>JBAIZL010000005.1:166279385-166816885 GCA_036971475.1 Prosapia bicincta
TTATTGCTTTATTTTGTGAAATGTATAATCCGTCATCGACATATCGTATCCAATGTCCGTTGGGGTCGTGTGTTTTTATGGTTTGTGTGATTAATTCGTCAAGTTTTTGGAGGTAAATTTCTGGAGGCAAAAACGAAATAATTGCAGCTAAAGCGGACAAAAGCAACGCTACAGTTATCATAGCAAAAACAGAATACAACCAAAAAACAGAAGAGTTCATAAAATCCAACAATTGCATAGAACTAAACAAAGACCCCACCAAAAAATACCATAACGAAATCATACAGTTAGCAAAAAACAATGACAATTTATTCAACCAAAAAAACCCCTACCAATACACAATAGACAACCCAAAACCCCCCAAAATGAACGCCCTCATCAAAATACATAAAACCAACAATCCCATAAGACCCTTAATAAATTTTAAAAACGCACCTGCCTATAAAATATCACAAACAATAGCCAAAAATCTAAAACACGAACTTAAATTGGAAAATAAATACACCATAAAAAATTCAATTGAATTAACGGAAATACTAAAAACAATAAACATAACCAAAAACACCAAATTCACATCATTCGACATCACAAACATGTACTCTAATATACCAATTAACGAAACCATACAAATAATAAAAAACAAATTAACTGACCTTAAAACCAACCCCAAATACACAAACCAAATCACAAAATGCCTAAAGACCATACTAAACCAAAACTATTTCATATTCAATAATAAAATATATAAACAAACAGACGGCTTAGCAATGGGATCACCACTTTCAAGTATAATATCAGAAATTTACCTCCAAAAACTTGACGAATTAATCACACAAACCATAAAAACACACGACCCCAACGGACATTGGATACGATATGTCGATGACGGATTATACATTTCACAAAATAAAGCAATAAATAATAACATCATTCTAAATGAAATCAATAACTTACACCCTAACATACAATTCACCATGGAGGAAGAAATAAGCAATAAAATAAACTATCTAGACCTAACAATGGCCAGAAATACAAATAACATTGAATATTCCATTTATAGAAAACCCACACAAACCATTAATACAATACCAAACCACTCCAACCATCCCCCACAACATAAAATGGCCGCATATAACTCACTTTTATACAGAATGCTAAAATTGCCTCTAAAAAATGAAGAAAAAACAAAAGAAAAACAAATAATATATCAAATAGCCCAAAAAAATGGATACAATAAAAAAACTATAGATAAATTAGAATTTAAAATATTAAAAAAATTAAATCAACCTAAAATCGAACCACAAACAACAAAATGGGCTACATTCACATACACAGGATACAACATAAAAGGAATAACTAAAACACTAAAAAACAATAATATTAACATAGCCTACAAAAACACAGGAAACATAATCAACAAAATAAACCAACCAGAAGAAATATGTCCCACACTTAGTAACGGAATATACAAAATCGAATGCCCAGACTGTAATAAAATATACATAGGCCAAACAAAAAAGAAATTAAAAGATAGATATCAAGAACACCTCAATGCATACATCAAACCGGAAATTTATAATTCAAACTTAGCCACACACGCAATCAAAAACAAACACACATTCCCCACATTAGAAAACATACACCTAATAAAAAAAGTTCAAAAAGGCCTCAAAATGACAATCTGGGAACAACTACAAATTTATAAAAATAAAAATAACATCATCAACGAACAGATACAAATAAAATCAAAAAACGACAAATTATTCAATCTAATAGACAGTATAAACCCCAAGACAAATGCTAAAAACTCGCACAGTGCAGTGGAACCAAAAATAGAAGTTAACGGTACATCAAGGTCAACGGCGGATTCCACGCAGCCCGCAGTTCAAAATACGTTTAGTATGCCAGATGATGGAAGCACTCGCTAGCTTCTGAAAGCGCTTGCATAAATACCAAGTAAGATTCTTGTTTAAGTACATAAGTGAAAGTGATAAGTGTATACAAGAAAACAGTGTTGCATAATCTACAAATATATATATATATATATTTAGGTTAGTTTTGGTTGGTAAAGATTATTTTAGATTTTTTAGATTTTTTGGACTAGGAGACTGACAGACTTACCTTGGTAAGAGTCCACACTGTAGTCTTGAAATAGAAACACATAAAAGCACTTAAACAATGATATATTTCAACCACACAGTGGTCTTTGTCAATCGAAGAGAAAACACAAAAAGAAATATGAGAGAATGAAATAAAAACTTTTATTTCATTCTCTCATATTTCTTTTTGTGTTTTCTCTTCGATTGACAAAGACCACTGTGTGGTTGAAATATATCATTGTTTAAGTGCTTTTATGTGTTTCTATTTCAAGACTACAGTGTGGACTCTTACCAAGGTAAGTCTGTCAGTCTCCTAGTCCAAAAAATCTATATATATATATATATATATATATACTATTCGTGGTTTCGCTTGTTTGCGACTTTGCTTATTTGTGGTTGCTAAAATTACAGAACATTCCACTAACATGTATCGTTTTTTTTTTTTTTTAAAGACAAAAAAGATAGTATAGTTACTGTCCAGGTTGTAGGATATTGTATTCTAGTCTTATTCATTTTGTACAGCGTTGTAGTTATTTATCACAAACGAATCTGATTATTTCCAAACATCCGAGTACTGTACACTACTAGGGCTACTACTCAAAAGATGGCATTCCTTATTTATAAGGATGGGTCAAGACTGTTTTGGAAAAGAATGCGTTCACGAACTTTCATATCTAAGGAAGAGAATTCTGCTCGGAGTGTAAGGCCGTAAAGGATCATTTGAATATTCTACTGTGCTGTAGTGTTATTACACTGATGTCTCAATAGCATATGGAATTTATGGTGAACGATTTAAACATATTAACATTGAAGATCTCAACAATCTTTTGAAATATCCGAACTAAGATTTGACGGAAGAAGAGTTAATTACCAAACCTGAGCCTATTTTGTATAACAAAGACTAAGAAATCATCAAAAAATGTATTGCCAAAATTGGCAAACTGTATTATAAGTGTACAGTATAGCCGTAACTAATGTTAACATTTTTGATGCAGAATGTAACCCTCCACTTAACTTATTCAGGAAACTTAACACCCGTAAATAAGGAATCACTGTATATTTACATTTTTTTCAGATCTTTTCTGATATATTTTTCATTGTCTGCCTTGCCTAGCATTTTATACTTCATATATGTTGTTGGCTTTTTTCTTTGTTTTCTAGGCTATGATAGAATGAAAAATGTTTTTATTTCTTAATGCACTACTAGGTAAAATTATGAAAATTTGATCTATGTATGCAATGTGTTTTATATAGCAATGTTAAAAAAGAAACAAATAGTGCGTTTAGAACTTACATGAATTAAGTTTTTATAAAATTCTACATTGTTTTTGCTTTATTAAGTCATAAACATTTCAACAGTTGCAGTCATATACTGGCAATAGATTTTCATTATAAGGACATATATAACCTTAAAAATTTAAATGTTAGATCTTCTGTCTATAAACTCTTATTTGTTGCAGAAAATAATCAGTTTGATTTGAGCATCATCCCAAAAATCTTCTTAGAAACAAATTTCAACCTAAACAATGTAGATACATTTAATGCCGTCTATCCTCATTTAGCAAAAAAAGCTGTTGTAGTGCAAAGCACTACAGCCTTCACAATACAGGACTCTTCTGAACCCAACCCTGAAACTAAACTTCAGAATAGTTCAGCAAAACTACTTCAAGAAAAGGTATTCATAACTTTCATATATAAAATAATAAATAATGATAATTTTTAGTTTTAAATGCAAAATAATTCCAGACTATTAGGTTTTACCAGAAGTGACTACAAAGGTTATCAGGCGATGAATTAATGATTTTCTATAGTACTGTGTCATAGTGATGAAAGGCACATTATTTTTAATAAAGGGAAAATGAAAGGTTACCAGTAGTTTTAACCCTTTGATTAGCAACATATGCTTGCCCTGATATGGTCCCTGTTAGCAACATATTCATAAAAGATTTTTAGAAAGTTTTTTTAATTTTTTTCTTTTTTCTTTAATTTTTCTAATTTTTTAAAATTGTAGTAATATTTGATATTTTTTTTATTTACTTATTTTTCATGTTAACCCAACTTTACCTTACATTTACTGACAATTTCTTTGCTAAAAATGATCTATTAGGCTTGTCGCACACTGGATCTGTTCAGTTCAGTCCGCTCAGTTCTGGCAGTTTTCCCATGGTTCGGTCCTCTCAGTTCAGTCGTTAAATTTGAGTTCCAACCTCCAGTGGGCGACAGACAATGTCAATGTTAGCATGTAAATTCTTTGTGTCGGCTTTTCCGTTTGTGCGATTATGAGTTCCAGCAGTAGTGACAAAGAAACTGTTGTAATAGCATTGACATTAGCTGCAGAAGAGGATGATCAAGTATCAAAGAAAAAATGAAAAATTTGGGTGCACAGTATTAATGTCCCATGGGATACTGAGAGAAAGTATCATCCTTCATTATAATATTATAGTAATCCTTGTGTGACAGGTTGTACAACATTGGATATGCTTGTACTGCTAAAATAAATCATTCATCAAAACTCTTCTTAAAAATAAATAAACCAACAATCCAATAATCACAGCACTGCGACTAGTCTGTGTCAGACCACCAGAGTTCAGTTGCATAACACTACTGACTATCACCGAAAAGTGGCTGAGACGGACGGAGCAGACTGAACTGAACAGATCCAGTTTGCTGCAAGCCTTAATCTTTTTTTTTTGTAAAATACTGCACAAACTTTGAAACGATCTGTAAACATGTGGGAAAACCCATCGAATTTGGACACAAAGAATGGTGACTATGTATGTTGTGTAGTATTTATTGTCCAGATAGTGGCAAATATTTAACTTAGAATACAGTACAATACACAGGAATAAAATGGTAAACGTACGGAAATGCTAATCTGAGAGATATGGTCAAACGTACATATACAGGAATGCTCTCGCTGTACACGTACTGGTACATGAATGCTAATCAAAGGGTAAAAATTGAATCTCTACTATGATGAAACATATCAATTCCATAATAATCAAACCATTCAACACCTACTTTATAATGTTAAAAATATCTGCTCAGTATTATTCAAACAAAATTAATATAAATTAATTGCTGTTTGATTGAGCTAAATGTTTACTTGAGCTACTTATTTAAATCAAGCTGTTTAAAAAAGTGTTTATCAAAATACTAGTTTATTAATAAACTCTCTGTATACTCAGGAAATAGTTTTTGCATTTAAAAATCCATGAAAATTTTATTTTTTATTGTTTATATTTAAAGATTATTAAAATATGTTCTTAAATTGTTAAACAAATATTGGTACAAAAATTGATAAAATAAAAAAATAATAACTCATATTTAGTTATTATAAATGAATATTCGTCTTTTAGAACATTAATTGTACTCTTGAATTTTGTAGTCCATTACATTCCATGAAACTTAATCACTTTTTCAATTATTTATGACTATCCGAACTTTAAATTTTGTAAATTTGTTAAAGCTTACTGAGACAGAACGTTTTTGATCACTCTGTGGCGATCTCATCAGTGTCTTCTGCTTGGAGTTGTTAGGTTAAGCGGTGACAGTTTTAAAGAAAGATTTTTAATAGTATAAAGAGTATGTGTGATTTTTATTTGGTTTGTTTGTTAAATATGTTTGTATTTTGTGTGTTTGTAAATTTCATATTGTTGTAGTGTGTTGAGATATGGTCCTTTTTTGTTGATTTGTAAGATTTCTAGGTTATGGTAAATGTCTGTATTTATGTCCTGTTTCTTCTATGTGATTGTAAAATGCTGAGTTGGAGTTCTGTTTGTGTTCCTCAACTCTTTGTTTATCAACTTCATCTAAGTCTCACCAACACGATCGAACATGAACTCACACTACAAATCATGCTAGACACTGGGCAATAAATAAACTAATAGACATTAAAAATAAACACAACAAAATATTAATCAACTATTATATAAAACAAAAAACACAACATACTCTCAACCCACACAAAAATTTTATCCCTGTACAATTAACCTCACTAATACCAAATTCACACGACACAAAATGAATTTAATAAACAAAGGCCTAAAATACAACCTACAATATAAATCAAATAAAATAACAAATAGAAACATTATACTACATACTGAAACAGCCATACAAAAACCAACACCAATACCAAGACTCACTTCGACATGACACAAAAAACCTAACCAAAAACTAAAACATTACCAACAAAAACGTAAACAATGAAATTAAAATCTCTGGAAACATAAAACAAAAAGCTGAACTAAGCAACATCACACTCACCAAAGGAGACAAAGACAACACCACAATAATTATTAATACAAACAGCCTAAACATCAATGAATGCATAATACATAATAATATAATACAACTACATAAAACCCAACTGAGAAATACCACAGAACCATCAAAAAACTAATTAATACATCCAAATACATTATCAGCAAAAACAAAAAAGACCACCTAAAACAAATCCACCCTAAAGCACCTACCCTCCATGCTCTCCCTAAAATTCACAAACCCAATGTCCCCATCCAAGCCATCATCAACTACCAAAAGGCCCTGGCACATACATGGACAAAATAATCAGACAATCTATTAACTTGAACACAGATACACACATAAAAAACAGAACAACCCTCATAAATAAAATAAATAACATAAACATACCTCACATTTCAACACTACTATCACTCGACATAACAAAGATGTACACCAACATACCTGTATCCAAAACCCTCAACATCCTAAAGACCCAATTAATGCAAAACAACATACCAAAAACCCATGTCACCGTAATCCTAAACATCCTCCAAACCATCACCAAACAAAACTATTTCACCCACAACTCAAATTTCTATTCACAACCAGATGGCCTACAAATGGGCAGTCCCCTGAGTGAAATTTGTCTACAACACATAGGAAACACCAAGATCTTCGCAAACAATACACAAGCACACAAAATTATTTACTGGCACAGATACGTCGATGATATCATAACGCCAGACAATGAGAAAAACGCCTCACCTACACGAATAAAATACACCCAAAACTCCAGTTCACCACAGAGATTGAAACCAACCGATCCCTAAACTTCCTCGACCTCACCATAATAAAAAGCCACACACAAAAACACAGCTTCAACATTTACAGGAAACCCACAATGACATACGCCCGTATCCACAACACCTCAAACCACCCTATCCAACACAAACACGATGTTGAACAACGCGTGCCTTCAGATCCATGCTCCATAGATTTAAAGAAGTTCCAATGACCACAGAAAACATAAACAAAGAACTAAACACCATTTAGCATACACAAATGGATACACCACAATAATAGACAAACTATGGTACAATATACAAAAAGAAAACACTAAAATTAACACTGCAGGGAGGGAAAACAAATACATCACAATGTTATGCAGAACATCAAATAAAATACCCCACAAATTTCAAAAACCAGAATACAAAATAGCATACAAAATTAATAACAATTTTGTAATAAAATTACAACATGACACCAACAACAAAGATAAATTACAAGCACCAGGTGTAAACAAATTAAAGTGCAACAAAGTCTACTTTTAGCAAACAGGTCACAGCTTCAAACAAAGAGTCAAGGAACACAAACAGAACACCAACAACCAAAAAGGACCACATCCAATACACTAGAATAATATGAAATTTACAAACACACAAAATACAAACATATTAAACGAACAAACCCAATACAAATCACACATACTGTTTGATACTATCGAAAACCTGCCTTTAAAATCATCACCGCTTAACCTAACAACGCCAAGCAGGAGACACTGATGAATATTGCCACAGAGTGATCAAGAATGTTCTGTCTCTATAAGTTTTTACAAATTTACAAAATTTAAAGTTCGGATAGTCATAAATTATTGTAAAAGTGATTAATTAATTGTACGTTTGATTTCTATTTATTTTTGTTTAAAATAATTAGCAATTTTCTAATAATTTTTTGGTAATTTCAGTTAACACACTACCTGGACATTGTGGAAGTGAGAATAGCTCAACAAGTGGCACAGAAATCTGATGCTTTCTTTAATGCAATGACATCCCATGATACACTCATGGACCAGCTTGGACAAAGCATTTCAATTGTTAAATATCTAAGGTCAGAAAACGTCTTTTACATTTAGGAGTAAACACTTTAATTTTAAATTATTTAGGTGCTAAAGATGCTACATTATTCACATGCTAAAGTCAAACAATATATTTAGATTTTATATAGTGATCTAGACACATAATATATTTGCACTGACTGTTCAGTTGATAATAACTAACCATAGACACAGTTCTGCAGAGTTAATACCTAAGCAATTGTGGCCAACAGCTTAGTTTACAATTTTTACGAATCAGTTTTAGCCTCTAGAAATATAGTGTAAATTAATACAATTAGATAATACTAAAAATTCTAATACTGATAATAAAAACACTAATAGAAGTGATTGTTGCAGAGGGAAGATCAACAGTATAGATTGTTCCTTAGTTAAAGACTCTTTGCTGATTATCAAGAATCAAAAAATTAAAAGCCACTACCTCCAAGTTTATGAAAAGGTAGGAGTAATATATAGTTTAGTATAATCATACATTATATGTATTATACATACTATATAATAACTTTGGTCTTTAATCACAGTAAAAAGAAAGAAAGAAAGCTTTAAACACAGATGTAACAAAAGTATATAAAACACCATTATATAGTACTCTAAAAACAATTAGTATTTTTTGTGGGGCCAGGAAAAGTCATGCTACAAACATATACTGTAGTATGCAATGATTCTATGAACTTGGGTCACACCTCATTTGTATCCCCTAGTCTCTAGGTAACAGACAGTTCTTCCATCACTCCTTTTATAGATGGTTTTTCTAAAATTTCGTCTTTGATGTCAGTCTCTTCCTCAGATTTGTTTTTATCTTGTTCCGCAGTAACTTTGAAAGGTTCTAGCAGGATTACATTTTTGTCAGTGTTTACAGATTCATTAAGTTTTAATTCGTCTTGACTCCGTAACACAAGTCACCTGGGTTAGGGATTTGAGGTTGGTTTTATGGGAATATTAAGTTCGGGTAAATTTGAGTTTGGTATTTGAGGCTGGATAATTTTTTTGTCTACTGAGAATCTTTGAAAAAATCTGTAACATGTTTTTGGAAATTAGAACCTAAGCAAACCTTTTTCCAAAAGATTCTTGGTTGTTGAGACATCCTGGAGAATGAAATAACAGGCAAAATATCAAACAATAATCCTAGATTTCCAGCAAAATCTGAAATTGACTACCTTGTCAGTTTGTCTTATTTTATATATCCTGTTATACTCCTCTTGATTGACTTCTTTTTTATGTATGGTGCAGTAAAGAAAATATAGTTGTGCAGCCACTCAAATGTACAGTTTAATCAAATATTGTCGTGAGAGCTGATTAGATGTTAGTTTATTTAAACCAAAGGAGGAGATATCCTATATGAAAGTTTTTTGACAAAGATGAAAGTTTTAGACCAGAATACCTAAGCTCATTTAACTTAACAGAATGTTAAAACATATAACCAAATAAGAGAAAATTGATTTTTTAAGAATATATTTTTTTATTTTTAAATATTATGGATTAAATTTAATGGTATAAAATTTACACTCTGTAAACTTTTGTTATTTTGGATTTTGTATGCTACCACTTTCTACTGTATATTTTAAGCTGTCTTTAAATACTTATTTAAAACATAGTAATAACATGTAAGTATAATTGTGTTACACAGATCATACAATTTAGGAACTGTAAAATATATTATATTGTTTTTAAAATCCTTTGTATTTTACAGGTTGAGAAATATTTACAGGTTCATGTTTACACTCGCAGAGATTATTGTTAAATAAAAGTGGTTGATTTGTGAGTCAGGTACAACTATTTATTTACAGAGGCAATGTTTCAATTGAGGGTATGTTATCGTCTTCAGGCCTAATATTTGGCTTCACTTCGTTCTAGACAAGGCGATTTCATACAATGTATTTGTAAGACATTACGTTGTTCCAGTGTGTAAAATGGATTTGTACTCTACAGTGTAGAACAGCTCTCGAGAAATCAATTGAAATATTGTATGAATACATTATATGAAATCAACTTGTTTAGAATGAAGTGAAACCAAATATTAGGCCTGAAGATGATATCGAACCTGCTATGAAACGTTACCATTGTAAATAAAGTTGTACCCAACTCGCAAATCAACCGCTTTTTTTAACAGATTAAATAATATTTGTTAGATTTGTGTCAATATCAGAAGAAATCTTTAATAAATGGGCAAAAGTAATAAATTTAGAAAATTTACAAAAGAACAAGTTTACAATAAGTAAATTTTAAATCTAGGCAGAAGAAATATTGTGTTTCGTGAAGGCTAGTTTGAGTAGGAGTAGAGTTTGTCATATATAAAACTGAATAGATACCATGATGGTTTTAATCAAACCTCTAATGTGTTTGTTGTAGTTAAAGTTAATGTCAACTGTGTTACAAACTCAACCAACAATACAACTCCTATTGTCAACACCAGACTATGTGGCAGCATTAGATCTTATTTACACTACCCAAGAATTACTTCTGAAAGAATTGGCAGGAATTCACAGCTTTAGGTAATTTAAATGCCTTTTTTAGATTAGTATAGTTTGTAACGAAAATAAACTACAGTAATATTATAAAAATATTACTAAAATCATATATATATAATGGATAACGTAAAATATCAAGAATATATATATATATATATATATATATATATATATATATATATATATATATATATACATATATATATATATATATATGAAGTTAATAAATTACCAATTTTGAGTAATTTTATCCACCATTAAGTGCAATATTTTTACCTTGAGTGATGACAAGAGGTCTCCCCAAGGGTTCACCCATTTCATCTGTCATGTCAGAAATATATTTACAACACTTTGAACAAATAATAATTAAACCTATAATAAACACACACAATATCTTACTATGGACAAGATATGTAGACGATATACTTGTAATATACCAACCTACCATTCACAACGAACACCTCATAATATTAAACAAACTAAATACATACAACGATAACATACAATTCACCGTTGAAACAGAAATAAATAGAACAATCAACTTCCTCGACATTACTTTAAATATAAATGATAATAAAATAGAAACTACAGTATACAGGAAACCTACTTCCAACAACACCACAATACACTACAAATCTAACCACCCCTGGACACACAAAATTAACACTTACAGTAACATGATAAATAAAGCAATAAAATACACACAGGATAACAAACAAAAATTAAATGAAGAATTAGATAACATTACAAAAATAGCAATAGAAAATGGTTACAACAAACACATTATAAAAAATATATACAATAAATTCACAAAAAAACCTAACCTCAACACAACACTACAACCGGAACACGAAAACAATAAAAATAAAAAAATCTACCTAAAATATAAATATACCAATAACAAAATAGAAAAAATAACGAATATATACAACAAAGAATACTACACTCCAACTTACAAACCAAACAACAAAATAATAAAATATCTTAGTAACAAAAACCACAAACAAATTCAGAAAATCATAACCTATCAGGAATCTACAAAATCACCTGCAACAACTGTAACGCCTTTTACATAGGAAAAACATCCAGAACGTTTAAAATAAGATTTGAAGAACATTATAGAGCATTCAAAAATAAAAATTCTAAAGTATCAAATGTTGCAGCACACCTAATTTCCCATAAACACGAAATACAAATTACGAAAATAACCTAACCATACTGGAAATAAATAACAACCCAATAGAACTAAACTCACTAGAAAAATACCACATTTATAAAAACATACACAACAACTAATGAATTTACAAACAACATATACAGAAGACATACTATACAGAAACCTCATACACACAGATCAAGAAATAGTGCGCGTAACTTCTACAAACACCGGCTTCACGGACATAGCATCCACAGCAGAGAACAATCAGTGATTCGACAAGTCAAAGACCGAAAGGTGCCTCATCACTCAAGGTAAAAATATTGCACTTAATGGTGGATAAAATTACTCAAAATTGGTAATTTATTAACTTCATAAAGTCAGTGCAACGGAAAAACAATGGATAATATTAAATATCAGGAATATATATATATATATATATATATATATTATATAATTACAATTGTATAATATATATAAATATTAATTATATATATATATATATATATATATATATATATATTATATAATTACAATTGTATAATATATATTAATATTAATTATATATATATATATATATATATATATATATATATATATATATATATATATATATATATATATATATATATATATGATGAATAGTTACTATCTGGAGTACATCCGTTCATTCTGCAGTCCATAAATTCGCAGTTCCGACGTTTCGCTAGAATCTCATCCAGCATTGACGAGGTGAACCCAACAACAGTAGAAGAGCGAGTCAAAGGAATACGTATCAGCATTATATATATATATATATATATATATAAAACACGTTTTCTTGTTTAATAATTTAAAACAACATAGGTTATTCAAATACAAGAATATTTATTTCCTGTTTTATATATATATATATATATATATATATATATTTAGGTTAGTTTTTGTTGATATAGATTATTTAGATTTTTTGGACTAAGAGACTGACAGACTTACCTTGGTAAGAGTCCACTCTGTAGTCTTGAAATAGAAACACATAAAAGCACTTGACCAATTATATATTTCAACCACACAGTGGTCTTTGTCAATCAAAGAGAAAACACAAAAAGAAATATGAGAGAATGAAATAAAATAAATATAAGTTGTCAATATATAAGTTGACAACTTATATTTATTTTATTTCATTCTCTTATATTTCTTTTTGTGTTTTCTCTTTGATTGACAAGACCACTGTGTGGTTGAAATATATCATTGGTTAAGTGCTTTTATGTGTTTCTATTTCAAGACTACAGAGTGGACTCTTACCAAGGTAAGTCTGTCAGTCTCCTAGTCCAAAAAATCTATATATATATATATATATATATATATATATATATATATATATATATATATATATTTATTTATTTATTTATTTATTTATTTAAGTATATATAATAATTATAATATGTAATATAATATATATAATTAATATATTATTATAAAAATATCGGTTTATAGTAGAAATCAAATTTTTTGAAATAAATTGCCATAAGTACTTTGGTATGTCTCCTTGGCTATTATAATTCAAACATTGTTCGTTTTATATGCCAATGGCTACGGTCATATAATAATCCACTGTTAGTAAACATAGCTATAAGTAATCTATACTGTGTATTGTTTTTGACAATTTAATGAAGCTATTAAAACAATAATTTGAACAAAATTATAACAAAAAATTTAAGTTATTAAACTAACCTAAATAAAACAATTTTCTTAAAAAGACTAAGTATGAAAAACTTATATCTTTAACTTAAATTGCATTTTCTTCTCAGGAAAAATACAATTTATAGCTATAAATTGTGTTAAATATGTCTTCGTTTTGTTTAGCTTCTTCCAAATTCAATTTCTTATTCATTTTGAATTTCAATTTTCTAATGATTCAACATATTTCTTTTGTTTGACAATATGCATTTCCTCTTCTGGACATAGTTATCTAATCATATTTACCTATTGTGTTATTTATATTTTAAAAAAATAGTGATCTCAATAGAAATAAAATAAGATAGCTAAATTAATTTTAAAATATCAAATTTAGTTTCTTATATGCATGTTAATAAGTATTTTTCTAGCATAAATAATGTTTTGAAAAATTGTTAAATATATAGGCTTTTCAAAGAATGTTATCCTATAGAACAAAAAGGAAAAACACTTTGAAAACCATACATTTTAAGAAGTATTAGCTTTTAATAAGTGTAAATATCAGCTCGTGTAATACCAAGAAATCTAACTAATTTTTAATTATATGTTTAGTAAAAAATATAATAATAAAGACATCTCATAATTATAAAATTGAAAACATAAATGGAATAAGAGTATTCATAACCTCTTAGGAGACAATTTACTGAGGACTTTTTACCAACCATGTACAAAGATATTTAACAAAACCATAATCCAACTTTAAATGAAATGTCTGTTAAAATTGCATTGTTAGGCATCTTGGATTAGCCCAATCACTAGCAAAGATGGAATTTGCCCGTCATAATTGTTTGAGCGCCATAAATACCAAGGATGTGCAACGCCGATCCTGTAGTTATAAGAAGCTTTTCTTGTATTATAAAAGATAGCATCGGTGTCTAGTTATGCATAGCTGTTTTCCATACTATTTGTTTGGTGGTCCTATGAATATAACCTCTATTTAAGTTCTTTTTACGTTCTTATTCAGAAGTGTTTGCACACGCATTCTTAGATTATGTTCGTTGTTCAGTTTACATTTTATAATGGTTAGTCGTGAACAGGTATTTCCTGATTCAGAAGAATTTACAGAGTTATTAAATACTGTATTATTTGACAGTGATGAAGAAGTAATGGAAAATATT
The DNA here is from genome assembly GCA_036971475.1 of Prosapia bicincta. Classification (NCBI taxonomy): domain Eukaryota; kingdom Metazoa; phylum Arthropoda; class Insecta; order Hemiptera; family Cercopidae; genus Prosapia; species Prosapia bicincta. The sequence goes on from JBAIZL010000005.1 coordinate 166,294,082, forward strand.
GACTGTAGGGTTATTGAAAGTGATTGTTCTTCTGAAAGTAGTAATGACGGCGATGAAAATACGATAACACCGAGTTGTGTGTCTAGTATTATTTTATATAATAAGTAAATATTTACTTTTTTCGTCATCTTAATTCCACAGATAAACTTATAAAGGTTAGGCCCGTTTTAGATATAATATTGAAAACATTTACACAATTCAGGCTAAACTTAGTAGAACGGTTCTTAAAGTCCGCACAGCTACCAAACAGGTCAAATTCTGGACGACCATCCATTTCCACAGATTCGCCTCTATGCCTAGAAGAGAAATATTGGAGCCACTTGATTAAAAAAATTCCATCAACATCAAAAGTTAGGCCTTCAAGACTATGTAAAGTTTGTAAAAAACAGGGGGAAAGGAAAAACTGTATACCAGTGCAAAAAGTGTAAAGTTCCCCTCCATTTGGAAGACTGTTTTGAGATTTATCATACTCAGAAAAACTATTAAAATTTAATTAAATTGTTGTAAATATTGTAAAAAGTGTGTAAATATGTTTGTTCATTAGTGTAACAAATCACATTGAAGAAATAGCTGAGGTGAGTGTTAATAATTCATTTTTTGCATGCTAATCAATTCAAACTATAAAAATCAAAAATACATTCAGTACTGAGGATCGTATTTTTTTATGATTAATCTGATAGGGATTGGGTTAATAAAGAATTATTTCATATACAAGAATTAATTCTTAGACTAGATAGTATTATTATAAATATAGTCATCAGTATGTTAAATAATCACAAATAAACAGTATCTATAAAGAAAAGTATTTTCTTAAATTCTGATATGTTCAGCTACAGAAAAATTTATCAAAAAATTTTATCCACAATCACCTTACTTGTGGTCTGTATGTTACAACATTTAGCCCAAGTAATTTCAAAGTTGTAAAACAGAACTAATTATTGTGAATGCAAAAAAATAGAGCATAGAAGTTTTTTGTGTCAAAAACTATACAAATTTAAGCGTATTATTAAAGTTGTAATAAAAGTTGTGATATAGGATTCGTTTTTGTGCTACTTTGTTTCAATTCTGCACTTGACTGAACTTGTTCATATTTGAAATTCTGTTGCAGTATTCTACTTTGCACATTCTGTACTGCAACTTTTGAAACATATTCCTGAATAATGTACTGGATTGTTTACAGGCACTTAAGCTCTGAACTGAACGAAATGGTGAAGGTGATTGGTACGTTAATGACAGGAGAGTTTGAGAGATATGCAACAGCTGATCTCAATAGACCTTTGCTGGAGTCAGAAGACCAAGTATTGGAAGGAGTAAGTATTGCTATAACACTGATTGTTATAGTCAGAATTGATGCTTTAAATTTTTTTTCTAATGTTTTACTATCTATATACACTGTCTAGGCCTATGAATATTTGTAACATTTATGACTAGAAACCTTGTACTTTTAATATGTTTAGGTCTCGTTTATAATTAGAAACCTTGAACAAATATTTACTGACCTTACCATATACCCAGTTCCTTTTTCTGCTTACATGGAGTCACGGTATTTTTCTTAAAGCTTTTGGCAATACACAAACCAGTGTTATCAGAAAAAGTCTTATAGATAATAACAGAGATATCCGTTCTAATAATATTTACAAAAACCAATATTTACAAAAAAAATAAAACACCAAAGAAAACAATAGACAAATTTAATATGCCATTGACATAAAAAAATTGTTACCTCAGAATGAAAATAATCAGAAACGCCAAGGGTCTTCAGAGTAGAGTGCAGCAAAACTATGTCCATCTTACACAAATGGTTGAGTGGCATTAAAGATAAGAAAAATGTTTGTTGCAATGGTAAGCCAGCTTCTTCCCAGTGTCCTGAGCTCAGCCATACTGACACCCACCAACCACAGTGAATGTATTTAAAAAGATAACTCTCTACACTTTATATACAACACACAAGAATGCACCAATTAAAATAGATCAGTTTCATTATCCCTTAACTGTATATATATATATATATATATATATATATATATATATATATATATATATATATATATATATATAGCAGATAACTATTTAAGAAGTATTTTATGCAGAATAATTATAGGTGTAGTTACATACCTAATTACAGTTTTTTGTTACAATATTTTTTACTTCTGCAAAGATTTATATAAATATGTTGAGTATAGTAATCTTCTGCCTTTTCTAGGAATAATTTTTCCTCCGCATTTAATGTGATTCAGATGTCCTCCAAACTATCAGAACTATTAAATGCTGACTATCCATTATTGGGCATCATCATATAATTTGGTTTCCACATTGCTTTCATTGTTCTAGTTTAGTTCTGCCTCTCACACACTAAATTTATTTTATTATTCTTATTTAATTTTTATCTTTTAATGGTTTTAAATTTTGAAACTTACAAATGAATTTTTTTTACTTGCTCATTTATTACTTTAATTGAGTATATATTTTCATATTCTTGATTTTATAACAGTACTTTCCTTCATTTTTGTAATATATATGTTTTATAGTTACAAACTTTGAATCATAATTTTCACTTACCTTACTTTTCTTGAATCATTCATTCATCTACACCTCTGTTTTCTACATATACTGCATTAAATTTCAATATATATTGTCTTACCCATCCTACTCCTATCATTTTTATTGTTTAATTTATTTCCAAAGGAATTTTATGTATTTATTGCAATATTTAAGTTGCATTAGGGAAATTTATAAATCTCTTTTATAACTAAAAAAATAGCTCCTAATATTTTTGTTTTTTATATTTTTGTTCATAATCTTCTTAACATTTTTTCACCATATTTATTATTTTTGCCCCTTTAGCAGATAATGTCTACTTTATTTGTATTATTTTTTAATAATAGTATGATGTATAATCTATTAAACAAAAGAAGAATAAACCAACATTCTATGGTATGCCGTGGTTAAACAAAAAAAATTGTTAATCTTTTAACAAATTGTATGATTTATGATTTTTTTAAATTCTAAATATTGATAAACATGTTTTTAACCCTTAAATAAATGTTGATGATTTATGAACTGTATTTTATTACAGTACGATTATGAAATAGTTACAGGACAGTACTGTAGAAATATATTCTTTTTTTTCCAGGATAAACTACAGTGTATAGTCTTAGGTATGTTAAGAAGAGGCTGCTATGATTTTGTAGATTCATACCAACAAGAAACTATTTCTGCTATTAAAGCAGCTATTAAGCAAGCTGTAATAGAAGTTGTAGCTACTAGTGAATTAGCCAATCAAAGGATATCAGGGGATGCCAGTTTAGATGATCAGTTGAAGGCTTTAGCTGTTGAAGAGTGGACATTATTATTGAAAAACTCTACAACAGCTTTGCGAAGGCTTATAAGAAGAGTTAAGGTGAATTTAAATTAGTTTGCATTGGTATAAAATTGAGCAGGTATTGTGCTTTTAAGAATTATTTATGTGGAGGTTTTATATTATTCAAATTTTAAATTTAAATTATAGGGTGGCTATAGTTTTATGATTAAAATATACTTTTCTCAGTGAATCTAATAATCTTTTTCTTATAATTTTAAAATGGTGAATTCACTTATCTAACTTTGTGTTGGTATTTATAAATCTAAGTGACATGGCTTTTAGCATCTGTCTGTTTATAATACGACACCACCTTTTGTTTTAATTTGGGTACAAAAGGCAAAATCAAGCTCACTTATTCACCGTTGTTTATGATTAGGACTCATGTGCTGGTGACGAACTTCAGCGACCAGCATATGCACACAGAGTCATGTGACTATCTTCTGCACCACATACTATGCATAATTGGCTATATAAATGAGTGTGAAATATAAATAATATATTTATCTAACTTTATTCATTAAATTAGTTTGTTACATAATATATGTTTAACCATTTCAACAGTATGATGGAATGACACATCCAAAATGTTTAGAAGTAAAATGTTTAAAAAAATTTTTTAACCCCTGTCAATAAAAGCTATATAAAAGGTCACACTCAGAATGGTATGTTTAAAACCTCCCAGAAAAAAAGAAACCAATTAATTAGTTTTTATCATTTAGGATTGGTTAATCTTTTATATGCAGTAAATGTGTTACTTTTCAAACCAGCTATTAGTATTACAAGACCACATAATATCTAAAACACGCTGTTTGTGATAATTTTCTTTACTACGCTTCAAAATAATATGATAAACTATCATTTGACATGTCACAATCATTGTCAATAAAATTAGCATATCTAACTCAAACATAAATATAAACAAACAAAAATATTAAATTTATCACTTGAATGTAAGAAAGATGGGAATTTGAAAATTATAACGGAGTGGTCACCCTGTATTTCCACCATAAAAACACAGTCTTCTAAAGGCTTAAGAAATTCTGCGTTTTTGTTTGTCAGTAAACTTTAGAACCAACAAAATAACTGCCTATTTTTAAGTTATATGCATATAACAAAAACATTTATAAATCTGCTTGATGTAATCATCTTTAATTCACTGATTAAACTATATTTAAAAATCACTTAACACATTAGTTTATGACTATCCGAACTTTAAATTTAGTAAATTTGTTGAAACTTACTGAGACAGAACGTTTTCAATCGCTATGTGCCGATCTTCATAAAACATTCGTTCTTTTTACAAAGCTTTCATCACATCACAAAACTACTTCACATACCAACACAAATTCTACACATATCAGGCATCCAAGAAGAAATATTCTTACGTCATATCGAACAACAATACATTCTACCGAACAACAATTATACACATAAAATAATTTATTATATAGATATGTAGATGACATTTTAATATTATACAACGGCAAATCAAACAACTACACAATTACATTAATGCCATACACCAAAACCTCTTATTCACCCTCAAATTAGAAGAAAACAATAAAGTGAATGGTCTTTCAATAAAAAATGGTCTTTCTAGACCTTACCATCACCAAACACAACACCAGAGACAATTTCAATATATACAGAAAACCAACAACTACCAATATTGTCTTACATAATACATCTAATCACCCCACACTACACAAACACGCTGCATTTAATCATATGTTACACCGCCTAATAAATATAACTATGCTACAGAAAGACTACTGCGAAGAACTCAATAGCATAAAATACATTGCTCAACAAAACGGCTACCAACATACATTCATATACAACATACTCAGGAAAATTAAACATAAACACCATCAAACGGCCAAGCAGACAAACCACACATAAAACAACAAATACATATTTCTCACCTACCACAACAATAACACGTACAAAATAGCCTCCACATTAAAAAAAACTCTGTTACCAAATACCTTTCATAAACAACAAACATTTTAAGACAGCACATACAACCTTTTCAAAAACAAACTGACAAATACAAACTATCAGGTATTAACATGTAAAGATTCTCCCAGCTATTACATCGGCCAAACCTGTATGTCATTCTATACATGCTTCGAAGAACACATTACCCAAAGAAAACATACATACCCAAAATCCAGCTGCGCAAAACACCTAAAAAACATCCAACATACACATATGGACATACTAATTTAAATGTTCTCCACACATTAAAAGAAAGTAAAAAACCAGCAACCTTAGAAAAATATGATATATACAAACACTACGCAACAGATGAAGAAGACATGTTAAATGATCACACACATTTTGAGGCCAACAGCCTTTTAATATAATTTATAAACCTATTTACTCTGGGTTTGGGGAGAAATATTGTAAGGGGAGTTTAGGGTGAGTTTTTTTATACAAAAATTGTACGATATCTAAAGAAAAACAATTCGTAGAGAATCTTTTACAAATTTTGAAAGTTTTAACAACACATTTATTTCTTAGTCAGATATTGGTGTTGTTATACAACCAAGTGTTAAATTATGAGTATCTCTATGACTTTGTTCACAGTTATTATATTTTACTGTTTTACAAAATACATAATTTGCTAATTATAAAACAAACAAAAATTTGCTTTGTGTTCTACTCTGAAAGTTTCAATCCAAATTCTATAGTTCCTTTTATGTGAGATTATATAATTCTAGATAAAATTTTAGTAGAAATTTATGATGTCATGCTGTATGACAAAACTAGTGTTACAAGATGGGATTTTTGGAATTAGATTATGATTTTTACTTGAAATATACTCTTAAATATTTTTTATTGTTTGTATGTTATGAAACCCCATAGAAGTGCAGTAGAACCCCTTCAGTCAGTACTAATGGGGGTTCTACGTCATCAGGATTAAACTTAATAACCATAATATCGACAAATGTATATAATTAAACACTGTGTGTACAAAAAAAATAGTGTTTTTTGAATTTTTAAACAGTATGAACTAAATAGAAATAGTAGGATTTAATTGATTCTAAACACAGTAAAATGTTCACTTAGTGTTTATGCGATTATGTTTTACAAAGCACAACAGTCAAAACTTCTATACTTTGAAATGAGAATCCAAGTTCATCCTCACAGTGGCCTCATGTTAACTGGTGTGAGGAAAATATTGATTTTCTGTTGTATTCCTTTTATGTTTTCTTGAACAATCTGATTGTTCACCTTCCTCACCGCCTCTCCACACTAGTGTACTCTTTTGCCCAATAATGACAACTTCCTATAAAACAACAATAGGCCATGTCACAAAACTATATAGTTTGCAACTTTTCATTCCTAACTTAGCTGCATGCAATTCTTATAACCTGCTATTAAATTACTGTCTGGATTAAACAAAGTCAAAATTAACAGAGCCAAATTAACCAAAGTTCATATTAATGGGGTACCGATTAATATTGGAAGATTTATTGAAATTTAGTTTCACTCTCTCAGTCTGTCTGTCTAATTTTATTTGATCTTCTAGCAATCTTTCCAAAGTGTATATTAAAATCCATGCATTTCTTTTTTTTTATATATTATGTATTAGACATTACTATATTAAAGAATTATAGAAGATTCATGGTTGCAAATATCTGTGTTTAAATCAAATTTTGTTTTAAAATATATTTTGAAAGAGATGTTGTAATTCATAATTTATTACAGTGTATTTTATCTTGCTTCAGAAAGCTCACGACGTAATGCAGCAAGCTGCAGACGCAAGTGCGGGTAGAAATGCATCAAACACAGAAATACCAGTGGAAGAGGGTTCCACTTCAAGTTTAGCTCTTCTGTGAGTATTATTTACTTCAATCTTTAAAAAAATGTGAAGGTTAAGTCAATATTGCTTCTTAAATAAAACTATAATTAGTGAAGTCCTATCTTCAAGCTGTTTGTGACTTTTCCCTTGCAATGTATGACAAAATTAAAAGTGTTAAAACACTTAGTTTCTGTTAAAAATCTTATTGTCATATTTTTCATTTTTATAACACTTATTTATTTTATAATTTCTACTTTGTTATAAGTTTAAATATAAGAGTTGTATGGTTTGGTTATGTTTAGAGACTGCTTTCTGAGTCCAGAAGACCATGCCAAAGTTACACACAAATTAAAACAGCTGTTGGGCTCAGCTTGCCAATACACTCAAGAGAGATGTGCTCAGTTGTTGTCAAGCAAGTCCATCACCTGGCCCGAGGATAAATACACATCTCCAGAGTGAGTATATTTAATAATAGAAGATATGCTTATTCAGGATGATAATAGAGGCTAAATTTAATTAAGGGTTTCAAGTAAATTTTGAATTTTTATTATAGATAAAATCATTTGTATTGATTTAAAACCATTTCTATATTTGTAGTAAATGAAGTTTTATAGCTTATGAAATTGTGAATTTCTGAAATTACTTCAAACAGTTCCTGTAATAAGAATGTTCCCTAATATTTTTGTATTATTTAAAATAATATCTGATTGATGATTGATAATTATATGATCGATGTGAATAAGAAGAGCATAAAGTTAAGTTGCTGGTTGAACTAATGTAGAATCAGCAACCTTGCATGGTAAATAGATGAATATGGTTCCATATTCATTTATACAATTTTGTGATAAAAAGTTACACATTATTACAAAATTGTAGTTTTTCTTTGAAACATCACATCATCTTCCAGTATTCTGTGATCAATTTATACTAATATATAAAAATCTAATGGTGTGTGTGTGTGTCTGTGTGTTTTACTCGATCATGTAAAAATTACTTTACTCATTGAGCTGAAATTTTACATAGACATACTTTGAGTCCCTGGTTAACACATAGGCATATTTTTATTTAGGAATTCTGTCAGGGCACTGCCCCATGGGCCTTGAAAGCCTCCTTAACACTCAATTTTCTACACTCTATTTAATACTTAACTTGACTTAATCAGCTGATAATCACCTGTAACAGTCACTTTTAAACACATTAAAATAGCTGATAGTAATTGATTGTTATTCATCTTTCTAGGTTAGTTTACTTTACAATTGTTATGTTATAAGCAGAAGTTTTTCCTTCCCTTGGTTTTCAAGACAATAATCAGTAAGTTTATAGTTTTATTTATTTATTGGGAACTAATCTAAACTATTATATACAAATCTAATGGTGTCTGTTTACATGAATTACTTATTCATGTAAAAACTACTGGCCCATTGAGCTAAAATTTGGTATTTATTTCCCTTTCCCACGTGTTCGATTTTAGCAAAAAAAATTATACTGGGCGACGAAGAAAATCATCAGAAATACAAAAAAAATTATGAAAACTCTCAGTCGCACCCCAAAAGTATACAGTTTTAGAAAAATGTAATTCCCCCCAAACGTGGTGCTAATAGTGCTGGTAAAAATGCACATTGCCCACCGCCAATACAATGCATATAAAATGAATCAAAATCATGTTCTGAAGCTATATTGACAATTATTGTTTGTTTTTGCCGTGGAAAGTTAATTTTATATACCTATGAAGTATCCAGTCAGGATAGATTTAGTTGTAATTTTATACGTTTAACCACATATACACATTTGAGGCTAGAATAGAGATCATGTGACGAAGTATTACTCCCCGGAAGTAGACGTTTAATTAAGTAATGTTGTATAAATTAGAACCAAATCTATTATAATTGGATACTTTATAGGTAGGCCTATATTTAAATATATGTATACGAGGTCTCGCCGTTGATACACAGACGTAGTACTTCTTATTACTCCCAAATGAATTTTTACCCAACTTTATTTGATAAAAATTTTTATTTATTACCATGAGTGAGAGTTTTCATTATTTTTTTCATATCCCTGATGGCTCTCTGCGTCGCCCGGTATAATTTTATACCCTATCGAACACGTGGAATCTGAAATTTTACATGGACATTCTTTTAGGGTCTCTGGTTTTCACATAGGCCTATTTTTATTTAGAAATTCCATCAGGGCACTGCCCCACTAGCCTTGGAAACTCCCTTAAAAGAGGTTTATAAACTATAGTTTGATATATTTATTGGGATTTAATTGCAGTAAATTAAATTCAACCCAAATACAAATACAAATTAAATCAATACAAATATTCGTCAACCCCGTACGAAGGACGGTTACTCTGCTAAGAATAGATAAATTGATGAGTTGTGTCATTCAATATCTCTTAAACTTGTCATTTTAAACAGGATTAAAATGTCCAGTTGATAAAAAATAAAAGATCATTTAATAAAATTTGTGTTTCCTTCACAATGGATGAAAGTTTCTAAGAAGTGTTTAGCAATGATAAAAAAACATTTATTCAGCTGCCTTAATCTGCTGTCATTCTGGATTAAGTTTTAGTTAATAAGATCAGTTTCTGACCACAAATTCTATAACATAACAAACATAAGAGTAATAATAATGCGGATAACACTGTCTAGCTTGTCTGACAAAAGTATAACAATGGCTTTGAACAGGCTGTTTTACCCTCAGCAAATATGATGTTTATTAGTCGATGGTGTAACATAGCACAATTGATATATTTTTCTACTTTTAAGTGCAAAGAGGCTAACCACCTTCCTTAATAGAATCAGGCATAATAGTTAATTTACTCCATTCATTTCAATGGATTTCAATTACTTATAGTTTTGTAATTAAAGTTTAGTACCTGAACAAATAGTTTGTTTCTAAACTTCTAGTTACCATTATTTTTCTATACTCAAAAAAAAGGTTTTGTTAGAAATATGTTTGTTTTTAATGTTGGAAATGCACCACAACATAAGCTTTGTTTTATAATTTAAATATTTATTATTTAAGGATTGCTGATGATAAGTTCAATTGATTACAAATTCATAATATGAACTATTCAAATATCTTACATGTCTTAATATTTTACTGATCCATGATTGTGTTTGTTTCTTGCATTCAGAAAAGATGATAGTAGAGGGAATAATAAGATCTCATCTCATTGGTTGGCAGAGAGAGCAACCCTCACACAATTAAGTGAGCTATCGCAGCATGTAGAGTCACTCAGTCGAGAATGTGAAGCCGTATGTCCTGATGCTTCGGCATCATATTTACGTTCTGCTTTTAAATCTCAGGTAATTAATGAAAACATCTATCAATAAATTATAAAGACATCCAAAAGAATGATCTGAAAATTAATTGCAAGGAGAAAATGTTCAACATTTCTATACAGAAAGAGCCAACACTCATAAAGTTTAACAAAAGTTCTGTTATGTCACGTAATCATTTTTTTCTAATTTTGAGAATGATTTGAATCTGATAAATTTAAATTTATTAACTTTATTCTATCCACTTTGCAATTATGTTCTTTTTATGTTATCCTGAAAGCTAGTAATTTATTCTGAATTTTTCTGTAACGGTAATTCTCCAGAATGTATTTACTGGAAACCCAGATTCTACGTGTTATTATCAGACTTGTAAATAATTTTCAGTAGTATTTTTTGTTGAAGTTTTGATTTCTAAGCTTATCCTTCAGTTAATCACTTTTAATTGACTATAAAATATTTTGTTTTTTCAAATTGTCATTTTTTCCATGCCACTTTTATTTAATGTTGATATTGGTAATCAATTTAGTGTTTTCAAGATAAGAGGTAAGTGACCCTTTTCTTATTGCATTCTTCTGAGTTGGTTTACATCTTTAACTTTCAAATGTGAAGAGTCCAAAAAATTGTAACAGCATCCCCAAAAATAGGGCAGGGTTTTATTACTCCTACATATTTATATCTTTTCCTGACTTATTTTGAGTAGTTCTTCACCACTGTTTTCTCAAGTATTAAGTTGAAATGAAAAGTGAGAGTCCATTTTCTTAATATTTTATTAAAATAAAATACATGTTAAAAATCAAATAAGATAAAACGTATTAGAAAAAAAATTAACATAATATACTTTAATATCAAGAGCACAGTGGTACAATATATTACAATGAAAATATTGGAAAGAACCCCAATACCACAAAAATAATCAAAAAATAACAAATAAAACAATCTTAAGTAACTTGTATTTATTTGTTATTTTTGTGGTATTGGAGTTCTTTCCAATATTTTCATTATAATATACTTTATTCAACTATTCTTTGAGTTTGTGTTAAAGCTTGTGAGGTTGTGTTAAAACAAATAAAAAACATACACAAAACTCAAAAATTAATCATTTATTTACTCATACGCGTTTCAATGACAAAACCATCATCATCAGTGAATGTTGCTACTACAAACTCTAACTTACAACTGGTAAATATACATTATTATCATTCAGTTCAATGATTATATACACTACACTATCCCACCCTACACTAATAACATGATATTAGCAATACCAACATCCAATTTTATCATTATAGAGTATTATCTACTATGGCATTATATATTATAGAGTATTAGCTATTAGTATATTTGTCATTTGGATAATATAAATTCATCTTTATGATTAAATTGTGACCATATAGTTTTCACTTAAAAACATTATTATATAAGATGAATGGTCTTAGTCTGTCTTATCATATGAATTGATATTTATGCTTTACTTGATGCAGTTGCCCTGTAGTATGAAAATAGCAGATCAATTGTTATCACAATTATTCACACTAAAAAGGAAACTTCTGATAAAAGCAAGCACATTGCATAGCATGTGATACCTTCAAGATCTATAATGTCAATTAAGTCCTACATAAGAAATATTAATACAAACAATAAATTAAGGCAGCTAGTCTAACATGTCCTACTGTAATAAAAGATTAACTTACCAGCGATTTAATTTTAATTCGTGCTAATTTATTCCAGTATTTTGAATATTTGAAATATTTGGGTTTTTTTTATTATAATGTTTTAAAAATCAAAAAGTACCTAATTTGTTAAGATGTTTAGATAAAATGTATCAATAGAGTGTAACAATTTGGTTGTTAAAATTTCAAAAAATATTGAAAGAAATTTTTTTAAAACTGATTACAAACTTATTTAAAAGGTACTTATGATTTTTTATGATTTCAGTTCAGTTGTGCTTTTAAGTCCTTCCACAGCTGTAGTTGTATGTAGTCATTCCTCTTCATGTATCACTCCACTTCCTAACTTAACTCGCGTTAACTTCAAGCCTTTTCAGCTTGAAAACATGTATCTCTTCATTATATTTGTGTTTTCTCCAATCTGAGGTGTTTTTTCTGTCATACTAAAGACATCAACTGTATTGATGTCTCTTAATTTTCGTCTGTGTTCTAGGAAAATGCTTCTTTTCATACAACAGATAACATTGTTCTGTTGCCTGATTTTTTCTAGTTCTCTAGTTGACTTTTTGCTAGTTCTCTAGTTTTGCCGCTCAAAATTTTGTTTGTTGATGAAATGTTACTTCCTATAGATCACAACACATATTCCTTGTTCCTTTTGTGTTACTAACATTCAATTTTCCAAGTATTGAACAATATTTTCAGCTCATCAATCAACACCAATGCCTACAAGATTTCAGTAGCAACTCACCCTACTCAAGATTTGACACTTTACTTGTTTAAACTTTTGGTGTTTACTGATTCTGTTCATATTTGACAGAATTACATTTGTTCTAAGAAATTTTTTTTAAAGAAAATATTTTAAAAATATTATTTGTTTTGTTCCTTTTAAATTTATAATAATACATTACAGTTTTTTTCTTATATATTTAACTTGAAAAAAAAATATCTTATCTCTCTTTAACTATTTTCTTAATAACATGTTATATCATTTACGTTACTCTATAATAAACTCAAAAAATTGGTTGGCTCATAAGCAAAACCTATATCTTAAGATTAACATTGATTTATATTAACCATACTTAAAACTGTCACTATGTATGATTACTATGAACGCAATAGAAACTACTTACAACACCACTAAGCCCTTGCTATTGTTGTTCATTTGGGGGGGGGGGGCAATGACCCTTTCACTTTTCATAGAATGGACTGACATTGTCCATTGTAAAACTGTCTTACATACTTAACATTGTTATTACATTTACTCTAAATTACTAACAATAATCTTAACATGGAACATAATATTCTTGTAATAGTCTGCATTCAAATAAATCCTTAATTGATGATTTTTAACTGAGATTAAGCAGTAGGTAGTTCCAAGTCTCATATCTATTTTGTATGCCCCTTGTAAAACAGGTTAAGGAACTTGAGGCATCTGCTTTCTCCACTGTTTGTTGTGTGATCCCATAATATATTCTGCAACTACATTTATTCTACAACTACTCTGGAGTGATCGTATTTTATTTGTTTTTCCTTCAACATTTAATTTTTGGTTATGTTGAACATTTAATACAAAATAAGTTTTACTATCAGACTTTTGTCAGCATATTCTAGTTATTAGACTATAAACCAGAAGTAATTAATATAATTCTGTAGCCTCAGTTTTTTGAGTAATTTTATTTTTTCAAAATGGAAAATAATATGGTTAATTAATATTTTAAGTAATTATGCATCATTAATCTATAAAAAGCGGTTTGTACATTTACAATTTTAAAGAAAGTATTTTAAAATTTGTTTTTTGATACAGGCAAATAAATTCATGCAAAGATTCCACTATGAACGTGTCACCAAATTATCCCTGATATTAGAAAGTGAGGCATGGAGACAAGCGGAAGTCCCTATTGAATTTCAGCAGCTACTGAATCAAATATCTGAATCAGGTAGGATTTAAAGCAGTAACTTTAAACTATGGCCATTCAGATAAACCTGCCTAAATAGAAAAAATTTGGAAAAGCAATAAATATTTGTCTAATAACACGTTAAACACAAAAAACTGCCTTATATATATCGTCATATTTCATGTTGTCCATTATTTTTCCCTTGCACTGTCTTTATAAAATTATTATTAATTGTAAACACTTTTATTGCACTTAGTGGTGGAAAATATTGTTTATAATTAATAATAATAACTTCATATATAAATATATGTATATATAAATATCGCAATATGTATTCTTGTGTATTAATAAAAAACTAAGTCAAAATACAAATACAAGAATTATAATTGAATTTACAATTCTATATATATATATTTTGCTGATATTTCACATTATCCATTATTTTTCTGTTGCACTGACTTTATGAAGTTAGTATTATTACTTGTAAATAATTTGTTTCCACTACTAAATGCAATAATTTTACTTTATGTGATGAGGTACCTTTCGGGTACTTGACCATTGTTGAATCACTGACTATTTTCCTCTATTTTTCTGAATGTTCGGTCCGTGATGTTGGTATTTGTTGACATCATACATATTTCTTCTTGAGCCTCATATATAAAGTTTTTAAACAGTACGTAGTCTGCATATGTTGTCTGTAGGTTCGTTAAATTGGTGTGTATGTTTTTATAAATGTGGTATTTTTCTAGTGATTTTAGTCCTATTGGGTTATTATTTATTTATCAAATTATTTATTATCAAATAACCTACTTTGGAAATTACCCACTTTTTTAAAAACTTGCTTTTATCATTTGTGCTTTTTAAACTTATCACCTGCTTAGCACCATTTGAACCCATTATGAATCTCTAATTAGATAAGCACCTCAGTACTTAGCAGGTCAAAATAATTCTACTCATCAATTGAGTTATATTTTACTTCAAAAATATTCTTACTTACAAAGAACTAAATATTATTTACAACTATTCATATTTTATAGGGGTATACTTTTTTTATTCATTCATTTTTATCTTAGTTTATTATTTGTCAATTTATTATTGTTTATAATCACAATTAGTTAAAACAAATTAAAAGTTATTTACAGTTTGAAGTTTGTGTTAGCTTCTAGGCACCTACTATTATTGTTCACTTTGGATGTACACAAAAGTATACCAATTATGAAAATTATTTACAGTAATTTGAAACCTTAGCTACTGAGTACAAACTATACTGAATGAGAAAGTCTATGTCGGGCATCAAAACTTGTGATAGGTTCTGTCAAGATTAGAATGTCTGATAGATTAAAGGACAAATTATTGACTATAAATATCTATCTTTATCTATCCCTTAGAAAGCACAGAGTCTAGTCTTAACCATAACATATAAAAAAAATAAACTGTCTTGAAGGAAGCACACAACAACTCGCCTATATGCCCCGTCCTCCATATTGTTATAAATGCTATGTGTGTTTCATTCCTTTGCTCATATTCATATCTTCCTTTCATATCAGACAGTATTACCGTTCCATCCTTCCACTCATTTTCTGTAATAATTTTTATCTGGCTTGATTTCTTTTTGCAAAAACTTTATTACATGATTCATCAAATTAACATCTCTCTTCTTCTTGGCTGATAGTACCAATTATGAGTTGTGTGTAAACCAAACATTGAGCCTTTTTATTAAAATCTGAAAATGATCACTTAGTGTGGTTTTAAAACATTTTGTATCAGTAAGTTATTTTATGAAGTTTATTTTAATTATAGGTTTGTCCAAGTCATGATAATTCCATGCATCAATATTAAACTTTATTAACTTGTGAATTTTCTTTGGCTGATTATAATTTAACACTTTTTTAATCATACCTTTTAAATGCTAAAAAAACCTGTAATCATTTACTTAATTATTATAATTATTGCTTTATGAAAGAAATTTGTTTATATATTTTTATACAAAAAAACAGATTTTTAATAATACATAATAGTAATAATGGATCTATATCCAAATGTAACTATAGTAAATAATCCCACTAAAATATAAGTTTAAATTATAAAATTGAATACACAGTTTACCAGTGACTTTTGAATTATAAGAAAAGCAATGGTCAGCTGTGAAGTTAAAAACGTATGTTATGTTTATCAACACTGAATAACTTGTGTCCAGGTCAATTCTCAGTATCAAGAGAAGAAACAGAAAGACTTAGTTCGGAAAAAGGTGGCAAGCCTGCAGACTTCTTGTTTGTTGATGGGGAGAAATATGCTGTTGTAGGGTAAGTATTAAAATAAGTAATTATACAATATAGGAAACTAAATATTAAAAAAAAGGAATTTTTTTCATTAAAAAAATAATAAGTAGAACTTCTTGTAGATAACTTGTAC
This sequence comes from Prosapia bicincta, assembly GCA_036971475.1. Taxonomy (NCBI): domain Eukaryota; kingdom Metazoa; phylum Arthropoda; class Insecta; order Hemiptera; family Cercopidae; genus Prosapia; species Prosapia bicincta. Next base: position 166,310,515 of record JBAIZL010000005.1, read on the forward strand.
TCTTGATTTCATAGTCCAAGATTCGCTATTCAAGCAATCTTTATGTATACAAATGTTATGTTGGTTTGTGTATGCTGAAAAACTCAAAAGGTTTTGTAGCAATTTTTGTAAAATTTTGACATAACATAAATATTATTATTCAAAGATCCCTTCAAAGATTATTATCTATTTTTCGTATCAGCAATGTACCATTGACTATGAGAAAACAGCTTTTTTAACTGTCATCTGTGTACCAGCAACCACGCTATCTGTTGTAAGGGAGAGGAACACTGCCCATACTTAATTTGAATGACAAAGGACTAGGTGTTCTATACCTTTGCCTTACATATTGTTAATTAAAAAATATGTGTAAATATTTTTTTGAAATTATTTTAGTTCTAACATTTTTATAAATGTAAAGTTAGCAATTAGTTGTGTGATTGTGAACCGCTAAGCTATAACTGTAAGTAGAATTGTATTTTGTATTTATTAATATTTTTACATATTTAGTATTTTATATGTTTTAATTTATAATTTTTTTTTATCAATAATGATTATAAATAATCAATTACAAAATAATAAACTAGTGCAACACAATTCAGTTGCTACGACTACTGAATTCAGAATTAATTCATATCCCTTGGGTTATTAGCAACACAAATCATTTGACCTCCAAAGGAATAACAAGCTCTTTCATCAAAGTTTTCCAATTTCCTCTTTGTTTAATTCAGTAAATTGTATAGCATTATAGTGTTATTATTTAATCCCAATCCAGAAAGTAAAATCATAAATTTCAATCAAAAATTCTTTCGTCTCTGCTGAAGTAATATGTTTTTACTATTTTAAAGGCAAAATTTACATTGCAACTGGTATACACATCCCAACAAATAGTTTCCATAGCCTAGCAACCAATGTGGACTTCAAGATTCAGGGTCATCATACATATACATATATATATATATATATATATATATATATATATATATATATTAGTAATGTGTCGATTCCAAAATTTTATCGATACCGATACCAAGAAATCAATTCCCGATTCTCGATTCTAAATACCTCGATTGCCAACCCAATAGAAAAGGAAAATTTTATTTTTTATAATATTTTAAAAGTGATAATGTTTATAATGAAAAAAATTGTTTAAAAGACAGACATTTAAAAAAAACTGAATATATAAATTATAAAGCCCGATGTGTAAACGCGTCATTATGTTGGAATGGCGACGAATAATAATGCTGTATGTGTAAACGAGACATTATATTAGATCGGCAACGGATATTTTACTGCCCGATGTGTAAACACTACATTATGTTAGAATGGCAACGAATATTTCCCGCGGAATGTATAAACGCCGGCTGCGCTGGAATCGAGATATTTGGAATCGACTTTCGCGATCGATTCCCGATTCCAGTGCCCAGAATTGGTGGAATCGACATTTGGAATCTGTATCACTAATATATATATAATACGTTTTCTTGTTTAATAACTTAAAACTATTTTAATTAACTGTTTAACTACTATTTTATTAACTATGTTTAATAACTGTTTAAAATTATATTAATTTTCATTCTTGATGATGTTGGTACTGTTTACCGACGAAAAGCTCTGGATATAAATTAATAAATATTCTTGTATTTGAATAACCTATGTTGCTTTTATATATATATGTATTCACTTCACTTTTATGTACTTAAACAAGAGTGACTAAATCTTGTTGGTGCCAGTATTTTATACATTCTTTGTTATTATTATTACAGAACTGTTCTTATTCTTATTAACATTGCCGCCGAGTACTGTGTCAGGGCTGAGGATATGACATTATCTGCACATTCACTTCTACATTACCTCAGTGAGCTGCTGTCCACATTTAATTCACGAAGTTGCAAACTTGTTTTGGGAGCTGAAGCTGTGTCAGAAAAGACAGGGTTAAAAAAAATAACCAGTACTAATCTGGCTTTGGTGTTACGTGCATTGCAGTTAGTATTGTGGCTGATTCCACACATACGATTACATTTCCAAGGTAAAATTTATCTCAGTTCTTACTCAATTTAGTGAATTTAAAAAAATAATGCATTCCGTCACTGATGAATAGCCAAGCAGTTTCATAATAAACTTCCTTTTATGTTTAATGTTGGTAATATTTGTTGTAATGATATTAATCATTACTAATAGAAAGTGAAAAAATAAGTATTTTTTAAGGAATTCATTTTATTTTAAATGTTTTTCAGTTGTTTATAGTAAGAAATTAAAAGCCTTAGAAACAATATCAGATTTTAGTAGTTTTCAAAATTAAGACAACTACATTTAACTACATGGTGCAGCATATGGTCAAGAAAAATTATTTTAATAGTTACAACGTTTTAAAAAACCTAAAAGTTATATAAATTAATATTTCTTGAAGAGGATATTGAGCTATAGCATAAAATTCTTACAAAATATTGTGACTTCAAAAACTACCCATAACTGTAATATTTTGGTCATATGAATGACTAGAAATTTAACCCAAAAATGGTATTAGATACTAAGCAAAGTATAAGAAGAAATTGTTGAGAAGGCCAATGACAACTGGTTCTCAAAGTAAAAACTTGAAACCAATGTAAATGAAATGTAGATTAGATAGAGTATTATGGAAGATAACCAAAATATAAGCCTCTTTTGAGAAACCTCTTTTAAAGAAATTTGACGGATGTGGATTTCAGATAAGTTGATCCAACTGTTGAACACATTTGCTGCTGAAGACCTTGTACAATGAAAGTTTATCCATACTGTTGTAATTTCATGTAACATCCCTGTTTGTGGACTAAACTATTCTTGTGCACTGTTTTTCAGCATTATTGTTTCTTTTTTCTTTCATAAAATAATGGTATCACAAAATAATACGTATTGGTAAACTAGAATCAATATTGGAACTTTGCCACAGTAACTTTACTACATATACCCCTAACAAGTTTTAAATAACTAGATAGGTGATGTTAAACTGAGCAATATAACAAAGAGAACAATCAGTTTATCACCAGGAAAAAGCACTAATAACCAAAACTAAGAACTAAATTACTCATGGCTTGTCACAGCAAAAAGATAAAAGTGCGTAATCTGTAATTAGTACTTAGAATAGGCTAGAAATGTAAATGAAATAAATTTTACTTAGCTCTAAAACCGACTGTTATTATTTGTCGCATTAGGCTTTACTCAGAACAGATGCGTTAAGAAGCATTAAGTAACATGCAGTAAAACAAATTCTTCAAACATGACAATGGATGTTTGCTAAACGTCCTTCTTTAAGTGAAAAAAGCGGTCAAGCAAGGTTGTAGATTGCCTCGAAGACCTGTTCAGTATAAGACTGCCTAATAAAAGCTGGCCTAGAGAATTGAAATGCTGGGTTATATATAAGTGAAGAAATGTGTCCCGCCTTCAATTTTAAGATAACACAGATCTTATTACAGCAAATATTGGTGGGACTGAGCCACGAGGAAAATGTCAGTCACCAATATTGTCCAAAAGCAACAGATTCAGAACAAAAGTAAACACTTTTTATCACGCTAATCTATTTCAATCAATTACCCCTTAAATGTGTACAAAATAGTGGACAAAGTTTTGACTTGGGTTTGAGATTAATATTAGTGGGGACTGTAAACTAAAGGTAAGATACAGATTTGACATATCTGAAACTCCAATGACAGGTCTATCAAAAGTAAGGAAGGGTATAGGTCAACAATAAAATCACTTGAAGGTTTTAACCCTCCTGTTTCTTCTATGTTGTACTTCAGTAGTACTGCACAAATTATTAGTTAATTAACATGTGGTCTACTGTTTTTTAGTATAATTTTTTTGAAATACTGTATTTTGTAGTAATTGTATAATGTTAACAGATACAGTAGAACTCCAATTATCCTAATCAATTCCGGATCTCATTCAGATAGTTAGATTTTTTTAAAAAGGGTCAATTTAAAAAAAAAATTTATAGTTTTATATTTTTTTCACAAAGAATCTAACCACTTAGTTTTTTCACAAAAAATCAAACCCGAAATTGGGTTTCCCATAGTACGTTATTGCAAAAACCATTTGAAAATGGCATCTTCTAATTCCTAGTTTTTGCTGACTTTGTTGATTTTCTTAAAGAACTATTATCTTCATTTTCAAGCACTGACATGAAGTTTAAGAGTGTAGGTTTGTCCTTTTAATACTAAAATTATTAATTGTAATCTCAGCCAACTGTTTACCTGTAACTCCTTTATTTGATTGATCTATAATTAATTTATCTGCTAATTATATAATTAATATTAATTAATATAATTTATCTGCTAATTCATTAAGCCATGATGAAAGACATTTTTTAAGTCGTGGTAAACAACAAAATATAGTCACAAACAGAACAACAAACTCATGCAAAAAGTACCATCTAAATAGCAGGTCAAAGACAGTAACTGGCTAATCAAAATTAATAGTGACAGTTGGGTGACAGCCACTTATACAGAAGTGCTCTGAGACATATACTGAGTGCTCGTTATTCAAATAATGTTTGCGCAGAGGCAATAATACATGTAGACAGAACCATTATTTTAGAAATCACAGTACATTTTGCAGTGCAAATCGCAGTCTTAAATTTTTTTTCTGAAAATCTGAAAGCCCTTCGAATAATCAGTGATCCAGATAGTTAAAATGTTATATGGAATTATAAATAGCTTCTTTTGTTTTAGTTTTAAACCAATAAGCCTTCAGTTAATTTTAATGACTTTTTTATCCACTATCTACCTTTTTCTTTCCTTAGAGAAACTCTTGATTATTTTTTTAAAATAAACATTCTTCATAAGTTAGTAGTTTTTTTCTTAATTATTATTCAAAATAATATTTCATCCACAACTACTATACAAACTTAATGCAAAACTACAGTTATTTATCAAAGACATATGTGTTTAAATGATGAATGAGAAATTATACTGTCCAGAAATTTATTTTTGACGTTTTTTAATAATTATTTGTATGATAGGGCTATTGCCGGAAAGCTCAAAGATGTCTAGTCTTGACTCTGTAACTCTACAAGTAAAAACACATGTCAAAGATCTTCAAGCAAAGCTTTTGTCAATCATGGGGCCTTTAGTCGCCAGCGAACTCAGGCATTGGGAAGCTAAACCTCCAGTGCCTTCCAGATCATTCCAAAACATATGCAAGTAAGTCTTTAGTAACTTTGTGGGAAAGAAAATTTTAAGAAGGGAATTGAATAACTAATTAGTATGACAGCACTGTAGCTAGAAATTTTTATAATGGAAAAATCAATATAACAATATGTAATTGTTTCTAAAAATTATTTATTCTTCCTTATTGACTAATTTTAGTTTTCCAACTTTTAAAATATTTTACAATTTATATCCAAAGGAAATTAATAGTAACATTTCAAAACATTTTATAGTGTTGTAAATTCATTACCTTACTTGTTCCAGTTTTGGATAAATATAAATAATACTATAATTTTTATCTTCAAAATTTCATTTACTTTCAATATAATTGAAATTGTTAAAATCATTTTTAATATTGCTGGTGAAAATCTTGTATATGTTTGAGTACAGATTTCTGCCATTCCTAACTTTTCAATATTTTCCTTTGTTGATGTGTTTCAAAGTAACTCCATTTTCAAAACTTGAATCGAAGAGTACGATTGCTACTCAAACATATAAAAATATTCCTAACAGAAATAAAGATAATAATATTTATAATAGATATATTAATAATTTTGAAAATCTTGTACTTTAAAATATCACTTTGTAAATGTTGAATATCTGCAGGTAAATAATTGTTATATTTGACAGATTAGTTGATAATTTGAAATAATGACCTCTGTAGCAAGTTCTCTCAATAAGAATTACATTATTTTCTATTTACATTGAGTAAAATAAATTTTACTTAGTGTTAATGAGTTTTTTTTTATATTCATTATTGAGAGGAAAATATCAATCAGTCAGCAAATATTCAACTCCTGACCAACACATAATTTAATTTTGACAGTAGTAATATAATTTGACTAATGATGATTTAATCTTCTAATGATTTATATCATAAGTATTTGTCAGTATATACACACATATTCAAGTAACTGTAAATAATGTTGAATGAATGATTTCTGACCAAACAACTAATAATAGCTACATACTGTCTTTTTATTATGTGGATGTATACAAAAATTATCTATAACTCTTACTGACTGTGTTCCCCCATTTTTGTGTCACTGGTACATAGAAGGACAAACCAATGTTAAAAGAATTAATTCTGCAATGCAATTGGACATTTCAATATACTTTGTTGAACTTTAATTTTGTAATGTATATATTTAGCCTTAACTTTGAAGTTGTTTGTTGTAATCATCTTGATTTCACTGATTAAACTTTAATTTAATAATACTTAACTAAGTGAATACATAAGGGCTTACTTGCTGATGCGTTTTGAAACAATCCTTCCTTTTACGTAGAAAAGCCTCTACTGGCGGCGTCCCGGCTAGGTAGAAAGGTTGTCGGTATGAGATTTATGAGTGTAAAGGGAATGGGTTAAGTTGGTTGTGTCCCTTGTAATGGAACAGGGAGTTGGGTTCAAAATGTCTGTGGCCATTTAATATGTTTTCTATATCTGTTGCATAGTGTTTGTATATTTCATACTTTTCTAAAGTTGTTGGTTTTTTACTTTGTTTTAATATGTGGAGAATGTTTAAATTACTATGTATGACCGTGTGTTTAGTCTGGAGAGAGACTAAAGTTAGAACAAAGCGAGGTGAGATACAAAGTATTGGCGGTAAACTCACAAGAGGTTGCGCAATAGTGATTAACAAAGCGAGGTGAGATACAAAGTATTGGCGGTAAGCTTACAAGAGGTTGCTCAATAGTGATTCTGCATTTAACAAAGAAAGTTTAAAAACCGCACTAATTAAACTCAAATCATTGAGAAGCCAATCAACAACGAAACTGAATTTAACAAGAATATAAACAACAAGTTATCATTACCCGAGGTAAGGAGTGATGTAACTTTATGAAGAGAGAGGTAGTGGAGTTTCCACAGTACTGTGGTCGTCGGGTGCTGTAGAGACGTCTTGATGGCGATAAAAGTCACTAAAACTTAATTTAAACAATAAGTAAAATGTACAAGTTTAACATTACAAAGTCACTTAGAATTTGCATACCACGAGGCGGCGCACTACAAAGTTTCACAAGCGGTGAAATCGAACTACAGTTTAACAGCGCGACGATTTATGGTTCAGATTTGCAATTGACACTGACCCGAACTTTCACACATATTACTAAAGTCTCGTGGTACATGTAAATTGGCTACCAGGACAAAGCCTATACGGAAAACGCGGCGCGGTTTACTATGACTGACCTAGTCGAATGACGAAACACTTGTGTTAAGACGGAAAACCTGTACAAAAATTAGAGAAGAAAGGAAAGCAGTAATACCAACTTAAGAACGCTAAATCATCTACACGACGTTCACAAAGATGCATTGGCTGAAATGCTGGCCACAGGTCAAACGTCAACGAGGATCAAGAGACCAGTTGTACAGCTGAGGAATGTCGCAGCAAAATATGAAAAGACAAAACCTGCACTGAACATACCGCCCACCAAAACGAATGTTTTTGAATCCGTAAGGTGGGTAGAGGGCGAAGAACTGAACTCGGAAAGCAAAGGGTGCCGAAAGGGCAACCGTCCTGAGGCGGTGAAGAACTAATGATGAAGCGGAAAGCCGACAAGCTTGTTTACTGGTCGCCTCAGCTGGCCGTGAGCGGTCTTGATTGTGGCTACTCTAGAGACGTGGTCTGTTCCAGGATGCAGACTGATGATCCGACCCATAGGCCAATGAAGAGGGTTCGGGTGTTCTCCAGTTATGAAGACGAGTTGATTTTCCTTGAGTGGCGAAGAGTCCTTGTTCCACTTGTGCCGTTGAATCTGTGTGTGTAGATACTGGGTGGACCAAGTTTTTCAGAAGCGGTTGGACATTTGTTGGAGCATAGACCATCGAGATTTAAGCGGCGGTTCGGTATAACACTCTTCAGGAAGTGACAGCAGCGGGCGGCCAATCAAAAAATGCCCAGGAGTAAGAAAGGAAGCTCCTTCGCTGGGATCTGGCGAAACTTCGAAAATAGGACGACTGTTCAAAATGGCCTCTATCCTGATGAACAGAGTAGATAGCTCTTCAGCGGTGAGGGTGGTGTTGCTTACAGTGTGTCGTAATAGTAACTTAGCGGATTTGACAGCGGCTTCCCAAAGTCCCCCAAAGTGAGGAGCTGCCGGAGGATTGAAATGCCAACTGATGCGTTGGTCAGCTAGCTTACGTTTAATAAGCGAGTTAGAGTGGTCAAGAAACTTGTAGACTTCGTTAGGTCTGTTAGCAGCGCCAGTAAAGTTCGTGTCGTTATCAGAATAAATTTCTGAGGGTAAACCTCGTCTGGAGGTGAAGCGGTGTAATACGGCGAGGAAGGCGTCAGTAGATAAGTCAGTTACCAATTCCGCCTTAGTGGTCACACATACAAATAAACAGAGGTAAGCTTTTAACAGCTTGGAGGTTCGCAAATGGTTGGCCTTTGTGTCAAAAGGTTCAGCGAAATCTACTCCTACTTTATAGAAAGGCGGAGACGGCATAACTCTTGATGATGGCAAAGCTGCCATTATGGGTTGGCGTGGTTTAGTTTGCATGCAGAAACATCGGATGCACGCATGGATGCGTTGGCGAAGTAATGATCGCAAAGCTATGACCCAAAATTCACTATTGATCAAGGCTTGAGTGGTACGCGGTCCGGCATGTAAAGCCAGTTTGTGATAATGGTCACAAACGAGGTTGACATAATGATGGTTCTTTGGCAATAAAAGCGGGTGTTTAGATTCATAATTTAAAGCAGCATGATCAAGTCTACTGCCCACCCTGAGCAGACCATGGGCGTCGATATATGGTGTTAAGCTGCGTAAATGGTTGTTGACGCGCCTACCAGCTTGAAGGTTTTGTAAAGCTTCACTGAAAACAGAGGTTTGTACCAGTTTAACGCATACAGCTTTTGCGTTATCTAACTCTTGTACCGACAGCGGTTGCAGTGTAGGTTTGATTGAGGCTGCTTTGGCCTTATAGCGCGTGTTGTGGTGATGGCTGGTCGCCAGGCTCTTGTTGCGACAATTGTCGATGAATCGTAATTCATAACCGAAGACGTGATGAAGAGTGGTTAAGCTCGAATGACGCTCAATGACTTCCATAAGACGGTTGGGCTCTTGAACAGCGGTACAATTAACCCTAGCCCTCGACCTTTGTTTCCGTCTGATCCGGGTTAGTGCCTTTAGGCCTAGACAGATTCCAAGTGGTAGGACAGTGTAATGCCCAAGGGGGGCCATGCCACCAAACCTGGTGCTTGGCAAGTTGATCGGGTAAGCATCCGCGAGAAGCAACGTCTGCTGGGTTATCAATAGTCGAGACATGAAACCAATGATCCATGGAGGTGATTGAAACAATCTCCGTGATGCGGTTAGCTACGAAAGTCTTCAATTGATGAGGAGGGGTATTAACCCAACAAAGTACAATCTCATAATCAGTAAAGAAGAAAGTGTTATCCTCTTGGAATGAAATCAAGAGCTGGTTGAATTGATTTGTATAACTTAGCCAGCAGGACGGCGCCACAAAGTTCCAAACGAGGTATGGTAAGCAATTTGACAGGTGCTACCTTACTTTTAGCTTTCAACAGGCTTGTGGTGATGACCCCGTTAAGTTCAGATCTCAAATAGATAGAAGCAGCATAGTCTGATTCGGAACCATCACAAAACCCAATGAGGTGATGACTGGCTGATCGAGTACCTACATGGCGAGGGATTTGAATTTCAGACAGGCACGTGAAATGCACAATGAAGCTGTTCCATTGATTCAAAAGCGAGGTTGGCAAAGGCTGATCCCACTCCAACTTTTCCAGCCACAGGCGTTTTAGAAAAGACTTAATCCAAAACGTAATAGGAGTCAAAAACCCAAGAGGGTCAAAGGTACGAGCAACATAAGACAAAATAGTGCGTTTTGTAGGCACTAATGCGAAATTCTGAGTTCGGTATGAAAACGAATCAGAAGAGGGGTTCCACTGCAAGCCCAATATTTTAATGGCTGCGGAATCATCCTGAAACAGTAGCGGATTTTCCAGGTGCAACACCGGTAGTGCTGCAAGTAATGATGGGTCGTTAGAAGACCACTTCCTAAGTTCCAGACCAGCACGAGCGAAAATGTCAATTAGTTCCTGTATTAAAATCTTTGCGCACTCTGGTGTATCGGCACCAGTGACGAAGGACTTGCCAGAAATGCTGGCCACAGGCAGCTGAGGAATGTCGCGGCAAAATATGAAAAGACAAAACCTGCACTGAACACCGTGTGTTTGTGTTGCGTGCTTTTTAGGTGTGTTGCGAAGCTAGATTTTTTATTTGTGTGGTTTCTTTGGGTGATGTGTTCTTCAAAGCGTTTGTAGAATGACCTACCGGTTCGGCCCATGTATTATCTGGGACACTCGTTACATGTTAATTTGTAAATACTGGATAGATTGTATTTGGCTGTTTGTTTTTGAAACGGTTGTATGTGCTGTCTTAAAGTATTTATGTTTTGTTGCAATGTCATTAACTTTTGCTTTGTTGATATTTATGCCCCCAAAATTTCTGGTTTGTCACTATACGTGGATATTAAACCGTAACAAGATCAACTTACAATTTCGTATCATGTCATAGAAATCAGAACATATAAGCTTTGATTTCACTTAAACATTTTGACATGGAAAGGTCACTGAAATAGGCTGCCATTCTTGTTTTGCTGACCAAATATGTACCATTATTGAAAAGACTTGCTAGTACGCACATTGCGAATTCTACTATTTTGGCTATGTTCTTCAACGAAACATTAATTTCTTCAGTACATTGAATACTTTTCAACAGGTAATAATTTTTTCTTGTCGTCAAAAAGTTTCACAAATATAAAGTCATCAAGTACGCTACTTGAGACCCTAATACCCTCCTATTAAAGAACTATCCTTAACTACTGTGAGATACACTCTCAAAAACGCATCACATAAGTTTTACTTTTGTCAAATTCTGACTAGATTAAATTGCATTTCAGATTTATTTCTAAAAATATGCAAACCTTTCAAAAGAGATCTGCCACATTTTTAGGCAATTAATACTGAATTCATAAAAGTTTGATATAGCTTCATTTATTTGTTGCTCTACTTTCATACTTTCTACTGTATGTTAGATAACTACCATGCCGAAAAAGATATAAACCTGTGATCTTTTCTCTCTTCAAAAAGCTTCAATAGCATTTATTTTGTTTTCTCAATTTTAAAAATAGAGTTTTTAAACATGTGTAGTGTTCATGAAGAAACAGAAATTATAGCTAGTTTACAAGCTTATTCCGTCAGAAATTTTGGAAACTTTTCATTGCACTGGATTTATAACTTTAAAGGATGAAACTGAGCAAGTATTCTCTTCAAAGTATAGTTTCAATACAAATTCCGGCTCCTTTCCAGACATTTTCCTAACTTTGAAACCCAGATTGTCCAAGGAAATAATAGGTGTATGATAAGCCTACCTTATAAGTCAAAGTCTATTTAATTTCTTTCTTGCTAATATTTTTATATATGCTTTACATATTCTGATAAAGTGAGTGTATAATAAGAATGGTTCAACCATTGTTCATAACAGCAGTTGATTGCTATTTTACTGCTCTGGTATTTAACTTACAGTGAGTTTCTCAGCACTATTCTTTTTTACCATCTTTTATGGTTTTAATGTATTTTTAATACATAATTTCACACAAAATTCACTTAGCTTAGTGGCAATATTACAATTTAGGGGTACCATAATCAAGAAAAAGGTTACTGCAGAATGAGGCCCATCTGTTGCACTAATATTGAGCTAAGCCATTCCAATGCTTCAAATGGGGTACTACTGGCATATAATTTTTATTAATGTAATTAACATTAAGCCCAATTCTAAGAATAATAATCAAATCATAACAAATCTACAAATTTATCTATATTTAAAATTAAACTTTTATTACATTGACCAAACCATCATCTTCAGAGGGTCATTTAAATGTACAAAAGGCTTTATTTTTATATAACTGTCAATTATTTGTTATTTGATTATTATTTTTTTATTATGGTCTTTAGTTTATTGTTAACTGTATTAATAGCTTCACAGATTTATGTCTATTGTCATATTCTAACAATCTTTTTTTAAAAACAAAATCATTAAAATAGAAGATACGTTTTATTTTCTGAATACAAAATCAATATTACTACAATATAGACAACAAAAGTCTAGACTGAAAGATAACCTTTTAGTTTTTGTAGGTATATTTATATTAAATACAGTAGAACCTCGATAATTCGAACTAACTGGGGCTGTAGCCGATCCAGATTACCGAAAATTTGGATTAACCACAGAATGCCTAAAAATAGGGACATAAAACATATACGTACAGAAAATAACTTTTATGTAGTACAAATTATTAAATTATGTTAGACAATATATATATCAGGGATAGGTTACTTCCAAAATTTTACCGACGCTGATATCAAGAAATCGATTCCTGATTCTTGATTCCAAATGCCACAATTACCAACCCAATAAATTCTTATGGTGCCGGCAACCGAGATTATGCACTAACGCAAAATTATGTTAGAGAGGTGACAGATTTTGTACCTAAATTGTAAACACCGGAAGTGCTGGAATCGAGGTATTAGAAATGGAAAAGAATGACATAATGCTCCACTGTGTTCGTTTTGTGTAGCGCTTGCGAGCTGCCTTATCACGCATCCGCTTTAACATTGGGAGCTCGATTGAGGTTGTTTTCTCGACGTTGAAAAAAAACTATTAGGTCATCTAAGTGGGTTACTGCTTCAGCATGTCTCAAAATATTTGTTTCATTCCCACTGTCATTGTCTGTACGAAGACAGGTGGCCGTCATGTCAACGTATATATCTCGATACTGCACTGTATCGCATTTTACAGTTGCATTTACTCACTATGGTGTGAATAGTGGCTAACCAAGATTACGATTTAAAAAGACAAGTACTTTTATGGTATGTACCTGACTCTAAGGCTTACAAACATACAGTATTATACTATTTAATGTAAAAAATTATAATTTTAAAGTCAAAAACAATTTTTAAAAAATCAAAAAATATCACAAAAGCCAGTTCATATTATGCGGAGATCCAGAATAATAAGGTCAGAAATATCGAGGTTCCACTGTATTCAAATATTTCTAATTGAATGGTTTTAGTTTTAAAATTCTCATAATTGTGTCTATAGTCAATCTTCCTAATTATTATTATTCTTTTAATTCAAAGTGACTAGTTATTAATTTAGTAATTTAAAAGTCTGTTAATTGCTAAATGAGACATTTGCAGTTTGTTTATTTCATAATACCTCTAAAAAAAATTTGAATTTGGTATTAGCTCCTACCTACTGTTATATTTTCTAAAACGATTTAATTGATTTGTAGACATTTGCGGAAGCTTCATGAGGCTATTGCGAGTATACTTTCTGAAGACCAAATGGAAGACTTATACAGAGCCATTAATTGTGCCTTCAAAGATACATTCCGGGATCAGTTATCCAGAATGAATATAGTTAACAATGGTGGTCCTTTACATGGGTGAGTAAAGTATAAAATTGTTAATTTTAATGTCATTTAATAAAATAACATTCAACATCATAGTGTACAAATTATTTCAGATGATAATAGCATTAACTGTTTGTCTTGTTTTGTCTTAATACAAAACTGGAGACATGTATCAGTAACAAAAACTGAAACGTTTTTGGTAAAAATTGGTGACACATTTTTTGTATGATAAGTATTTTAGGAAACAGTAAAAAAAATTTATTTTAATGTTTTTTTTTTTTTTTTTTTTTTTTAACTTGGGAGCGGGTTTGAATTGCCCGAAGCACTGCTACCTTAAGGTATATTGTACTTACCTCCCTGATCTAGTCAAATAACCCCTTCCCTCTTACCAGGTTTAGGAGTTTCCTGACTAGAGTTTTACCTTCAGCATCCACCAAAGCCGTTCCATCACCAAAGAGGTTGAAGCGCCTCTCAGCAAGTACTCCACATCTGTAAATAATGTGTGTGGCAGTCTCCTGTTCCTGCCCGCACAATCTGCACACTGGTTCATCCTTGTAGATACCCATTTTATGCAAATGTTTCCTTAGTCCACAGTGTCCCGTGAGTAGTCCTGTGGCTATCCTTAATTCCTGCCTAGACAGATAGATGAGACTCTTCTGCAGCCCCAAGGAAGGTCTCCTAAGGGTTAGCTTACTGTGTCTCATCCCTTCGGCCCTGATCCAGTGCTCACAGTGTCTTTCAGCCATCCACCTTCGCACTGTCATCCTGACCATGGATTTGGAAATACCCACCGCAGGTTCCGGTCCAATCAGGGGAGTCGAGGACCCCTCCCTGGCCAGCGCATCTGCGGCTTCATTTCCAAGTATTCCCCTATGCCCTGGCACCCAACCAATCTTGACTTGATTGTGCCTTGCCAGAGCTTGTAGGTTAATTAGGCACTCCCTGACTATGGCCGAGGTGACCATGTGTCCGTTTAGTGCCTTAATTGCTGCCTGACTGTCGGAGAAAATAGCAATCCGGGGCCCATGTGTTTCCCTTCTCGCTATCTCTCCCAGACAGGCATTTATAGCATATACTTCGGCCTGAAAGACAGAGGTATGCCTCCCCAAGGAAAAAACTAGTTCTACCCTTGGGTTTTTACAATACACCCCCGCTCCAGTGCCGAAGTCCATCTTGGAGCCATCTGTGTACCAGATCTGAGCTCCCGATGTTAATGTCCCTGACCATTCCATCACAGTTTGGTGGACCTGGTCAGGTGCAAACATTCGAGTAATGTGGTCGCTGCCCATTTCCAAGACGGGTTCTTTGACCACGCACTCGATACTCATATGTCCCGAGACATCTGGGAGGTTAGCCAAGTTGCTCGAATTGCGCAATCTCCATGCCGCTAGCCTCGCCTCTCCCCTAAGGACAAGCTCAAGGGGAGGGAGGTTAAGCATTACTTCCATTGCTGCACCTGGTGTAGTTGACATCGCTCCCAGTGTGCACAGACAGGCCAATCTCTGGATAGAGCTCAGTTTAGCTCTTGTCTGTGCCTGGTTGGCCTTTGTCCACCACACCAGAGCTCCATAGGTAATCATAGGTCTTATCACCCTCAGATACATCCAGTGCATCATTGATGGCTTCAGTCCCCATTTCTTACCCACCATTCTTCTCACAGTCATCAGTGCCCTTTTGGCCCTGTTAACTGTCCTCTCAAGATGTGGATTCCAGGTGAGTTTCCTGTCCAGAGTAACTCCCAGGTACTTCACCTCCCCCACAAACTCAAGGTATTCACCAAACAAGCGGGGCATCCTGGTCGTCAGATCTTTTCGCTGTCTGGTGAAGTTAATGAGAGCAGTCTTTTTTGGATTTACCCTAAGGTTCTCCTTTTTACACCACTCTTCAATCAGTCATAGAGAATTTCTGATTACCTCAAGGACTGTATCAGGGAATCTGCCCAAGATCAGGACAACTATGTCGTCCGCATATCCTAGACAGAAGTACCCCTGTTCATTCAGGAGTTCAATAAGGTTGTCAACCACTAGGCACCACAACAGAGGAGAGAGAACCCCCCCCCCCCCCCTGTGCACAGCCCAGACTTGTCTCCGCCCTTCTGACCTCCCCTGCCACCTCTACAGAAATGCTTCTGTTTGTTAACATGGAACTTATCCAACCACAAGTGGTCGCATCCACTCCATGACGTCTTGCACCACTTACCATCGTCTCCACTGAGGGGTTATTGAAAGCCCCTTCAATGTCGAGGAAGGCACCTATGGCACAACCTTTCTTAGCGATCATTTGCTCAATCCTACCAACCACTTGATGGAGAGCTCCCTCGCAAGATTTCCCCGGTTGGTAAGCATACTGGTTCCAATGCAGTGGTTTGATAGCCAAAGCACCCCCCCCTAATATGCCTATCAACCAGTTTTTCAAGTCCCTTGAGAACAAAGGACATGAGTGTGATAGGTCTGTATCCTTTCCCTTCCGATTGGTTACCGGTAGGCTTAGGTATAAAGACCACCTTACTAGATTTCCAGGCTGCCGGCACATGCCCTAGAGCAATGCTTAGCCTGTATAATTTAGTAAGTACCAGCACCAGCATATCCATTCCCTGCTGCAGCAGCACAGGATAGATCCCATCTGGACCTGGAGATTTGTAGGGTTTAAAAGTGCCAATAGCCCATCTTACCCTTTGTGGAGTTACAATCCTCCTTGCCACTTCCCAGTCCTCCCTCTTACCACGTCTTGTGGAGAGTTTGGTAACCGGTTCAGTGTCTGCTCCCCCAAGTTTCCTCAGGGTACTGGAAGGGAAATGTGTCCTGATTAATTCTTCCACAGTTTCCCCTGCCGTTTTTGTTATATTTCCCAGTGGGGTTCTTAGCATCCCCACCGGGTTAACTGGGTCATAGAGAGCACTTTATACAGTCGTGCCCCTTCCCGAGTTTTGTCAATCTCATGACAAAACTCCTTCCAGGACTTCCTGCGCGCTTCTCTAATTGCCCTGTTGTATTCGGTTAGTGTTTTCCTATACAGGTCCCACTCCCCGTTCTTTTTTGCTCTATTAAAGAGTCTCCTGGTGGTCTTCCGAAGTTTGGCTAGCTTCTTGTTCCACCATGACGGATCCCCTACTTTCCTCCCCTCACTGAGAGGGCAGTTATCGGTAAAGGATTCTATTATAGCCTCGCCAACCAATGTGGCAGAGTCTTCTAGCTCTCTCCTCCCACCATACTCCAATCCAGCCTCCTCAATCCGAACACCCAGGTCCCTCCTGTAGGAGTCCCAGTCTGTTCTTCTTGGATCCCTGGTTGGGCGAAGCATGGCTGGATTTAGAGAGATATCATACCTAATATGTCTGTGATCAGAAGAAGATGGTTTATCCGACACATGCCAATTTAGTACATACCTAGCCATCTGGTTCGATGCCACCGTAATGTCCAGGACCTCCTGTCTGGCCCTAGTGACAAACGTCGGCTCTTCCCCCTGATTTAGGACTAGTAGATTCTTAAGATAAGCTAAAAGTTCCTCACCTCTAGTGTATGTACCTGTACTACCCCACGAAGTGTGATGGGAGTTAGCATCCATCCCCACCAGCAGCTCCTCATTCACAGCCTCGCAGTGCTCGACCAGGCTCCTCAGCTCTTGTGTTGGCAGAGCCCCCGCGCAGTCAAAGGGGAGATATGCCGTGGCCAGGTTCAGCCTCTTCATCCCCCCCTCCGCCCGCAGCTCCACCGTCACTGCTAACAAATCCCTGCAACAGAAGTTCGTTAGTACAAAAGCACACAACCCCCTCCTAACCAGTATACACGTCCTGGGAACACCGGAGTCCTTATCATACAACAACTTACCTCCAGATGTCGCCAGCCCGCATATTTTTCCTCCAGAAATCCATGGTTCCTGGATGAGCACCAAGTCCACCTCTCCCCTGTCCAGCATCCTACACACGACAGCACTCGCCGCCCTGCTATGCTGTAGGTTCACTTGGAGGATCTTGATCATTGTTCTGCTTAATTTGCAGTCGCCTGGGTCCGCAGAGCAGCCCCAGGACTAGACATTGTGCTCAACTCTACAGCCACTTCACCGGTTTCTGCAGTCGGCAGCTTGACAGCCGCCCCCGTACCCCCAGTGATGGTTGCCGTTGACACATCTGCTACAGACTCACGGTTTGCCGTCTCATTGGCTCCCACTGTCTGTGCAGTCTCGAAATTAATTCTTATACTTACTTGGTCCATTAAAGTCCCACGAGTATGGGGGAAATAACGGTCGACCAGAGCAGAGCCCCCACTGCCCTGGCAAGACAACATACAATGAGGTTTTGTCTGGTTCCTCAAGGGGATCGTTTGGGACTGCATTTTATACCCTGCAGCCATTCATCCTTCGGCACGATGCCTTCCACCTTGGATTGGGTATTCAGTCACTGACCTTGAAGCACACCCCAAGTTCAGGACATTATTAACTGCTCAGATGAACAGCCTGCTTTACTCTCTTTTTTACAACTGTGTCGTTTGGGCAGTTTCCCGCCCCTACTTCACTGTCGCATTGCCCTTGGTTCACCCGGGAGGTGAGAGTAGCATTGTGAGGACTTAATTCCCAACTACCCTAGTCTCCCCGGTCAGAGCACTCGGTTATTTCTACCAAGCCCAACCGGTTGACTGACGAGGAGGGATAATTCCTCACCTTTGAACCATAGCCTTGGTCCAGGCCTGCATATTCAGAAACCTTCCGGAATCCTTATTCACAGGTAACCTACATTTCTGTAGGCCGTCCCACTATCCGCCACCTGTGGACCCGCCCGGTTGCTCAGGCCAGCTTGCCGGGATTTTAATGTTTACTTAGTCCTTAAATGGTAAAAAGAAGTGTTTGATGTATCAAAAACTAAAACCAGAGATGTGGCTAATGTTGTTTTCCTTCAAGTATCACCTTAAAATAAATGAGATTGAAATTATAAAATAAACATAATAAAAATCAAACAAATATTTATAACAAATCAATAAGATCAAATAAGCAAATCATAAAAAAATTCTTTATTTTATTTTAAATATTCGCCATTCCTCTTCCATGAAGCTTTTTTGAAAGATATGAAGCAGTGTAGTGTATTGTAAGGTTTTTTTTGAATTAACTGCAATTTGTTTCCATTTCCCAATATCATTAAGCATTTTTTAGGTCAAAACTTTTCTATATTTGTTTTGTTACTCTATTTGATTATAAATTTTTTGATATTCTTAGAAATATAAATCTGTAATAACAAGAGTTCTCTCAGATACAACTTTAAAATCAAGAAAAATCATTATTTAATCATGATAATAAGAGATGGTCAAGTATTGCCGAAACAATAATCTAGATTAAATGAAGAGGAACCTTGCATCGAGACTTCGACCTGGCTTTAACACTAAACTGGGCATTTTCACAGCCAAGAGACTCAATGTTCACATCTAATACTCACAATATTTCTCATACCATACATAGGATACAATAATAAGTTTGATTCTTCCCCCTTAAGCCACAAAAATCAAATACAGGTCAATAAGGCAATGTAATATTAGTATTGGGTCTCCCAATTTGAATGGTGGCTTAAGTTTTGTAACATTTACATGTACATCAATGTTTGCATTTTTTTTAATGTCCGTGTATATATTATTTCATTATTTTATGGAAAAATTATTCAGCTTTGTGAAATCTTAGCTATGGAATAAAGCTGGAGACATCATTTTGTAAATATAATGGTCTGTGTTTGTTTTGTTATAAATATTGTTTATTAAATTTTATTATAAATAAGATATTTTTGAAGTCAAACTATTAAATGGATACGTATATGGTGTTATTAAATGGATAACACATATACATTAATGTTATCAATATAGTTTATAACTTCTAAATGGTATTTATGTACAATTTATATTACATATATTTACAATAATTTTATATTTGCAGTTTAGTGACATCAGAACTGATATTTTACCTTGAAGACTTGAAGCGCATCCGTGCACTTCCAGAAAAAGAACTGTGCATTGAAGCTATGGATGACCTTTGGACTTTAAAATCCAGCTTAGTCATGAGATAAACTATATGATAATGGTTGTATTAAACATGTTCCTAAGTGCAATTGTAATAGCTAATGTAAGTCAAATACTCGGGGTTTGCTCAGAGAAAGTGTCCTCTCGCTGTTGTGTTGAATCAGGATTGCCATTCTTCAGATAGGTAAAAATTAATGAAATATTGTAATTAATTTTAAAACGTTGATTCCTCCTATTGTTTCAAACAAAAAAGAGAAAAAATATTGCATTCATTTAGTTTTCATTTGTTTGAAACCAAATGCATTGACTTGTTGAAGAATCTTTGATATATCAATGTATCTTAAACATTATATATCACAAGTATTTATCTCATACATGTGTGAGATAAATTCTATCTTTTAGAAACAAAACTATACCTCAAAATATAAATTGTAACAAGGTTAAAACCTATAAGTATCTGCAAAAGAGACATTAATGAGTATATATAATACAGTCATAATAATTATAATAATAGACTCATTTTTTATAGAATTTACTGGTTTTGGAGAATCAGGGTAGAATTACCTATTTGAACCTTATGTTATACAAAGAAGCACCTTACTTCTGCTGCCTTTTTTATTGGCCCTAGGTACTCTTTTCACATGCTGAGTTGGCCTGTGGTAAAGTAAAAGCTCCTAAAAATGTGTGTTACTACCAGAGATTGAACTTTTATTGTTTAGGTTAATAGTCAACTATTATATCTACTGCATAACATAGCCATCTATTATTGTGAATACATAATTTCTCTAGCACAAAATATATGACAATTTTTATGTGTATATATGTTGCAGTAACACATTTGTATAAAGATAGAAACAATTTACATACAGCTTAATACAGCTAAATATTAGGTTTTAATGAAGTAAAATAACAATTTGCTGTATTTATAATTCAAGTAAA
Organism: Prosapia bicincta; assembly: GCA_036971475.1. NCBI lineage: Eukaryota > Metazoa > Arthropoda > Insecta > Hemiptera > Cercopidae > Prosapia > Prosapia bicincta. The sequence continues at coordinate 166,331,049 of JBAIZL010000005.1, forward strand.
CTTATGAAAAACTTACTATGACGTAATGTTTTTAATCACATTAAGCAACTTACATCAATGTCTAGTTTGGCCACAGGGAAGAATTGCTAGGGGGTAGCTCAACAAACTTCAAAACCATTTTTAAAACTGCTGCTACCTAGCTCAACACTTCTCAGCAGCCAACTTAGACGCTTCTGAAGATCATTCAGTGAATCCAAACTCTATATCTCAGTAAGTTTTTGTTTTCATTAATTATAAATTCACCAAAATGTTATTTTACTAGAATCAAGCAAAACATTTTCACTAATCATCATGGACATAAAAATCAACAATTACAAATCTTACATATGATTTTATTTTTTATACAATATTTATTAAAATGGAGAAAGAATCTAGCCATTTTGAATGAAACTGATAAGTTTTTAAAAGTTTTGGTTTTTTTCTAATAGGTTTCACAAGTGTTTATTTAAGCCTATTAGTGTTTTATAATTAGACTCTTTTTAATTTTTATTTAATGAAAAACATCAATAATTTTGATTTTATTTCATTCAATGAATTTATTACAAAAACTATATTGTAGCTTTAATTCAATCTATTACTTTTTAATGCAAAATATCTTATTTTTCAACCAAAACTAGTACTTACCAACCTTTTACGTGTCATTCTACCCCTAAAGGTGATCTGCTGAATTTCATTCCACATTACAATATTTGACAATATGTATCTTATAAACAAATAATTTTGTTATTGGTTCTATTACCCTATAGCCACTTAAATATTAATTTATATTTACTAATAAACAATATTCTTACTTTATTATTATAAAATTTATTTTTTTCTAAAAAGTTGTAGAGGCTCATTGTTATTTTTAATATAAAAAAATTAATTACTTACATTTATTAGATAACTTATAATTTTCATCTATTAAGACAATGTTAACTCTTAAAAATTACTTTTTACTGTGATTAGTATTAATTTCCTTTTTTTACCACTGAGGAACTAGATGTTAATGATCTATTATTTTCTTGGCTGGTTCAAGTCATCTTTTACCAATATCAATATGTTAATATTAGATAATATCTTTTGAGACAAAATTTTTTTGTCTTGATCTGGTTAATTATAGAGGACGTAGATTTGCCCAGGCTTAAAATCATAAAAGTGATGAATGTTTTTGTCACTTTCTGGTGTGTATGGTACCTACTTTGAGATATATTCATTCAAAACCTAGAAATATCTAGAAGTTATCTTTTCATTTGATTTGTATTTCGAGTCCTCCACCAATCTTTCACTCCAAACTCTCAAAAGCAATGGGTGATGTCAGTGTGTAATAAAATCAGTCAGATTACATTTACTGGTTTGTTCAAACGTCTTGAGATTTAGATTTTTTCAATTTTTGTTTTTCTTTGTAAAAGATTTGAAACGATACATTTTTTTCTGTAGATCTGTAAAGGCTTTTTCTTATCTTGGCTTTATTGATAAAATAGTTGTTTTAAAAAATATCTCCTAGATATGGAAATTGTTCACTAAGAATCATCACTAATGAAATCTCTAAATTCAGAATATTCTTTTGTAAACACCAAAGAAAGTTTTTCTCAAAGCCTATAAATTCTGCTCAACACTTCTCTGTAAAGAAAGAGATTAAAAAGCCTAGTTTTCAAATGTTTATCCTTAATACAGTTTAACATTATTCCACTATGAAACTGTAATATAAACAATTTTCACAAAGTAAAGTAAATTACAAAGGATAATTCAAAAGTAAAATATGCAATAAATTTTTACATTACATTTTAGTGTCAAAAGATTTGATAAACTCATAGACAAACAAAACATTTTTTATCTAATAGGGATTCATTAATTTTATAACTAATGACTTAGATCTCAAAGCCAGAAACATTGTCTAAAAATTATGTCTTAATTTATAACAAACATTTAATGAAGGTTTAATTTAAGGAAATTTATAAAAAACTGAAATATAACGTTTTTATTCCATTAACCACTGAACTTACTAACCCGAGTTAATTCAGAATGGTTTTTTTTCTGAAGTCATGGGTTTCACAAACCGATACTGATCGATAATATAAACGCAGGCATGTAGAAGGCTTTATGTCACATCCCAGTCTATTTATAGTTTTTATTAACTGATACTTGTTTACAATGTTATATCACACTACTTGTTTGGAAGTCCATGCATTTTGTCATTGACTCTTATTTACAGTAGTCAGTTCATTCACTATTATTGACATGTAACATTTATCCATGTATTAGTTCACAATGCTTAGTTTATTTCATAACACTTAGTTTATTTTATACTCATTTTTATTATCAGATATTGTGCCCTAATTCAAAATCTGTTTTGTCTTCTTCAAGCCTGTACATCCTAGCTCACTCCAACCCCCTTAGGCTAACAGGACATCACTCCCCAGAGACACTACTACAAATTGCCAAAAAAACAAATCCAACTAAAACATTTTGCTTCTCCATTCACCTCTGGAATGAATTATAATATTACACGAACAGGTTATTACATTTTGAGGGGGTTGAGATACCATTTTGTCGGTAGCACAATCACCCTACGTTTTTTGTCTACTTTAGATCTGCCCTAGTACAAGTAACACTTTCACTATAAGGTAAGACATCTTTGTCAGAGCTGTACTCATCCAAGTTCAATTCTAAGCGACATTTTTTTAGTGTAATTCTCCTCTAAACTATCATTCACATTATTTATATTACCAAAATGTGATAAATGAATAAAAATGATATTTGAGAGTTATTTGGATTTTCAAGTCTGAAATCCGTATCTTGGTCAACGTCTTCATAAACATCAATAGCCTTATCAACACCACTGTAGGCACTTTCTTCACTTGAAGATCCTCCATATTTATCATTTTCCGTCTCTTGTTACAAGGGATTTATAAAATTTGTGTCTTCTTTTATCGCCAAGATAAAATACAAACGAAGACAATTTAAAATAGATTATTATGTCTATAATTAAAACAAACTTCATCAGTTATAAAATCCTCACAAAAAACATATCAAAATCAAATTCACTCATAAAAATCTTACAAAAAAAACAAATGAAAATTAACTTTTATTAAAAAAACCTTGCAAAATACAATATAAAATAAACTTCAATTATAAAAACCACGAAAAATACATATAGAAATTAACTTCACTTATAGAAACTAGTATTGTAACATTAGGACTCATGTGGGGTAAAAACTCTCCAAGCTGTTGCAACAATAATTTCAAACTGTTATAAGTTAACAAAAACGGTCAAAATACATGGTGTAGAGACACAAATAGATACAAGGTGAGTCAGTTAGAAGGCAGGTAGAGGGAGGAAGAATTTCAGGATTTGCAACTGTTTTATAAACTTTTTTTGGAAACTCACTTGGAGAATTATTACCCCACGTGAATCCTCTAGGGTTAAATTATGAGTTTTTTGTCAAAATGTAATAGTTTTATCCGCCATTATGAATAATTTTACCTCATTTTTGTGATTACATTTTTATCAAAACTTAGAATCCCAACTCCAGAATGGCTTACATTGTTTTATTGGTACCATTATAAGTTAATGTAATTCAATTATTATTAAGGTATATTAATAATTTTTCAGTTATTGGTAACCTTCAACGATCATTATGCTTTGATTACAAACAACTTCAGTATTTATTGAAACATTATTTATATGTGTGTGTGTGTGTGTGTGTGTTATTAAGACTGTATGTATAAAACATGTATTTATATTATTTTTAATTAGTAGTAAGTTATTTATTGAACACCATCACAGATAACATTTTTTTCTACATGTTGTATTTATTGACTGTATTATATGTTTAAGATTTATGTAGACACATTTTTATAAGGCCCCAAAACTTAAATTTATACTGGGAATTACTGTTTATAAAGTGGTGTGATTAATTTAAAGTTTAATACTCTCAAATGGTTGTCGGTTTGAAGGTTTACAATTTTAAAAAACTATATTGATATAATAGACCTACGTCTTTCCTTTGTATTACAAAATTTCATCATGAAATATACATACATACATGTTCATGTGTGGATGGAATTATTAATTGCAAATAATGTTCATATAAACAGATATTGTGCTGATTAGATAGAGTACAATGGGTATTACTTTTGTATCATACACATGAGTAAGGGCGTTCAATGAAGGAAATGAATTTATTTAATTTCATTTCATACATTTTTTATACCATGAAACACTTAATATTACAGTGAAAGATATATATATATATATATATATATATATATATATATATATATATATATATATATATATATAGTTTTCATTTATACAAGTTAAAATATACAAAACTGTTTCTTCAATATATATATATATATATATATATATATATATATATATATATATATTGATATTGATATTTTTCGTTATCCATTATTTTTCTGTTGCACTGACTTTATGAAGTTGATATATTACTATTGTAAATACTTTTATCCACCACTAAGTGCAATAATTTTACCTTGTGTGATGAGGCACCTTTCGGTCACTTGACCATTTTCGAATCACTGATTATTTTTGTGGTGTAGATGTTCGGTCCGTGATGTTGGTATTTGTTGACGTTACACTCATTTTCTGTAATGTTAACATTACAGAGCATTCAAAAATAAAAATACAAAAGTATCAAATGTTGCAGCACACCTAATATCACATAAACATGAAATAACAAACTACGAAAATAACCTAACCATACTTGAAATAAATAATAACCCAATAGAATTAAACTCACTAGAAAAATACCACATTTATAAAAACACCCACAACAATTTAATGAACCTACAGAATATATATACAGAAGACATACTATATAAAAATATCATACACGCAAATCAAGAGAAAATAAGTGTAACGTCAACAGATACCAACATCACGGACCAAACATCTACACCAGAAAAATAATCAGTGATTCGACAATGGTCAAGTGACCGAAAGGTGCCTTATCACACAAGTTAAAACTATTGCACTTAGTGGTGGATAAAAGTATTTACAATAGTAATATATCAACTTCATACATATATGCAGTTTAAAATCAATTAGGATAGGTACTTTTGAAGATGTATTCATTTGTCAAAACAACTGACCACTACATTATAACGTTCTCCTGACACATAAAATTAAATCGATGTTTGAACTTGCATCACTAAGAAACTACCTTTTCTTTACATATCAAAATAAGGTAAATCTTTTAACATAACTTTTAAAAGTGTTTTTCAATCACAAAAATAACAATGATATTGTAATTATACAAATAAACTTTGCCACCAACTAAATTTCCATAGCAAACTTCCACTGTTACGATGATCAAGTCTTCATATTATCGGATATCAATTCACCCCTAATTGTTATGTATCAGTGAGACAACAAAATTTAAATAAACTTGTTTAGTAATGATCGTTTACTAGATTAAGATTTTTTGCTGTTCGTGAAAATCTGAGTGCGAAAGCCAAACAACGCTTTACTACTTCTTAGTAAATACTATATGACAGAGAAAATATGACTGCATATTACTTCATGTATTCATTGGGTGTTTCAATCTTAAATTTTAGCTTCTGGTACAAACTTATACATACTAACATACATCAAAATGTAGGAATTTGGCTATAGTAGCATTTATGTTTGGTGTTGATTGAGTGCAACCATTTTAAGTGCTGTATTCATTTTATATCAAATAAGTTTATCTCCTGAAAAGGTCATCCTCATTTAAAGACAACACTAAGTGCATCTGTATTCAAGCTTCTACAACTTATTGTATATTTTAATGTGTATAAGGTTATATTTGCAGTGTAGAAGCTAACTGTTTAATTTTTAAAAATAATAACAGTAAACATCTTATTACAAAACACTGTTTACATTGTTCTGGCTTTAAACATCATTCATTATGAAAAATAAATTTACAAGCCAAAATAAATTATTCTTACGAATAACCTGTCTTGTTGCAACAATTTTCTCACTGTTTAGAGCCACTTATTGTTTTATAAACTTGATGATCCAGTTTACAATTTTACTTTTGAATGTCTTATTATTATAATGACGTCTTTTATACCATGAACTTGACTTATGAAAGAGTATGACTTTCTTAGGTCATGTAGTATATGAGGAAGGTAATATGGCCGCTACCATATGCTTCAACCACACATTATTATTCTATGTTGTCCCTAGGTACTTATTTTTACTAGTTGAGTCTACCTGAGGGTTTAAAACATTCATAGGAATACTTTACCACTACTAGCAATTAAACTGAGGATGATTATCTTAGTAGTCAAGTAGTAACCACTAGAATACTAGTCTTGTGTCTTATTCTATTCTTATTTAATTATCAAAATTCTCAAAATTTCTCTGTTGCTTTCACTTTGTGAATTTTAAATCAAAAAGAACATAAGGCATTATCATCTTATAAAAAAGTGTGAAGCTATCATAAGGTTATAATGAAAATAAAAAAGAATTTAAGGATATAAAGGTGAATTAAAAATAGTAAATACAAATAGTAATTGGTGCCAGAGACAAGACTGCTTCCCTTGTGTTTTCTTGTTTGTTCTAGAGTAAGAATATATAATCAACCCTTCAAGAAAACTCATCAGATTTAAATTTTGAAACTCAATTTTATCTCCAATATTTTTCTGTTATGTTGTTTCATAATTGTATATACAGAAAACATTTTTTACAGTTGAATTCACAACACCTTAATTTATATAATTATTCTTAGTAAAAATTCTATTTATATAAAAAAGTGTATGAATATTTTAGTCTCAGTTGAATGAAATATGTAAAATAACTTTTAAATATTAATTTAGCCCCATTATCTGTATATTTGTAATCTCATATTGCTTGCCAATGCTTAATCTCCAGCCTTCTTATTCAAACTTGTTTATAAAATTAACTAAGGCAACACAAAATTTAAGTTTTTTAATGTCACTTTAGTTGCCAAATTAAAGGATTTAATAATTGTTTTATAAGATTTGGTAGCACGTTTTTCAAGTCATGAACCACGCACTTTATGTTTGAAATAATAATTAGGCTGTGACATTATTTATGGAGTTTCACCTAGTGTAATATACATTTAAGATACTGCCTTAAAAAATTAGATCAAATTATTTTAAACAATATCTTCTCATTTGCTGTCTTCTCAAAATGAGTACTGATTAATTTTAATCTACTGAAATATAATGAAAAATAACCTAGTTAAATAAATGTCTGTTAAAACAACAACATTTTATGACAAAATAAATTACTAGCCAGTTACAGTACCTTTAAATTAATAGTCATAAAATTTTATGTTAGCATTTTCAAATGTAAAATTTTGAACTTGTTCAATCTATTCTAAACTAATATTGCAGCTACATTTAGATGCAGTGGGTACCACTTATTTTAACTGTAAAAAATATTCTTTTCAGTTTTATAGTTGTGGTATTTGTAATGTAACATAACATTCCTACAGAATGTATTGAATATATACTATGTAACATATAATGTGTGAGTTATATAACCCTAAAGAAATATTATACTTGAAAAATATATATTTATTTATTCATAGTTCTGTTAATTTGGAGTATATTGTAGTAATGGGATAAAAGGTAAAATTACTATTTTCATAGAGTTCTGCTTCCAGCTTGTTTTGAGTTGTTTGCAATTGATGCTGTACTAAACAGCTGCTTAGAATCTATAACCTCCATGTAAGATATGTACTCAAGATCATTAAAAGAGTTTAAATCATCAAAGACTAACCCATAATTCTTTATATTCAAAGGTGATTGTTGAGCTAATACTTGCCTGTCTTGATAGTAAAAGGAATCAGATCACTCTTCAGTAGGTCAGTCCTACATTTGGAAATAAAATTTTATGTACAGATTGATTTATCCCCAAAATTCTGAAAAGGGTTCTATTGGTATGAAACTGTTTTTGCTAACTCACTGTACAAGAGATGTAGACAAATAGTACTGTTGAAATTAAGCTCAACACTGGTGAGGTTCTACTGCGGGAAAAAACTTCATCAAAAAGCTATCATAAGGATATAATGAAAATAAAAAGAATATAAGGAGGTGAATTACAAATTATATTAGAGGCATGAACATCCTCTAATAGTAATCGGTGGCATAGACAAGACTGCTTCCCTTGTGTTTTCTTGTTTGTTCTAGAGTAAGAATATATAATTAACCCTTCAAGAAAACTCATCAGATTTAAATTTTGAAACTGAATTTTATCTTCAATATTTTCCTGTTACGTTGTTTCATAATTGTTTATACAGAAAACATGTTTTACAATTAAATTCAAAACATTAATTTATATAATAATTCTTAGTAAAAATTCTATTTAGATGAAAAAGTGTATGTATATTTTAGTCTCAGTTGAATGAAATATGTAAAATAACTTTAAAATATTCATTTAGCCCCATTATCTGCAAAAGTTGTAATCTCTTATTGCTTCCTAATGCTTAATCTCTAGCCTTCTTATTCAAACTTGTTTATAAAATTAACTAAGGCAACACAAAATTGGAATTTTTAATGTCACTTCTTGATCCAAACCTAACCAAACAATCTGGATTTCACAAAGGACTTCCTTTAGAAAAAGGCTGTATAACCTGACAGGCCAGTATCTGTCATGTAGGATTTAGTCATTATCATCTTTGATTTGACTAGACAGATTCAGCTATGTGAGACCGTTGGTGAGACCATGAATCCATTTTCTTAAACTGTACTGTGTGCCACAGTATGGACAAGAGGCACTGGAAGGAGTGATCAGAAAAGAATTCCAGCTGATGTCTGATGAACCATTTTGAACATTATTGTTGCTATTTTATTATTGATAATGCATCATCAAAGTCTTCTGGCTTTTGAAACCTATGCGAAAAGATAAGTTTTTACCTGGCTACTCCACTAGACTAGTCTTAAAATAACAACAGGAACTGGCTGAATGATGTTAATTACATATATTGAATTTTTCACAAGTTCATTGCTGTTTGTTTATTAATTTCACTAGTTTTTTATTTATTTTTAAATCACATTTGGTAAATAGAACTTTAGCTTATTTATAGCTTAGTTTTGTAATCAAACAATAACAAAAAATAATTCAACTATAATAAAATTATTTAGGACATTATTCAGGAAATTTTTTTATTTAATATTACATTGACTTTTGTTGTCATTATATATTTATTGTTATCAATATGAACAAAAAATTAAGTAGCACCCATTGCATTAGCATCTCTTTTAACACAATAGTGCCAAAATACTGAATCATACATCGAAATAATTGTTATTAATTAAAATGTAAAGAATTTATACCTAAAAGTATGTATAAAATAATTTTATAGAAGTTCATACCTTTGTATTGTATGTTTGTAAAAAAAATATATAATTGTAGATAAGGTTTATATTGTATAGATTTGTTTTAATTTGTAAATATTAAAAAGTATAAACTGATTAAAAAGTTTGCTTATTTGTTGATAACATTTGCTTGATAATGTGAACTTGGGTCCATGAATTTTTTTTTTGTATTGAGAATAAATTTCTATTGGCAATTGTCTTTTGTCACTAATTTTTTTTTTCAATTGATGAGTGGGTTACATGTGATACATTGTAGTTATAGTTTGTTGTGTTGCAAAGAGATAAAACAAAGTTCTTTACTTTAAAAAATGCGGCCAATTGAATATCTAAAATCTGGTTTCTGGGATTCCATTATTTTAATTTTTAATAGGCGTTTACCCGTTTGTATCTTAACTCTATGCATGAGATAATGTCCATCAATAGAAGATATCGTAAATAACAGAACATTAACAAAGATTGAGAGAGAGAAATGTTTATGATGAGAGGTAATACATATTGCTCTAAATATCACGTTATACCACTTTTACTGCTGAGATAATCACTTTTTGTAATAATATTTCAGTATTCTAAATATTAAATGTTCACTTGAAATTTAGTTATGTAATTGATATGGGTTTGTTTTTCTTTAATTTTATATGCTATAATTACTTATTGTCAGTAGAAAAAAAAGACTGGTATTGCTGTAGTAACCCTGTAACAAGTCCCATGTTTCTCAAGTTATGCCCATACCCTCTCTTAGACTGCCCATAATGCTGGTTAGAGTTGGTTACTTTATTAAAACTGCATCAGAAAAATGTTGTCCTGAAAATATAGCATGTATTTATCGAATTTTTTCAAACTTTGGAAAATCCATACCTGAATTTTTTTAATATTACAACAATTATAAGATAAAGACTGTTTCACAAATGTTTGAGGGGTTTTAAGTTAGCCACAAAGACATTAGCGATGACATAGGCACAGCCACCATCTTCAGCAAAAACTGATGCTAACATTGTAGAAGCTGGTAACCTTGTTTGCTAAAATCACCATTTAACCTATCAGAGCGATGTCATTTTCTCAAAAAAAGTAACAATGTCATTTACCTCTGTTGGCATCTCAAAAACTCAATTATTATATTAAAATTCTGACTTCTTTATATAGGTGAGTATAGAAAAACATGTCATAGATTCTTCATCAGGACAGTGCCCCAGATCACAACGCTTTATTTCAAAAGATGTTTTTGGTCAAACACATCTCCACTGATACATCTCCCTGTAACATTTTTTTATTTTATAAAGTCAAGCCAGTTCTAAAGAGAATGAGGTTTGAGACTGTTACAGCTGCTAAACACATCAGGTCAGGAACAGGATTTCTTAAAATAATCTCCAGATATCCACATTTGAAAATTGGCATGATTCTAGTATATTGAAGAGGATCAAATTTGTAAATGATAATAAATATTATTTTCTACCTCAATCCAGTTTGTTTTTTAGCCACTTCACAAATTTCATTGATAAAGCCAGTATAAGTAAAGTCCTAGTTTAAATTTAAAAAAAAAAAACAACAAAAAATCATATTTAATTTGAAAAATGTACTTAACTTGCATCAAAAACTTCTAATTCATAGTTGTTATATTTATTATTAAAAGAGTTATAATATATAATTTTTTTTAAAATTTATTTGTTAACCAACTCATTAAATTGTTACTAAAAGCTGCCTTAACATATCTTTTACTATAAAATGTAAACAAATGATTTTAATAATTTTAGAACTTTGATCTATTAAAGAATACATTTAATATTTCTAATAAAATCACTGCAAATTATTGAAAGTATGATACTATAAGTAAAAATAAATAAATAAATATATATATATATATATATATATATATATATATATATATATATATTCTTGATATTTTACGTTATCCATTGTTTTTCCGTTGCACTGACTTTATGAAGTTAATATATTACTATTGTAAGTAATTTTTCCACCATTAAGTGCAATGATTTCATCGTGCCTCATCACACAAGGTAAAATCATTGCACTTAATGGTGGAAAAATTACTTACAATAGTAATATATTAACTTCATATATATACAAAACTTGAAAGAAATAATTATTTTTTTTTAAAAAAACTCGCATAACACAAAAACTCTGTAGAACAAACAACAAAATAGAAGTTTATAGAATCATATGTAACTATTGCCCAAGCTTATACATAGGACAAACAGGGAGAAACTTCGCTACAAAAAAAGGGGGAAAAAGATGTAAAAATATAGATCCTAAATCAAATTTCTATACATGCATCAACATTGACACAAACCTAGAAATTCTATACATCAATAAAAGCAACATAATGTTTTTAAATACTGTATTTAAACACTATAAAACCAAACATAATTTAAACAATAAAACATGCTCACAATCAAACACTATATTTAGATATATGATACGAAACTACTCACAGAACAACAACACATCACAAAACAATCAAAACACCACACATTCAAAATAACATGAACTTATTGCCTGAGAAACCAGAAGGTTAATAAAGAGGTCAAATACTGCTAAAGTATTTGTTCAAATATATCCAACTTAAATTTATAAGTTATAACTAAAATTATAATTAGGTTTTATTCTATATTTGAAAGATTGTGTTATGTGTAAAAATATAACTTGTTTTTTTTTGTACCTTTTGATAATGAATTTGGAACCAAACTTTAAGATAAAAATTTCAAGTTTGAACTTAAAAAATTAAAGACTTGCTAAACTTACAATTTAAGTAAATTTATTAAAAAAATTACTAGGAGATTAAACGTTTTTGTTCACACTGATACATGTGAATTCATTGTAGTGAGTTAGATGTATTCTGTATACTGATACTCATCCAGTGCTCCCACTAACCTGTTGAAGATTGATTAGTGTAATAGAAAAAAAGTTTTCTCAGTAAGTTTTTCGTAAATTTGTTTAAATTTTCAGCTCATTAATTTTTAAGTTCTAAAATAATAGTTTTTTTTAAACATTTGTTGATTCCATCTTCGCGTGAGCTACTAGTAATCACTAAACACTTTTAAATGTTTTAAACTTGCCTATAGTATCACTTACTTTGCTTGTTGAGGACGGCTGTTTCGGGAGATGTGTCCCTTTGTCAACTCAGACCATAACTGATCTCAAGGTTTACGTAGGTTAGGGTGGGGGTGGGATATTTTGGTAGTGTGGGTGTATTTTGTGTGTATTAGGAGTTATGATGTCAAAAAGTGCGTGTGAGTTGTAATGTAATTGTGTATTGAGTATGTGTGTAGAGTGTAGTTTGAATACGACCAGTACTAATACGACCACATACAGTTCCTCAAACCACCCACACCAACATAAACTAGCTGCTTACAACACCATGATATATCGCCTGCTTAAAACACCGTTAGACAAATATGAACACTACCAGGAGTTAAACACCATAAAAGATATAGCACAAACGAATGGATACAACCCAACAATAATTGACAAATTATACAACCACCTAAAAAATAAACATAATAACCCAAATACAAACACACAAGATGAAAATCCCATAAAACACTTATCAATACCACACAGATCATCCAAAACCTACAATCTAACCAACACACTACGAAAATACAACTAGAAAATAGCTTACTCCACACACAACACTCTCAACAAACAATTTAAACTCAACAACAAAATCAACGACATTTACAACACCACTGGAGTTTACAAACTAACTTGCAGTTCATGCCCTAGTTTTTCCATAGGCCAGACAGGGAGGTCATTCTACACACGTTACCAAGAACATATAAAAGCACTAAAAAACAATAACTACTAATCAAACTTCGCTGATCATTTCGACTCCACAAAACATGACTACATAGACATAACATCTAACCTACAAATTCTTCATGAACAACACAAAAATAACCAACGCTACACAACCGAACAATACGAAATATACAGGCACTTCAAACTACACCATACACACATACTCAATACACAATTACATTACAACTCACACGCACTTTTTGACATCATAACTCCTAATACACACAAAATACACCCACACCACCAAAATATCCCACCCACACCCTAACCTACGTAAACCTTGAGATCAGTTACAGTCTGAGTTGACAAAGGGACACATCTCCCGAAACGGCCGTCCTCAACAAGCAAAGTAAGTGCTACTATAGGCAAGTTTAAAACATTTAAAAGTGTTTAGTTTTTTAAAATTATATAGGCAATGAAAGATGAAAAAATTACTATTATTATTTATTTAATAAGGTTATAAGTATCGAAATCTTGTTGCTGTTCATGATGATCTGATTGTTAATTACTTATTACACTTTGATATTACTTGCGACCATACTTTTTGTTAACTAAAGGTTGTTAAATTGTTAACTTACAGTCGTAAGAATAATTGAAGAAGTCGTAAGACAAAAACATTTGTAAGTTAACAATGTAACAGTCTTTAGTTTAGAAAAAGTCTAGTCGCAAGTAATATCAAACTATAATAAGGTTGTTTAAACCATTGAAAACACAAAAATTAATTTCTCACTTGTGGAGAGTTGCAGTAAAAAATCACTCACTTCAATATAGAATCTTTAAAACCTGATTTAATCACCTCTCAAAGAAAATCAATTTTAAAATTATAAAAGACATTCATTAAAATTCCATTTTTATCAAAATAGAGTAACTAAAAATGATTATTTGAAGGTAACAAAATTTTTAGTATATTATTATGAAAACGTTTTTTATAGTAAAATATACTTAAATTTAAAATAATATTATTACAATATTCTCAGTTTTAAATTGATGTGATCAGTTCAAATTTCATGGTACCAAGTCTACATCTTAAGTGCATAAACTGCAATTTAAAAAAATTATCCAAGTTTGAAGGAAATATTTAATAAAAAAAATTACACTTTACATGTAAATAAAAAATGTCTAGTCCTGTTTAACTTTGGTGCATATAAACCGAAAACAAAAATTGTAAATTGATTTGTTTAGAATAATTACTAATTTTATTTGTAAATAGCCTTGAAGTGTTTTTCTATAAAATGTTTTCAAATAAAAAAATTATGTTGTGTAAAAAATAAGTTGAATAAAAATATATTGGGACCATGTTTTATGTTTTTTTTTTTTTTTGTAATTGTATGTTTTCTTGTAACGATTTTTTAAACTGTATATTTTCAGATTTTTAAGTGAAACACATTTCCATATATCTTCCAATTTTACAATCACATAAGTAAACCACATTTGTTTATTAATCACGACATGTGGTCTTTGTTGATCCAACAAATTTACAAGCTTTAATCTGAAGACACTAATGAAAATACTTGATTATATTAAGTTATATTATATACTTATTTCAGGGTATAAAATATAAAACAATCTCAAATTTAAAAGATATGTATTATCCTTTTATCACTACAGGTATATTACCATCACTTTCAGTTTATATTGGTAAATGCCTAAAGATTGGGAACTACCATTATCATTTTGGAAATGAAAATATCTGTACCGATGCCTACAAAAACCTATTGCATGTACATAAACACACAATTTTGTGACAGTATAATTTCTGTCAGGTTATACTATGTGCCACCTCAAAGTGAATTAATCGATAAAATATGATTTCATGGAACAGCTGATATTGTGTTCTAGGTTATGTTGTAGAACAGCTGTTTTACATGTAGGATATGTCACATTATTTATTGAAAATTGAATGGAAAAAGGTTACTATTATATAGTTTTTATCAGTTAATAAATATATCAATTTATTTAAACTTTGGTAAATCTTACTACAAACCATTTAATATAAGGATAGTAATAAGTTATGTATTAGTAGTCCAATTTTTGAAAGGAGAACATTCTTAGGACCCTCTGATACTTTTTTAAGTTAATTATGACACTTTTGCTATTACTTGTGACCAGACTTTTTGTTAAATTTAGAGCAAACGTTTTCATCGTACGACTTCTTCAGCCTCATATTTTGCCGCTAGGAATGCTGCAGATGTGCTTCCTCGGTACCATTATTTTGAAAGTTAGAAGTGGTGTGATCAAAGAGTATGTGTGATCTGTGCCGTGTTTGTTCATTAAAGATGTCATTTTTATGTGTGTTGCTATGTCTATATATTTCATACTGATCTAGTGTGTTTAATTTATGGTCGTTATTGCATGTGTGGAGGATGCTCATGTTATTTTCCATACTTTTGCATGAGTGTTTAGTGTCCATGAGGTGATTTGCGAAGGTGGATTCAATAGTAGTGTAAAGTGCGCTATTGTGTTCTTTATATCTTTCGGCGAAAGATCTGCCTGTTTGTCCAATATAGAACTTATTGCAGTTGTGGCATTTTAGTTTGAATACTCCTGGGTTATTGTATGTGTTAGTATTGTTATTAATGCTGTATCGGATAGCTGTTTGGCTTTAATTTGTTGTTCTGTAAGCTATATTGTATTCTGCTTTTTTGAATTGGTGTGCTATTTTATTTGTGAGGGTGGTGAATTTGTTTGTGTTCGTGTTTTTGTTGTTTGTGTTGTTGTTACTGTTCTTGTTGAGTATTTTTCTGTGTAGTTTGTCTATTATACAATTATCATATCTTACTTTATTGTATTTAGTTCCTCTGTGTAGTTAGTTGTGGACATAGGTATTTTATTTAGTCTGTGTAGTAAATGTTTGAATGTTGCGTGTTTATGTTGTATTGGGTGGTTCGATGAATTGTGTATCAGTGTGTCTGTCACGGTTGGCTTGTGGTATATGTTGAATTCATGTTTGTTTTGTTTTTTTGTTATGGTGATGTCTAAGAAATTCAATGTTTTGTTGTTTCAAACTCTGCAGTGAACTGGATATTTCTGTGTATTTTGTTTATATGTGTTTGGAGTTGTTGGCATTGTCTTATGTTTCCCCAGTACAGTATTATAACGTCATCTACATATCTGTGCCAATATATTATCTTATCTGCGTGTTTGTTGTTATTTGTGATATAATTTTGTTCTATGTGTTGTAGGAATACTTCTGCAAGAAAGCTTGAAATTGGTGAATCCATTGGTAAGGTCTTGTTTCTGTGTGTAATATTTGTTGTTGTGAGTGAAGTAGTTCTGTTGTGTAATGGTGTTCAAAATGTGTATGATTTCTTTTGTAATTTTTTCTGGAGTGTTGTTAAGTCTTAGATTGTCTCGTAATATGCTTAGTGTTTCTGTGACTGGGATATTGGTATATAGGTTTGTGATGTCAAACGATGCCAGGGTTGAGTTATGAGGGATTTCAATGTTCTTTATTTTGTTTACTAGATCTATTCTGTTCTTTATACTTGTGTGTATGTGTCTAGTTTTATGTATTTTCTAATAGTTCTATCCATATGGCGTGCTAGTTTGTGTGCGGGTGATTGTTGGCTTTTGATTATCGGTCTTATTGGTGTTCCTCGTTTATTTAGTTTAGAAAGTGCTTGTAAGGTAGGTGCCGTAAGTCTTATTGCTTTAAGGTATTTTTTCTGTGTTTTAGATATTATGTGTTTACTTGAATTAATTATGTGTTTAACTATGTTGTGATATTCGTTTGTTGGGTCTTTATTTGTTTCTGAGATGTTGTTTGCCGTAATGAATTCATTAATTTTTGTAAGTACTGATTTCAAATGAATTTGTGAAGAAAATTTGCGTTCAGTAAATATTTAATAAATGTTTCTTGTTACCTAAATTATTTTATTATTAACTGCAATAAATATTAGTCTTTAATAACTCCATTCCTCAAATAAAGATATAAATATTAAATAAAAAACGTATAAATTCATATTTTTGTTAATTTTCATAAAAATTTTCCAAAACTATTAGTTCTAATTTCTTGTTTGTAGTTCAAATTTTAGTGTTAAATGTTAAAATTCTCCATTTTTGTTTCGTATATTATAACAACTGTTTTGGTAATTTCTTATTACACAATATTAGTCTAAATAATTTTCCCAGTTCAAAATTTCTGTAAACTTGGTAATACAAGTTTATGTTCTGTCAGCGCTCCCACCCGAGTACCAGAAACAACTTTTTTTTCTGTATATGCTACTCAAAAATACATGTTTAAGAAAAATCAGTTATTTTGAATGATGTATCAAAAATATTGCTTAAAACTGATATAACAGAGTCTCAATAATTTGAGGTAGATGGAATAGAGATCTCCCACGGATTACCAAAAACTCGGATTACATGGAAATACCTTCCTGTACATTTAAAAAACAAGAGTTCTAATGAACCCTAATACTATAATTAAGAATGCACAAAATTCATTTATAGAACTTTATTGAAATCCATACTTACACCAATTAATGTTGCTTTAGAATTCACTTTATCACGGTTGCTACATTTTTTGGAAAAAGTTGTTATATGTCTTCCACATTTGCTTATCAGATTGTTTTTGAGTTGTCACGTAGATATCGTGGCAGAAGCACATCTGCTGGCGTGATGTCTGTCTGTTGTTCAATATAGCGTAGTGCAGTTTCCAAGGCCGTGGTTTCTCCACTGTGACTAACTTTCCCTTCTTCTACTGTCTAGGTCAAACCTAAAAAAATAAAATAAACACCTTTATTCTTGTCAACACTGCCTTCAGTAGTTTTTTATACCATTTCAATAATCATAACATCTGTTATTTAAAATCATTCACATCAGAATTTTCACAACCTGGATGCCAAATCTGTTTCTTCTTGTGGATCAATAACACAGTCAACAGTTTCATTATGACTTTCATATTATTCCACAACTTATTTGAACTTTTTTCTTTTATTTTGTTGCATGATTTGGCTATCCAGTACACAACTCCCTTAACTGTAATTTTTTTTAGAAAACCTACAATGATTTCTTCCCCTTCAGTCACTTCCAAAAGAGATTGTAAGAGGTAACGTGAGTATTTATACATTACAGTAACACCCTGAACCATCAGCTGAATTAGGCTTGTAACATTTGCGGAAAGATATAACGAGTGGATAACATCAGAATACCATTGATCTTCATCAGGATGCGACGGCGCTTTGTCTGACAGTAAAATAACCTTCAAAGTCAAATTCTTTGCTTTTAAAAACTTACAAGTTTTGGCCAGAAACTCATTAAAAAAACACTTTTTGAATAGTTTTCTATCCATCTAATCAGTACTTTACTTCTTATATGAAACCACCAATGCTGACGTGAAATGTTTTTAATCCTGTGGCTTAGCTGACTCAATCTGAACTCGAATTTAAAGAAAGTTAAAAAAATCAGGACTTGGTATTTTGAGACTGTATTAACTATCATCACAGTAACACATTCTCATTTTAGAAATGAACTCCTTAATCAAGATTCATATTATATTATTATACAGGTGTATTAAAATATAGAAAAAAAGTAGCCAATTAGGTTTAATTATAAACAAAATACTAACGGGTTCATAATGTTGACTTCAAAAATAAAAAAACTTGACAATTGAAGTAAAAAATTCTCCTGGTCTTGATGACAATTTATATCATGTTATTGCAAAATTATAGAAATTTTAAATTTGTTTGTGATCTATGTTAGCACAATGGGTGCATAAGTAAATTGTAAATACCAAGAATATATGCCTTTATATATAAACTAAGAATATATTTGGTTATAAAAAAACTTACAACTATATATATAATTTTTGGGATATAAAAACACCAGTTACTGCATTGGATATAAGCTTTAACAAATTTATTAATTTTTTTTAACCAAACCTATCTTAAACAGTTACTTTGTTATTAGATTATACAGTAAGTATATAACTATTTAATGTAGTATAAAATAATGTGTTTTTACAAAAAAATTTACTTTATGTGGGTTTGTGCTTTGAGGTTATGTACATATATTTTTCAAATTGTTATTATTATTTATGGTTTGTGACATCTAAAATAATCTTGAAATTGAGTTATTAGTAACACATAAACATAATACATAAAAACTTGCCTATTGTTATTTGCACTTAATTTTTTAATATAAATCAGGTTGACCGATTTGGAAGATTTATCTTTGTCATCTCATACCATAACTGACAAAATGAGAGGGGCAATTTTTTTTATATTATCTCTTTTTATTACTTAGTTTTAGTTAATTTATTATCTGCAAAATTGCTTACCACTGATTAGTATACTTATATATTCTCATTAATTTGGTTTGTTTACTATCATGTTGTGGACATTATGTATTCTACTATTTTGTATTTTGACAGTTTCTTTTCTTTCATATTCTTTTACTTCTATTTACTCTCCATATACTCCTAACACCTTTAAAACTATATTAGCATATTTCCTTTTACCTTCCTCTACCCATCCTCCTTACTCCGGTTTCATTTCTTCTGACATTCCTCAATGTTGTCTTTCCTGAAACTTACCATTTGGATTGTGCAAAATATAATGATGTAAGAGGCAACTGAAACCAAAATCTGTACTTTCCCATCTTAAATCTTCTAGGAATAAAATCCTGCATACTATAAGAACAAATTAGCTTGAATTTCTGTAACTAACAAAATACTCAGGGCATTAGATAGGTTTTGGGTTTACAAAATGGAATGAAAATTAAAGCATAGTTTCTGGCTTGAGGACTATCTCTCAAAAATATGAAGAAATGGGATGAGCAACTAAACAAAGTATAAAGCTAACACCACATATCTTAAATTATTGTATAAGTCTTACCATTGAGGTGTTGAAGTACGGTCTTAGTAATCACACTCGCTAGTAATTTAGGTTCACTATAACACTTAACGATGGCTGATTAATGAATAATCTAAAAAGTTCTAATATCGAATGCACTCAAACCAAAAGGAGGGGGAAAAAACTCCAATGTTACTTTTTTTTTAAAGTAAATCCAGTTACTTCGTAGTCTACACTCGTGTTCGACTTAATACTTAACTGAGTAATAAATATGGCTTACTTGATGACCCTTTTCGAAACAATTGTTCCTTTTACGAAGCAAAGCCTCTACTGGCGGCATACTCGTTAGGTACAAAGGATGTCGGGATGGATTTATGACTGTGGAAGGGGTGGGTTATTTTGGTTGTGTTCTATGTAATGGTAAAGGGAGTTAGCCTCAAAATGTGTGTGATCGTTTAATATATTTTCTTTATCTGTTACATAGTGTTTGTATATCTCATATTTTTTTTTAAAGTTGTTAGTTTTTACTTTGTTTTAATGTGTGGAGTATGTTTAAATTAGTATGTACCTCCGTATGTGTGTGTTGCGTAGCTGGATTTTGGGTTCGTTTGATTTCTTTGGGCAATTTATTCTTCGAAGCGTGTATAAAATGACCTACTGGTTTGGCTGATATAATAGCTGGGACAATAATTACATGTTAATTTGTAAATACCGGATAATTTGTATTTGTCTGTTTGTTTTTGAAAGGGTTGTATATGCTGGCTTAAAGTGTTTGTTGTTTTGTAAAATATTTGGTAGTGAAGTTTTATGAATGTGGAGGCTATTTTGTGTGTGTTTTTGTTGTAGTAGGTGATGGATATGTATTTGTTGTTTTTTGTGTAGTTTGTCTGCATGGTTTTCTCATGGTGTTTGTGTTTAATTTTCATGAGTATGTTGTTTATGATTGTGTGTTGGTAGCCATTTTGTTGATCACATTTTGAGGCCAATCCCTTTTTCCATTACATAGCAGTTATTTGTAGACTTTTGTAGTTATGGTTTGTGGATATGAGATGTCAGCAAAGTTTGATTGGGTGTTTTTGTTTGTGAGTGCTTTTTTGTGTTCTCGGTAAAGGGTGTAAAATGTCCTTCCTGTTTGGTCCATGTAAATAATTGCTAAAAAATAACTTGGGTACAAGCTGCAAGTTAGTTGTAAACACCAGCAGAGTTGTAACTCCACAGTGGCTGTTGTATATTGAAATTTTGTAAATGGTAGGGGGAGAAAAGGTACACAATAAATCTTTTAACTATTTTTTAAAAAAATCAGACAAAGTACAAACATATTAAACGAACAAACTCAATACAAATCACACATACTCTTTGATACTATCGAAAACCTCCCTTTAAAATAATTACTGCTTAACCTAACAACTCCAAGCAGAAGACACTGATGACGTATTTAGACTCAATAACTGACTTAACTTTTATTACCAAGTGATTGAAAACGTTCTGTCTCAGTACGTTTTTACAAATTTACAAAATTAAAAGTTCAGATGGTCATAAACTAATGTAAAAGTGAATAATATTATAGAGCGATAGAATAAGTGCTGATGTAACATTCAAAGTTCTCATGATCATAACTTTCACCTGCTACGACACTGATGAGTTAAGTGAATGTACAGGTAAGCTATGATTGATAATTTTGTCTAAGCGTCCAATGTTTTTCAACTTTGAAGACGCCTAAAGTAAAAACTAGTGAATCGATTTTAATTTTGAAAATGGATACTTCTTAGGAAGGTAAATACTTTTCATATATTACCATAAAAATCTTCGATAAAATGCTCAATTTTTACAAATTTTGTTATAAAAAAAGATTAGTAAAAATATAGTTTCAATTAACACAAAGTACAGGGGTTCAGTGAGATTCGGTTTAAAATGTTAGGAATAGCTATAAGTAATAGGGACCTGAAAAACCACAAAAGAGGCTCATATATGTTTATATTAAAAATGTATAATTAAAAAAGTTATTAATTTCAAATTTTTTTGAATAATGCACATTTTTTGTACATTAAAAAATTTATTCATTTGTTGGTGTTATTTCAGCTAGGCCGTCGATATAGTTAATCAAATTACACTTTTTTGTATTAACTTGGCAAATAAACCACTACTTACTGATTTATTCAGCAGACGCGTTTCGTGCCAGTTCAGCGCATTATTGAATGCTGTGAATTACTGACAAGGCTGTTGCTCAGGTGTAAGTCTGTGGTGTGTTATTGTTTATAAAGTAGTTGTTAATTATGTGCTCAAATAAAGTATTTGATTGTGAGTGTGTCTAGTCATTTAGAATGTCTTGACAGTATTTATGGTGTTTATATATCTCATAGTTTTCTACTGTGTTGTTTGTTGCTTTTTTTATGGTGTGTATGATTTTTAGATTGGCTTCTATATCAGTCTGTGAGTGTAGTGTGGTTTGTATCTGTATGGCAAAATTTGATTTGGGTTATATCTTTCTTATCTGTTTTATGTGTTTGTTGTATTTTGTGGTAAATGTTCTTCCTGTTTGTACTATGTAAAAGCTGGGACAGTTGTTGCGTGTAATTTTGTATAGGCCTGCCCTATCGTGTTTTTTCTGGTGTGTTCTTAAACTGTGTAGGTGTTCACATCTAGGATAAACACAACACACATCTATGATAAAACACACCAAGATAAACTCGACTGGGCAGGCGAATACAAGATTACATGCAAAAACTGTCCCAGCTTTTACATAGTACAAACAGGGAGAAAATTTACCACAAGATACATTGAACACATAAAACATATAAGAAAGACACAACCCAAATCAAATTTCGCCATACACGTACAAAACACACTACAGTCACAGACTGACATAGACAACACTCTAAAAATCCTACAATACATTAAAAAAGCAACAAACATAACACAGTAGAAAACTATGAGATATTTGCAAAAACCCATTGCATTTTAGAAAAATTTAGTATGCATTTTAGCAAAATTTTTAACCTACAAACTTTTTTATTTTTTAGCATTATTTCAGCAATGTCGTCGATAGTTACTCAAAAAAACACTTTTTTAAAGCTATTGTGAAAAAAAATTAACATTGCAAAATTAAATTATTTTGATGTTATATTGTAATTCAATGACCCCAAACACCCTATCTATACAAATTTTTGTTTGAAATTAACAACATTTGTTTACCATGTTTGGACTTCCAATATAAAGAGACCCGTGTACGCACCACTCCCCAATAACAACCAAGAAGTCAATTACAGTCTGTGTTGACAATGGGATACATCTCTTGAAACGGCCTCCTCAGTAATTAAAAAAGTATGAGCTACTATTATAGGTAGTAAGATAGTAAGATACACTCAACATAGTAAGATATACTCAAGTGTTTTTTTTTTTTTTTGAACTAGTAACTCAATTGAAGATGGAATCAAATAATTTGAAATTTAGGTTGTGTGAGATTTCCATAGCCTAAACTTTAGTTTTAGGTCGCAAGTGAGTACACAGTTTCAGTAGCGCTCTCCCCTAGAAACTGTTTAAAATTTAAAAGGTGTGTTTAAGGTTAATTTTACTCTCAGGGCAAATAGATATAATAGGCTAAATAAAAGAGAGATTGAATATGTTGGGTAGGCCCAGGCATACCCACTTGAGCCACTGGTGCCTACTACCTTCATTATTAAAAAACAAAAACCATTTAGGCTATCCTTTCCCAAAACAAGAGGTTAATTGCTTACAGAACAAAGTTGTATTTCTTCTTGTGTATCTGCCTCCTCCTCTGATTCCATTCCATGTTCACTGAATTCTATATCATGATTTTCTCACTAATCCTCATTCTCACTTTGCTTTCATCCAGTCACATAGCAATATTTTCCTTCATAAAAAATATTTATTTACAGTTCAAATTACTAAAAAGAAAAAACTATACCTAAATTTTAAGCAGTGTTTGTGTTGTACCTCTTGAGGTTTTTCTAAACTTACAATTTTGATATTAACTTGGCAAAAAAAACACTACTACTGATATTTTTCAGCAGACAGGAGTTTCTTTTTGCCAAGTTAATACCGAAAGTGTAAAATTACAGTATTTACAAGAGCATTGCCCCAATTGAAGCAAATAACAAAATCAGTAAATTTCAGCTGTTATTAATAATAGTAGTTGGGGACACTTGAGCTAATAATATGTTACAGAGCTAGATAGGCTGGGTGAGGAGGTTGATATGAGGCAATATCAGTTCTTAGAGTTTTAAAATACACTGAGTTTCAATAGTAAAACTGAAAAAGTAACCAAATATAGCAAGAAACATATCTTAGGGTGAGTTCTTCCCTTGTGTGCTCGCACTGGTTAAACATTGCTTAACTAACTGAACAGTTTGGATTCTAAATGATCAAGTAAAAGCCAAGAAAGAATCACAAAGTAAATTAAATAATATTTGAAGATTAGTCAATATTCAGATAGTCATAAACTATTGTTAAAGTGATTAATTAAGATTCACTGAATGTAATAGACTACAAAATTCAAAGATTTCTTCCTGAGCCAATTTAAAAAAATAAAATAATATTATTGTAAATAATTTTTATTAAAAAAATATTAAAAGTCCTCTGTATTAGAATGACATCTTACGGCGAACATTGAAAGTTAGTGTAGAAATTGGCTACACTCCGAACAAACGGAAAATATTAAATAATTAGTATTACTTTGTTGTTTGTTAAGCCCAAATTAGAAAAGTAAAAGTGTAACATTTAGTAGAATAAATAAATTTTATTATTGTGACCAGCTTCACCTTTATATATATTTTTTTGTATTTACATTAAGTAATATTTATTTTCTTTCCTTACAATTATGCCTATATAAACAAAATACGCTACTTGTTTACAAAGTATATATGGTAATGTAACACGTATTAGGTATTGCATTTTATAAAATAAATTCAAGTTTGAAAAACAGTATTTTAAATTACAATGCCATAAGATATATCTGATTACAAAACTCTAGTTGTAACATTCGGAGAGCGCTCCAGTAACTTTCCAAGCTCCCGACAGACAGCGTTCTCTTCTGCGAGTGAAGAATCAACCTCCCTATTTATCAATATAGGCTTTCGCTTCTACGGTGGCGGTATAGTTGTTTCGTGCGTACCGGTAAAGTGTATTTCACTGTAATTTGTATATTTTTCAGCTGTATTTAATAAAACATTTCTGTTTTTTTAAGGATATTCGACTTTCGTGTAAGTAAATTTCATTTCAGAAGTAGCATTTTTACATACATTTAGTATTAAAGTAACCCTAAAATATAAGCCTAAGATTTGTTTACACACCCTCTTTCAGAGATATGATGAATATATTAATTTTTAAGAAAAAATACTAACAATTAAATAAATTATGGTTTTATCGCATGGTTAATTACATTCATTAGATGTACGTGCATTTTCTATGGTATTGTTTAATATTTTTAAAGCACCACCCTTTTAAAGGCCTTCCATCAGACTAATTTTAGCACAACCCTTCTCACCAGATTGAATTAAAATCGTGATCCACATCAGATTTCCACTCCTATATGATATATTAATTATTGCTTGAAAATTTCTTAATAATTCATTCAATGTGATTAAGATAATAGACGTAAGTGTAGCTTTGGTTTTAGAAAGCCAAAATGTCTAATATTTTGTTAAATTAGATTTTTTTAAAGTAGTATAATTAGTGCAAACAAATCGCATGTATTTATTAATAATTTTAATTTAAAATAAGTATATAGAAAAGCAATTACTTTTTAACAAAATCCAGTAAACATTTTTTTTTAATTTATAACTTCACTGCATAAATAGAAATTTAGGTAATTTTTTTTGAAAACTATCGATTTTTCAATTTAGTCCGTTAAAAAAATATATTTATTCAAAATGTAGTTTAAACAAACAGTTTACACCTTATTATGAGTTGTTCTTTGTTTTTTAAGAACCTTACTTAAATAGTAATTAAATGCATCTTTAATATTAAAGTTGATACAAAAACTTTCAAGTATTGTAGTCATTTTTAATAAATATAAGTTAAAAATTTATGTGTTAAACGTTATTACAGGGTTATATATTTATTTAGTTGGTGATTCTGTGTGTTTGTGTATGTGTTTTTTTTAATATAATAAGGAACAGGTCACGTAAAATTTTATTCATAAATGGAATCGATTGACATGGATTGGAATAAATTGGTAACAATTTTTACGAATTACAAATTAGAACATTTTTAAAGTTAGACAATTTTATTAGTTTATTAGTATCTTTAGTAAAACGTTAAACTATTTTCATTACTCTCTCTAGACAGCTACTGAAATTATGACAAAATAAAAAACATGTCTGGAAATTCTGGCTTACGCTTTAGAAGGCAGTTTCGTAAACGAAACAGGAATATTCGGCCCTGAATTTTTTTATAGTAATTAACTATCAATAAATTACAATGAAACATCTATTCTAAGCATAAATAGTTTTGACGAAAGCTTATAAAAGTTCGAAACATGAAATTTATGGCTCATTTATAGCATTATTAACTTATTACAGTCGTACAATAATTGTTATTCCTCGTTCTCTAAGACCGGAAATCATGATCTGCGCATGCGTCCCATTCCAAACAGTTTTAGTGCGAGAAATTGAACAATTACTATTGTTCGTTAAAACATTTCCGTCGATAGTAAATCATTATAAATTATAAGTTATGACCTGTTTTTGATAAGGTATTGTAGTTTCTTTTAAGTAACTGTTTTTAGGTTAAACATAATTATTTTATGAAATAAACTGAAATGAATAATTTATTTGTACCAAATCTAAGTTCTTGAACTTTTAAAGTAATTAATTCTAATCTGAAGAAATAGTCGAAACGGCGTAAATTTTTATATGATTATGATATATTTTCATGATAAAATTAACACAACTGTTGTTAACAGCTTTTAGCGCCTAAATTTTTTTTGTTTTTAAAAATAATTATTACTTTTCCTTTTAGGTGGTTATTTGCTTGTTAAATACGCAATATTTATCGATAATTTGCAAAAATGATGAGATTGTTAATTATATTTCTTTAATTTGTAGGCTATTGTAGGGACTTTGGCTATTGCATGTTACATATAGATGCCTTAGTTTGTTTTAACTTTAAAAAAATAACTTTTATATTGTTAATTCGGTTTTCCATAGTTAATCAGCTATTACAGTCTTAATTTAATAAATAGAATTTTGAAAAAAACATCAGTTGATTTAAAAAAACATTTTTATTTGTGAAATGCTTAATATTGTGGATTTTTTACAGGATTTTTTATTGTGGACTTTCCTACTATAACCCATTATTTCATACATAAACATTTAAAACAAATATATAAAATATATTTGAACATACCTTAAAAAACTTGTTTCTGGGATACAATTTCCTTACTCCTATTGCCTTTATGTATGCTTAAGCCCTAATTAAACAGTTGAACTCAGTGAAGTAGTTAATTTTATTCTTAAAAAATATTAAAATAAAAGAATTAAATAATCATAGCAATGTAGTTTTAATATCTAATGTTTTCCATGTTGTTTACAGTGGAAAGAATCAAAATTTTCAGTTACATGCTGGATTGAAATAAGTGTTTATGGTGATTATAATTACCGCAGAAAAATTAATGTTATTTAGTTTTTGTTTATTAATTAAAAAATAAACTTCATAGAAAAAAGTAACAGTATTTACTTATTTCTAAATCAGTACATAAAATCATGTACAGTTTAGTTATACATTTTCCCTAGTTATTTTATTTTAACTTTACTTTCTTTATCTGTTTATTAATTTTTGTGTGCGATTTTATAGAATTATAAATTAATAATTTCTGGAAAATAGTTATTATATAACTAATTAATGGTCCAATCCAGTTAGAGGCTCTATGTGAAACTAAAATATTCGATTATATTTTGCAAAAGAATTTGCAAATAAAGATTTTAATTTCAAAGGTGGCAGTTGTAGGTCTGTATTATTTTTACGATTTAAAGAAGTTTGTTTCACTAGATCATGCATAACAAATGTAGCTCTAATTTTGATTCATTTCTAAAGTTAAAAGAGGGTGGCAACCCTCCTACATTTTGTTGCCATATGGTTCTACTATAGCAAGGGACAAGCGATTATTTTCTAGTTAGCCCATCAAGCTTTGTGCTAGACCTAGAGTGCCAGATGTTGCTCCTTTTCTACC
The DNA here is from genome assembly GCA_036971475.1 of Prosapia bicincta. Classification (NCBI taxonomy): domain Eukaryota; kingdom Metazoa; phylum Arthropoda; class Insecta; order Hemiptera; family Cercopidae; genus Prosapia; species Prosapia bicincta. The sequence goes on from JBAIZL010000005.1 coordinate 166,359,189, forward strand.
TGAAATTTATGGTCTGTTTTCTTTCCCCACACCTGTCTAAGCTGACATGATTTGGAAAGTTGTATTTTTGTGTATTCCAAGCCATAAATTACTGGTTCATCTTTGTATCTGTATTTATTAAAACAGTATTATTACTTTCCCGTTGTTCCTGAGGTTTTTTTACATCTTATTACACTTTTGCTATTACTTGCGACCAGACTTTTTGTTAACTAGAGGTTGTTAAATTGTTAACTTACATTTGGAGGAAACGTTTTCGTCTTACGACGACCCTTGGAGGCTGAAGAAGTCGTAAGACGAAAACGTTTCCTCCAAGTGTAAGTTAACAATTTATTAACCTCTAGTTAACAAAAAGTCTGGTCGTAAGTAATAGCAAAAGTGTAATAAGTAATTAACAACCAGCTCGTCATGAACAGCAACAAGATTTCGATATTTTTTACATCATCAGGTATCATTCTTTTGCAATATCGATTATACCCTATCTGAAACGCCACAATTATCAAATTTTAATTATTTGTATGTTAACGACATGGCCTAAATAAATCTATAAAACTCTTATTGTGTTACAGTACTGTATTTTACTTCTAAATTGAAATTTCCTTGTTGATTTAATTTTGTTTCTTAAATAGAAAATACAGAAACTTAGATTCATACTTGAGCTATGTGTGGAATGTATTTTAAAATTCCATAAAGCCTTTACCACGATTGATGAAATTGAAGTCTAAGTTTAATTACTTATAATTTTACATCAATATTTTAACGACAGTCAAGTAAAAATTAAAACATGCATTTTTATTATTAAGAGTTTTTATACTTTAAAATTTCAATTTTTTTTTCAAATTAAGGTATTTTTTTTTGTTTCAGGTTTCGTGTTCGGTCCCCGGTGTGTAGTGAAGTGCTAGTGTTGTGTATTCAGTGCTTGTGTGCTTTTGTGTTTATGTCGCGCGTGTAAAACAAAACATCCATCATGTGGCACTGGCAGGTCACTGCGGTGCTTATTCTAGTGGCACTCGTCACTTCCGGTAAGTAAAACGTCTTTTAGTAAAATATCTTATCTATATACTGTAGTTTGTATAACACAAGATATTGTTTGATTGATGCACATAATCAATAAATTTGTACAATAAAGACTCCAAAATAATCACCCATAACAAAAGAGACACACACAGAGAGAGAGAGAGACAGAGAGATCTATAATTTTGAAAGTTTCGATTTCGTTGATAGTATAAGAAAGTCAAATAATTACACTTGAAAAATGTACACACAAAATGTGATGCACATGATCAAAAATAAATACTTCTCAGTCCAAATACGTATATATGTTTGAGTACAGTTTTCTGCCATTCACGTTTCAATATTCTGCTCTATTGACGCGTTTCGGAGTAACTCCATTTTCAAAACCTATGACCACTTTGCTTTTTTTTACTACGTTTTTATTTTTATTTTTACATTTTAGCTCTTTATTTTTCCTTTCCTTAAATTCTTACAAGTCTTTTTCTTTCTTTTTATTTAGGGTCAATCCATTTGAAATCACCCAATATAAACAAAATTTGTTGCTCAACATTTTTAATTTTCCTAATTATTTTATCATGGATACCCTATGGGTAGATATTCACAAAAATGCAATTTAAAAAATTTTGTTAGCCATATTTTTTTTTTGGCGGCCATTTTTAAAGTGACGGATTAGTGAATTTCATGAAAAAATGGGGTTTACGGAATATGTAATTGCTAAGTTAGTTTTAAAGATATCAAAATAATTTCAAAACCAGTGTGTTCAGCATGAAATGATCTTCAAAATGAATGTATTTTGTTTTATTTATCATGCAAGAAAGTCAGTCAAATTTTTTCTCTAAAAACTCGTAAAAAAATGAAAAATTTGTAATGTTTAAGACTAAAAATTTTTAGGAAGGAAAAGAGACTCACTATTAATATTTTATTTCTGTGTTCAGTACTCATAATACTAACAGCAACATAAGTTTTAGTCTTGAGAATGAACTACTTTTTTTTCTACGACTTTTCAAAAATGGCTGAAAGCCCGTTAATGCCAAATTTCATGGGTCAATATCTGAAAAGGGACAACATGCAAATAAGTGAAAATTTAATAAAATGTTCTTTATACAAATAAGAATATCTCACAAAAAAATTATGACTGAGACTCAACTACATTTTGAGTTATAGAGGTGTGAATTTCAATAAAAATGCTATTTTTTTAATACACACGTGCAATGCTAAATAACTAACAATAGGCTTTAAATTATCTTAATTGACAAAGTTAAATGATAATCTCTATTTAGTGTTTATTGTTAAATTAAATTAACAATAGATACACTGTTTATTACTTCTATTAAATAAGAATGGACAATATTTAATAATAGTACCCACAGGTAAAATTCTTGAACTTTACATACCCATGATATGTTTCATGTCCTACACTGACGTAAACTTGGCAGCTGTAATTTTGATTAAGGAGTTGAACATACATGATATTTCATTGCACAGTTTATCAGTTATGTTGTGTGTTCTTCCAGACACTGTTGTGAGTTCCAACGGAGTCACTTTACGTACTATTTTCTTTGCTGGTACCCAAGCAGTATCATTTTTTGACAGTTGAAAGGCAGTTTTTGGTCCAGAAGGATGAAAGAAATGCACCAAAACATCATTGTTATCTTCACTTTTGTCTGCAACTTTTCCAAGCCACCACTTCTCATCATATACACAGGCAACAAAGTCATTATTTGTGAAAGCTGACACATTTGTAAATAATATTGAAGTCTGATGATCATCAAAGCTCGAGCCTTTGGAAGTAACAAAACACCTTATTTGATTGTTACTTAAGGGAACATATCTGTGATAGCCTCTTGTACCTTTCACTGGTAAACAATATTCAAATCTCTCAGTCAGTGTTGTTTCCATTCGCTCAATTTCAGCTGAAGAAACATGTATATATTTCACTCCAGTGATGTTGTCCCGACAGTATTTAAACATGTCTTGTGTAGTCAAAATTTGATCTGTATAAGGCCTTTGAAGGGATGCGCGTCTTACTTCTCGCTTTGTTGTTCCACCAATCCCATCGCAAGAATTCTTCCCATGCGATGAGGCAAAGAAATTCCACTCTGCTTCCACACCATAATCGTTTCTGTGTTGGCAGATATTAACAAAATTTTTCTTATTTTTGTATTGGCTGCTTGCGCCATCGCTGAAGTACACAACCATTTCAATATTTGGTATAATATTCTTAATTTCCCGGATGAGGCGCTGTTGAAATGTGTACACAGTTGTTGTATTATGATGTAGGTGGTCACTAATAACGCAAATAGATTTGCAACACACTTTTCCTTCTTTTTTGTAGTATATTACAAACGGATGCAGAGTTTTACTCTCTCTTTTTAATGTATTCTGTAAGGCCACAACTTATTCCTTCTAAAACTCTCCTAATGCCTGCTGCTGATAGATATTTGTTTGATATGCTCACAACTACTATCTACCATTAATAAGCATGTAGGCCTAAGCCTTATAAATTTCTCATGTAGTCTTTGACAGAAATAACTTACAGATTGTTTATGGGGAAAATTTATTTGTTGTTTTATTTCTCTTGTTACTTTTATGTAGCTGATTTGTTCTTGGTTTAATTTCAGTTTCCCTCATGGAAGTTTTCTTTTTTGCTAATATCAGTGAATTATCACTACATCTCTGCTTCTCTGTGCACTATAGTGCCTTTATTGTTAAAAGTAATGTTTTCTGGCTATTTAATAATCTTTCAAGTTTTTGAAACGGGTCAATCCATTTCAGTCCAAGAGGTCCAAAGGGAGTTGGTTGCCTGGCCAGTTTTTAAAAAAATGTTTAATTTTAAATAAATTTTAATCAATTTTGAAATTCGTGATGGCTATAAATGTAACAAGCTAATTGCTTAATTAATTTACGTGCTTAAAATTATTTATAAAAACGAAAAAAATCGGGGTAGGTACAGTGTTTGTCGAGTATTACCTCAAGAAGAATAATTTCATGAAGTCTTAGCTAGACCCAGAACTCCTTCATACCCAGAACTCTGTAGCTACCTTCGTACTTCTTACAGCCTTACTAGGTGGAATCAGTGAATGACTGGCCTCATTCTAAGGCTATGTCCATTGCAACAAAAATCCGTCCAGGATAGTGGAGATTGAAAATTGTCTGTTCTGAAAGCACTGCTTTCCAAACAATAATAAACCGAAATATCCAGTTCGTAATAAAGTTCGGAGTATAGTGTGGACCACGTAACCGTGCACTTCGCCTTGAGAGATCGCAGTAAGCGAGACAGAAAGTAGAGGGGGACAGTACAGTATAAATATTTTTCTACAAACATGATAGGACCGTCAAAACACTGTCTTGCATGAGTCATCGATATTAGTTAAATTCGATGATATTAGCTTCGGTATGAAATAACAAACAATATTGTAGTATATCGGATTGTGTAGACATATCGGATGCAGAAGGTGTCGATGTATAGAACATTCTGAATTTGTAACATGTTTTAAGAAGTTGTAGCATACGAGAAATCTCGTGCTATATCTCAGGACCGTGTGCATGGTTACGTGGTCCGTACTATACCATCCATACTTGGCCCAAAATAATCTTCGATGCCACGTAAAACTTCCGTTCCAAAACCTTCGTTATATATATAGGCCTATATATATATATATATATATATATATATACACACATACACACACACACACACACACACACACACACACACACACACACACACACACACACACACACACACACAATCTTCAATAGACACATCTTCCACAGAACAAGCTATAATAATGATTCACTCCCTTCATACGATTACTCACTTTCCCCCTCATAGTACAGAAAGGGACTAGAATTCTTACGCCCTTGACCAGGACGTTGTTTGTGATGAAATCAAATTGTTACGCACTACACATCGCTGGTTTCTGATGAATTTCCGGGAAACTAAGGCGGAATATAGCTTGAATAATATTATAATTAAATAAAACCGGATTTACATATCCTTCATTTATAGGTTATGTTAATTATTTTTTGTGTTGGAAAGAAACTACGCGATATTTAAAAAAAATGTTTTAATTTATGATAGTTGTAGGAAGCTGTCGTCACGCTGTTTAGGAATAATGAGCTGCAACCCGATAAATTACTTGTAGGTTTTATCATTGCATGATGCTGACGTTAGAAATTGAGTTTTGCTGCTACGATAAAACCAGCCTAATAATATACCAAGTGACTTTCGAATCGATAGATTGCCTATCAATGGGGAAATAATAAATTTTATTTTGGAAATTATCGTACAAATTTTATTATATTAATAGTCTATCTGTTAAAAGTTTGTTAAACATATAACAGTGAAATATTATACATAGCTGTTGAGGGAATTAATGTAAAGTATATGAAATTATAGGCTAATAAAAAGTAGAAAATGCTTTAGTCCTATTTAAAGAATAGAACCATCGTTTTTTGCATAGGCCGCGTATAACGGCTGTTGGAAACATTAAATTATTACAAGCACTTCAAGTGAAATTCGTCTGGCCACTTTGAGCGTATAATTTAGACACGCCATTTGTGCTCATGGATCCGTTATCCACTATTAGTATTTAGTACAGTAGTTAACTCATTTGCCTTCTTCAACCGTCCTTGAGCTTCCAAATCGAACCGTCCTGTCATTTTGTAAAAGTCGCAGTGAGCCGGTACGAGCTTTGCATTTTAACTTCACACAATTTACATTTGTCTGGAGGTATGTCTCGTGCACATTGTCGTACTGATAAAAGACATTCAGTGGCGACGAGAAATCTGGTTATATGTTTACTTACGATTTATAGATACAGTAGTTTGTTATTGTTTGAAAATAAATAACAATATCAATAACAATAAGATGTTATCATTTGAGATTACGTCTTCAATGTATTACGTTTAATACAATGACAAATTATTTACAGAGGTGCCAAGAAGGAGGTTGTATAGCAGAAGTTATGGCATAAAGATTTTGGTTTTATTTTGGGGGAAGTAAATTTTATCCTACATTTACGTTTTTATCGTAATAATTCTCTTAATCACTATTTAAATGCCAACACTTTAGACATTATCATAACGGGGAAAGGTAGACTCGTCTCTTCATGATGAGAGAGAGATGAGCTGGTTTACTCCGTTTAAGTGCCCCTGCTTACAACCATTTCGCCTGTTCCCAGTTCTAAGGGATCGTTGTATTTCCCGCCATACCTAAATCATGTGTACTCCCTTATAATTTTTCTTACAATGGTTAACGGGTACACCTCTTTATGATCCCGGTAGAGAGTAGGTTCACAACGCTGGGAACTGGATGCGGTCTCTCCTCTACACCTTATGTCCCTACCTTAATATTACCTGCATCCTTTCTCCCCATTCTGTTGGAATTATTTTTGAACTTCCTAGGCCAAATTTTTTTTTTTAAACAAATTTATCATTTTATACTAATGGCTAGTTAATGTAAGTTCAAGTTGCTATAAAAAAGTCGATGTTAAATCCTCTTAGAATGAGACTTCAATAGACCTAAAGAAGTCAAACCTGTTGAAATATGTACTTAATCTGCTATGAAAATTTAAGAACTCTTCATAAACGAGTAATATAAACAAAAAAATTTTTAAAAGTTAATTACAAGAATTTTTTTTTTAATTAAATAATTACAATTAATATAAATAAAATAACATTATGTGTTAAAACAGCTGTTCTACCACATAACCTATGACATAAAGTCAGCTGTTTTATGAAATCATATGTTATAACAGATTTTAAGTTAAATGAGACGAAATTACTATATTGCATACCTTGCCCCTTTTGTCGAAATGCTTTTCTCCATATAAAACTAAAATTAATTCATTATTAAATTTAATGAATGAAATAATATTTGAAAAAATGTCAAGATTAAGTGTTATACGCTACAAGATTAAAAAGTGTATTTGAACTTGAGTGGATGAATGAAAATTATTTTATAATCTATTGAAAATTATATGATGAACTAATAGAAGGAATTTTTAAAAAATAAAATAAATAGACTAAAGTAACTTCTCTAATATCTTCTGTGCAATTTTCAAAATTCGTTTATTAGAATAAAAACGTTTAAAATTTTTTAAAATCACTAAAAAATCCAATTATTTTTAAACAAATTTATTTAAATTGAGAACAGTTTAGAAAATGTGTTGTAAATTGTAGCCAGCTCTAAAAGATACATTTGTTTCTATAATTTGTCCTGGCAATTCCCTTGTTAATTAGTTAATTACAATAAAACATTATTTTAATTGTAACCATAAAATCTATTTCTGCCTGATTTTGTTTACCTAAAGTTTTCATTAGCCTATCAGGTAACAAACTAGTAAATAATTACTCGTGTTTTTAAATTAAAACTCTGTGTCATAACTACTTGTACGAACCTATAATTAAGTATAATTTACTGAGGTAAAACATTAACCGTTTCCTAGGTAATTTTCACATTTGGCTTCTTTTAAAATGTGGTAATTTTACTTTATTAATCAATGGAATTTTTATCATTAGTTTAAAACAAGTATTTCAGAGCAAGACCTATTTACAACAGTAGTAAGCAATGTTGGGGCTTAAGAAAATCATCAAAAGTTGACAAAATATGAATGGGCCCTAAGTCATAAATTATGGTGAAAATTATACAGTGTTTAGAGTTATGAAAATATTTACAGGTTTTTACTGATCATATTGTGAGTGATCAGTGTCCAGGTTTAAACCGTGTCGGTTTGCCCACTTGCCCTCCCACTGCCACCTGTTGGGATCAGTGCCAACTGATTTCTATGTTCTTGAAAAGTACGAAAACCGGTTTCAGCAACGTAACATCTGTTTTCCTTTTTAACCAGAACATGCCTTTAAGTAGTTATAGTCTTTTTTCCGTTCAACTTCTCAAAGTTTAGCAAAACCTTCCATAATTTTGCTGGAAATTTAGTGTTGGTTCTCTTTTATTTCTAGTTCATTAAGTGAAAAATATATCACAAATTATCGGTTATTTATGGAGTGACAGCAATACAACATCCTAAGGTATAGATTTGTTTAGTATTTGTCATGTACAAATATTATTTGAGATATTTGCTGTCAGAGTTGAATTGGAGGCGCCTAAAGCGTTTAATGCCAGCTCTGCGATTAAATTCAACAGCTATTGTAAATCCCACACTTTAGGAACAATTTGGACGCTCTAGCAGAGTTATATGGCAAACTCTTCCCTAAATGTTTTTATTACAAACATTATGTGAGTATTGAAAAGATAAATTCTATTTTCCTACCGTTATTACTAACTATAAGGACAGTCAAACTTTTTATATTTCAGCTTACTAGACTTAAAAATCGAACAATTGGAATGAACCACTTTACAAAGATTTATTGTAGCCTATTATTTATTTTTTGTGTATAGAATAATAGCTGCATCGCCTTCATTATTAACTAATTTTTATTATTTTATTTTAATGTAAAATGTATGAATTTCTGTATTTTGTTTATATTTTTTTATTTATTTGGTCAGTATTATTGCTTTTTTTTGTTAAACTTCCAATATTTATTTTTACTTTTGTTTCCAAAATTTTATGTAGCAACTCCTATTTCTTGAGATGTAGTTACGTATGGGATGATAGTTGTATTTTACTCAGTAGTTGAAAAATTCAACAACCAAAAACTATATAAAATTTAATTGATAGGTTATACTCCTAGGTCTACTGTCCCATATCAACTAAACACAATTAAAATCAACATTTTTCTTATTATCTTTGATGGTGGAAGAGAGGTATGTTGTACAGCATTTTTCAAGATTTTACAAATATGTATAATACATCAGTCATTAAAATCATTTACCATCTTCAAAATAAAAAAATATTCAAAAAACATTGCCTTTTCTAAATAGACCGTGTAGCTATTCATAGTATAAGTTTCATAATACGATCATATTGTTATTTTTTTACAGAAAAATGTATTTGAAAACATGCTTTCATTAAAATTTTATCTTAGAATATTGACAACGAAATTTGAAAATTGTCATCATCGCAATATTTATAACGTAGATATAATTGAATTGTTGACTAATCCCTTTGCTTCTTACATATTGTGTAGAGAAATTACATTTTATTTGAAAGAAACATACAATGATACATTATAAATGTGTGAGTATATGAAAAATAATTATTTATAATCGTACAAAATTATTGTTTAAAAAAATATAAATAAATAACTTAGCTGAAATCCACCTTGTTTTATTGAAAAGGAATTGCTTGTCCTTATCTAATAAAATATGTGATTGATTGTGTCAGCAAAAGAAGGTGGCTCATGTGTTCTGTAGTAGCAAGTCTGTCTGAACCTCTACCAGTCCCTACTGTTGCCTGTGATGTTCAGTTTTCACTTAAGAGTGTGGTGGTGTAACAAGTCAATAAAACAAGTGTATTATAATAAGCCAAAATATAAGTTTGATAAGCGAGTAGTGCCTAGTTCAGTTTTATTAATTGTTTTATCGTTTAGTTTGGTTTTATAAAAATTGTAAAACATTATTTTTCTACATCTAAAAAATGTTTTGCATCAATAATTTGCTTAAAGTAGTAAATTTTCCATTAAAACTTGTAGAATGTTTAGACATTAAAATATGCAGAGAAATAATATTCTTTTTGTAATAAATAAAAATAAACTCAAAATTAAACTTCACAAGATTTTAAAATATATTTTTCATATTTGAAGATTTTTATCGAATGGCTCATAATGACTAGTTAGTTGGAATTGGAAGGAAAATGGAAGATGTACAACAGTTTCAAGTCTTTTTCAAAATAAGATCATAAATAAGAAAAAAAACACTCAGAACAGTAAAACTATAATTAGTTGAGTATTTTCAAGACTTATGCATGCCTAAGGAGGCTACGTTTGAAATTCATTTAGAAAAGAGCTAAAACATAATGAAGAAATTAATCAAGCCAATGCTAAACAAAACCATGTTTGAGCCTAAAATTTCAAATCGTCCTGATTCCTGAAAAGGACTTGATCCACTCTATGTCACTTGTTGTTGAGACACATAATGATTCTATTCACGAACTGGGGGATTCACCACTTGATTCAAAAAAGTAAACTCTAAAAGTAATGCCTCACAAAAAATGTCGAAATTAATATACCTATGAAGAGCAAACGTTTTACTTCTATTCCATACTCTTTCTCTGATGAAGATCGTGATACCTTTCACGATTTGATTTTAAAAATCTAAATGTTGGCCTCATCTTGCACTGCACTTCAAGGGACAATAATGTAATAAACATATTAACATATTTGCCTGATTCATGGGATGTAACAAAAATAATGCGAGAGTTCAATGATCCAAGTTGTATGGTGTGGCAATCGAAGAAAGTAATAAATAAGTTGTTTTAGAGGGCCCCAAACAAAAGCCTGGCAAGAGCCTACCTCTAGCTGTAGTAAAACAGTGCAGTCTATGAGTGATGAAATCAGCAGCGTTTTACCAAGTACACTGGTACCAGGAGATTGTGTGTGTTAGGATCGAGACTGGATGTAAAGTCACACTGTTAAAGAGACTAGTTTTATGCAATTTAATGGAGGTCTTTCGGTCTTTTAAAGAAAAAAAATCCTACGTTAAAAATGGCAGGGTTTTAAAATTTGCAGTACTTTGGCCGAAAAATTGTTTGCTGGCAGATTCTAGCAGTGGTCACACTCAGTAAGCTTGAGAACACCCATAAAAATATGAAACTTGTGTTAGAAAATACAAAAAATAGCACAATGATAAAAGGCGAACTGCTTTGATATAAACATCACATTGTTAAAGCATTGTATCTATATAAAATGTCAGGAATGTATAGGAAAATTTCGCCCTGTCCAGATACAAAGGTCTGTCAAGGTCTCATGGGATGGGTTTTGCCCAACTATGACTAAGTTCCGAGGAAGAATGGATAAAGGTCCAATTGCACTACCTGCAGCGAATTAATCAAATGGGTTTTGAGATATTGAAACCTTGTCGTTCGGAACGTTTTATTGGTCCAGAATAGAAGCTCTCCACCACTCTTCTTTTCACCATCTTACTTTACCCTTTCTCATAACACACAACAGCTGAATGTCCAGATCCAAATCACATGAAAAATTTGATGTAATACAAATTTTAAGAAAGAGTCATTGAAAAAGTAACTTTCAGTCTATAGTTGTAACTATAGATTTCAGTGTATAGCTGTAGCCTGCATACAATAGAAAAAACATTTTTAGATTTTATCGACTGGTTCACCCAAAATCTGCCTTCATTGATCAGCTATGACTCTATCGCCAAACAGGAAACACATCCTATTTTTAAATCACCTAAATACAATTTTGAAATCTTGAATTTCGTAGTCCATTACGTTCGGTGAATCTTATTAATCACTTAAACAATAGTTTACGATTATCCGAACATTAAATTTTGTACATTTTTTAAAACTTACGTTTTCGATCGCTATGTGCCGATCTTCATCAGTGTCTTCTGCTTGGAGATGTCGGAACACTTCACTTCAGAAATTGAAACCAACCTATCTCTAAACTTCTTCGACCCAACCATAACAAAAACACAGCTTCGACATTTACAGGAAACCCATAACGACAGACACACTTAACCACAACACCTCAAACCACCCTATCAAACACAAACACGCTGCCTTGACCATCCATGCTCCAAAGACTTAAAGAAGTCCCAATGACCACAAAAAACATGAACAAAGAACTAGACACAATTAAATATTTAGCATACATAAATGGATACAACACCACAATAATAAACAAACTATGGTATAAAATACAAAGAAAACACTAAAATTAACACTACAGACAGAGAAAACAAATATATCACATTACCTACATAAACAAAACAACAAACAAAATAGCCCGTAAATTTCAAAAAATATAATACAAAATAGCATACGAAACTAATAACAAGTTACAATACAAAATACAACACAACACCAACAATAAAGATAAACAAACACCAGGCGTATTCAAACTGAACTGCGATGAATGTAACAAATTCTACATTGGACAAACAGGTCGCAGCTTTAAAGAAAGTGTCGAGGAACACAAATAGAACACCACATCATTGCAGTACATTGTTTTCAAAACAACTAACTGACGTTGTAAAAGAGAAATGTAGTGACAATGTATAAAAAGAGTATAATTTTTCTGATGGATCCGCAGTATCTACAAACCGAAAAACTTCACGAATCTGGACTTCCATAAAAAAAAACACTTCAAAATTTACACTGAGTGACATCTTTCAACCACCGCTCATGGGAAAATTGTCTATGATGGTGTTGTATGAACAGTTAAAAGATTAACCGTCAAAGCCAGTTAACAAAGGCCTCATGAAAATCAAATCTAAACACCATTCCAGCTAATCTAGTGGTTGATGGAAAATATTTTTGTGGAAAGTTTGTTTACGTTACACAACCGGAGTGCACTGATATAAAAAACGCTTGAAAAATCGATTTAACTGAGTTTAAAGTTGAAAATATTACAGCTATTTAGAACCGATTAAGTTTAGCGCACGTTAGTGGCTACATAACTATCGTCTTTGGCAACAACTGGTGCTTGGTCTTTGTGCTAAAAACAGAAAAGTTATTGATGCAATAAAGGTTTCTTACTAAAACCAGCAAATCCATCAGCTATTTTCTCTCTCCCTAGAGACAAGAAGTGATGCAGTAAAGGTTTCTTATTAAACCCAGCTGATCCATCAGCTATTTTCTTTTTACCTAGAGACAAGAAGTGATGCAGTAAAGGTTTCTTATTTAAACCAGCTGCTAAAATCTTTCCGACACTTACCAACCTTGCCAGATATACCTCAGAAGTAATATTTTTGAAGGAATGACCATAGAGACACAGTCTAATAACACACATGACCCATCTGTAACTTTAAAGATGATATCTCTGAAAGTAAAAAGTCTCTATAGACCTCGTATCGCCATGTATTTTATGTATGTCATTTTATGGCTGCTTCCTAATATATTACGTGCACAGTAATATTTATCGCTTCAAAGTATAGATTTTTGTTTCCATAATTTACTTGTTTTAGAAGTACAGTAACTTATAAATAAGTTATTAAATACGATAACTTCAGATAGATGTCGCATTTCCTAACAGAGGCAGAATAACACTGATTTTACTTAAATGTTTATAGAATTTTAAAAGGCCGTGTTTTTAGGTAACTCAATCTTTATTTAGAAAGTAACTCGATATAATGTTACACTTGTGTTGTATAACCATTTTAATATCTCTCCTTGCCGGAGAGAGCCTCGTGTTCTTAGAGTAGCCTACATCAGTTTCTGCTTGTGGTTGAATAGTTTAATTTGAACCAGGTGAAAACAAATTGTCATTTTCCGTCCCGTGCCCGCTTCTAAACTTAGCCGCTTGTTTTTGTAACGGTTGCCCAAAGTTTAGGTTGTCTTGTAGTTTTAGAGGACTAGAAATTGGTCCAATTAGAGGCACATTTGTTCTCATTTTTTGTCTCATTCATCACCATTCAGACAACGTAAGAATACACACACACATTGTCAGTTGGCGAGACGCCCGCAGTTCCTAATCCAAAAGTGACTCATTCTTTCGTTTATAGTAACATTAGGTAACAACTCAAAACATCTGTTGCCGTGTCGGTCGCTGTCACGAAACGTCTCCAGACTTGAAATTTCGTAAAAATGTATTGTGTGCGCGTCTCACCATCAATACACGTTTTTACTAACTACTGGAAAGAAATAAACATCTGTGCAAGTGAAACGACTTTTTTTTTGGAGAAAAGAAAAAAATAGAATTTTTTGTTTGAAATCTCATTGGTGTAATTTAAAACTCCAAATAAACCGGATTTAATATAACCGGATGAAATTAGTCTGTTTTGTTAATTTACCGAAAGAAAATAAAAAATACAAACATTATCATTTTTAGCAACATTCATTGTTTTGGATATATGTTCGTTACGACAGTTGAAGACAGAATATTTTTATCTCAAGTTAAGTTTTAATACTATAATTACAAAACTCAAGAAATTTCAGGAATTATTAATTCATAGAGTGTACAGGGCATAGAAAATATATTGAAAATATGTACAGTAGTTTAATACGAAACCGTGGCATTTCTTTCAGTTAAAGTTTGGGAAGTTAAGATAAAATCACTTTTGCCCTTAAGAGTATGTACCTGAATTAAGGTTAACACGTATAGTAGGATGCGGCTGAGTGGCTCAATAGGTAGAATACTTGACTATTAACCTAAAGAACTAGTTGATCGTCCATAGCCAACAAATTTTGTTTCCTTTTTCAGCCCCCAGGTCGACTCACCCTGTGAAAATGAGTAGCTATGGTCAAACCTAGGTTAATTTTGTGCGTAGTGGTGGTCACACTGCCGTCCTTAGCTTACGTTTGACTAAATGTAAGGCAAATGTATTTTGTTTCCCTTACGCCATTGTATAAAAGGAGTTGTTATTTAAGTGTAGTAGTATTAGAATCAGAATGGTATTTTTGCGAGTCAAGGTCTTCAGATGTTGAGTGTTGGTCACCCCCTTACCTTCAGTCAGGTACCTCCATGAGCCATGAACTCGGAATCCTAAGCTTATACCACTTTGCTCTGCATAACCATTATGACTGCCTCTTGCGGCAATTTGCACTAACGGATGTTAGTTTGCGGACAACGTCCTTTTGTTTCCCACAGTTTGCTAAGGACAACGGTTATCCGTTTTTCCTCTTACTGGAAGTTTATGATTACCCTAAAAACCGTCATTAGGCACTGCATGTTGGTACTTGACTGGCTGTGTGTCGCTTCACAAGCAATCTACTTATCTGTTAAGTGTTTTGGTTTGTCAGTGGTAGAAGGCGTACAGAATATACGACTTTCGTAAGTTTAAAAGTTTCCGTCTAACATTGAAGATAAAAGTTAAAAGTTGAAGATAAAATTGTTTTACTTAAACAAGTAAAGAGCCTACGAGTATAAACATTTTATGCCTTTGTATCTGTTGCCCTATAACGAAATTAACTCTTAAACGCCCTTATCCTGGGTCAGCTGTGACTTTTTCGTGTTTACTTAGTTCACATAAAAATATATTTTAAACAAGAAAAAAAAGTTATTTTAAATGCCGCAAACAGTAATTTATTAAATTTGAAAAAATAAAAGCATATCCTTAATTTAAAAACACACAGGAATTTAAAAAAAGATATGAAATCGATAAAACTTTATTGTTAGGGCTAAATTTGAATTTAAAACATTTCTGAAATTTTTAATGTTAAATTATAACTAGATCCATAATAACTTTTTTATTACGTTACTATTAAATTATTTTTGTCTTTAATTATGATTTTTATTATATATTAATAAACATTATTTTTATATACAATTTGGTGGGCGTTTATTGTACAGGCTGTACACCTGAGACTTTGGCATTACAGTTTATTACAAAGTAGATCCCAACTCCATCGTTTTACGCCGCCGGGTCTACTCGCAGTTAATTTTCCGACATACTTCAAGTTCCGCGCGTATTTCTTTAACACTTAACTCTGAACGCGTGGGCAAATAAGTCTTAGTACAAGATGGTTTACGATTATGCGGCCAAATTGCGGTTCTGTATTTTCTTCACTGGTATATTATTTGAAATAAACGTTTCTTGGAATGAGTCATTCCTTTTACGTCTGGAGAAAGGAAATGACCTTAAATGTGTTATTACAGGCTGATTACTAACACGCGCGAGCTGGCTACGCCACTATGGTACCTGCCCAGCCCAGAAGTTATGATACTGCCGGTTCAATTTTTGTATTTTTCAAAACACACGCACCCACACACAATATTTAATTTTACCTTCATAATTTTAATTCAACATATAAGTAATGTTAATAAAACTCAAATGTTTTAATAGACAAATAATTATCTCTTTTACCACTTTTCCATTGGCCATACCCCGTTTAATTAATTTCACAGATACATAGTCTCAGTAGGAAGTAAAGTCATCAGCTATTTTCAATTTAATATACAATTAATTTTGTCTACTGATAATGACTTTGCTTCTGGGCGGTGGTTGGAAGATACATAAAATAACAGTGCTATTAGCAATCTATCTAAATGCTACAAACGTCAGGAAAGATTGGACGGTTAAGTCTTTGTATTGTTAAGATATGGACACAAAACACTCTGTTGGACGATATAAGTTAGAGAGATTTTGGTGTAACGTATTTATGCCGTCTCTTTTTGAATCGACGTAATTGCTACTCTAAGCAAGATAATGCGTTTTGTATTTGTATAAATAAGTTTATATTAGTGACCCAAGTTATAGATGGGCACAACCAATATAGATTTCTCTTCTTTAGGAGGGGGAACGAACCTGTGCCTTATTGCCTATCAGGCATTAATGGGAGGCAACATTACCTTATAAAGAGTCTTTTTACTAAGTCCAGCAAAAACCAAACTCTGAGTAAGCAGCTTTATTAACAGAAATATTTGACAACGTAGCAAATATTTGATTCGACACAGTTTATTGTATCGCAAGAACAGAAAATGCATAACTACGAAATTAGATTGATTTTTGCATTTGTAGTTTTATTGTAAAACTACTGATAAGGAGATTCCTAATTTAAAAAAACCGTTTATTAAAATAAAAGTTAAAATACAATACAAATTTATATTTTAAAAATATTTATTCACTTAAACCACGATTTTTTCTATTTTCATTTTAAAAAAATGAATAACTTTTTATCTATTCGTAAATGATTAATGTTAAAAATAAACTTATTTTAACTGTATAACTCTTAAAATTGAGTTTGTTACCCATAATTCTGTCATAATTCTAAAATTAGTATATTGAATACCCAAGTTATTGCTATTGTTTTCTATTTGCACATACATCTTTAGTAAAATCTACGTCGAAATGAAGTTTCAAATAAAAAATGTCCAGTAACGTCAGACTCGGCATAACATAAAAGACCATGCAACACAACCCACGCAGCTAACAACTGCATCCAGCGCTGTTATGACCTTCACGGAAATGTTAGAGTACAATATTACAACATCCAGTGGCAAGAACGGTTCGGTAATTTTATTATTAGTTATAAAAGTATCTCAAAACGTACATTAATATTTTTTTTTTTAGAAAAGCTCGATAAAATATCGCTAAATCAGTATGATTTGCAACACTTTAAACTGGTCAGCTTTTAAAATATTGCTGATAATTTATATTGGTATCTATTTCTTCCTGGCGTTGTGGTTTATTTTTCAATCGTTATTGTTTTTTTTAAAGGTGTGTGTTATTGCATAGCGTACAGAGTGGACACGAAATGTATGAAGATATAATCAGCTTGAAAAAATCATAACTTGAGATTAATGACTCATCAGTTGTTAAAAAAGTAATTGAACAAGTGTGCATATTACGTTGAAGGTGTGACGCTTCTGTTGGTAAGAAAGATATTGAAAGAATGAGCTCTTTATGTTGTATAAATGGCTCCTCAGTTGGTAAAAAAGAGATCGAGAAGTGTGCAAATTATGTTGTAGAAATGACTCCTCAGTTGGTAAAAAAGAGATCGAGAAGTGTGCAAATTATGTTGTAGAAATGACTCCTCAGTTAGTAAAAAAGATATTGGAAGAATGTTCACATTGTTGTGGAAGAGACTCCTCGTTTGTGAAAACATATTGGAAGAAATTGCACTTCATGTTGTACAATTTGCTTTAACACCATAGAAACAACGCAATCAGGTGTTTGAAGACACATCGTCTCATATTTAGCTGCCGTAAAACTGCTATGAAATACAATTCTTTCTTCAATTTGTCAAAATATACGCCTGAAATCGAAAAAAATTGCTCCATTTTTATAATGAAATTTCATTTGTTCACCTTTTCTATAAAAAAATAAGGACTAGTATCCCCCCCCCCCATCTATCCTTTCTGTTAACAGGCAGGCTCAAGAGCTGACAGTCACTATTTGTTGCAAACTTTCAAAAATGGGAGTAAAACAAGGCTGAAATTATTTTAATATTTAACTAATATTACATTTAATTATAATTAAAAATAAAGTAGAATAAGTTGTATCATATTCAGTTAGCAATAGAAATCTTTTCAAGATGCCTATTTGTGTACGCTATTCTATTCCATCAAATCTCCGTTCCTTCAAATGGGCTAAATCTTCTCATTAGTGGGGGTGTGTCCTAATCATCAGAGTTCAGGAGTTTGAAAAAACCTTCTTGATTTTACTATCTCATATTTATTTAAAAATTAAATCCTTTAGTTTAATATAGTAACTTACGAACACTTTTTAGCGGATCGACATTTAAAAAAAAATCTTTCATTGTGGATTTGTTTACTACAAGGTTAATTAAGATTTAGATACATACTACCAGAGGTTCGGTGTCAAATGGGAAATAATTTTCGATCCTTGTGATCACGTTTAGCTAACCAGATGCGCGGGAAGTTCCAGCAAACCTAGTCACGGGTTTTTGTTGGTGTAGGATTGATGACATAACGCCGTATGCCAGTTCAATCTAGTGCAATGTGGGTCAAAGGCCCGCATAGCCTCTCACTTTGCCAAGGCTTAATATGATTTGTCGATAAGGTCATGTTATATATAGGCTTAGAACAACTGCACTCTTATGTTTAATGCTCCATCTGCAGTGGTTTAGATCTGAAGTGACAAAATAAGGTTTTTAGAAGCACAATACTGATATTTGTTGCTTGGAAAAAAAGATCATAAGAAAAAGCTCTCAAGCTATATATTTTACCATACACATATTGAGCATTTATTGTACCAAAAAACCTATTTTATAAATAATGCATTTTCGAAAGTTTCGCCTCCTATTTCGACAGTTGTGTCACTCAACCTTACTCGACATACCATCATAAAACAGAACCGGCGACACATGCCCATATCGCCTGTGGACTACCACTTTGTAAATTTGATCGAGATATTTTACTGCTATCTTTCGGTACAAGATAAAGATAGCCTGGTAGAACGTGCTCTAATTCATCTTCCCCATGAGCGATTCACTCGGGAAATGTGACGCGTGCCAACACCCTGGCCATTCGCAGGGAGTTGTAAACTTGCCTTTACCTTCTAAGAAAGTACGCCAGCTCCAGTAAGTCGTGGTAATTGTGAAATCACACATACATAACTTGACTTGTTAGCAGTACACAAGTTTTTACAGTAAATTTTTAAAGTACCTTATTAATAATTCGGTTGCTTAAATCTTGTAGATATGACTCCCATAAATTAAAATGAAGATTTACTTTTTTTACAAATTTATTGAGAAACATCACGTTAAAAACCATTTTGGAATATTATTTAATACGTAATATTTTCACTTGTTTCTCTGATCAGAAATTCAATGCAAATAAAAAGTATTAGTAATTGTTTTTATTTAATAGAATCTAAAAGATTTTGAGATTTTTAAAATTTTAACATCCTGAACCTACACTTTTATAAATACACAAATAGTCTTTCCTTAGTAGTACAGTTTTAAAAAAAAAATCATCGTTAAAAGTTTTCCATAGGGTTGATCTGGTAAGTAGCAGACCGTTCTAAGAATGCCTTTGGAAGTACTACCTCTGAAAAAAAAATGCTTTACTAGTTTGGATGTGTGGCAAGGGGCTAAATCCTGTCGAAAGCCCTATAAATAAACTGTTCAGATATCTGACTGCTTGATTCTACAATAGGACTGTATTTTTGACCATTCATCTCCCAAAAATAGGGCTAAGGATTTTATCCATGAAAACGAAAAGCCTTCCAAAACATTTATTCTCTGGTGTTTTACGGTTTACCTAATGTTTTAACCAGATCATCGTTACTCCTCCGAGCATGCGATGGCTGTAAGCTCAGAACTAGAATGTGGATTCTGCCCAAAAATAGAACGCGCCTCTACGTTGTACATCCCAATGTTTGTATTTTTATGGCCATGGAAATATTTTGTTCTTCATTGCCTTTGTAAGACGCTTTTTGCCTGGATTTGTGTTTTTCGACCGCACTCCAAAATCCTTCTGTGTACGGCAGAATCAGAGATCTGTACAATTGACTATTTTAAACCTTTTTGTAGGTAGGTAGCAGTCTTTTGTGAATTAGTTTTGCTAATTGTAGGCTACAGCTTTACATAATAAATACACAAAAACCTCTTAACCACAAACTTTCTTTATTTTACCCTTATGTACATTTCAGTTACAAAGTAACCATCCTCAGAGGGATAACATACAAAGTCTTTGTATGTTATCCCTCTGAGGATGGTTACTTTGTAACTGAAATGTACATAAGGGTAAAATAAAAAAAGTTTGTGGTTAAGAGGTTTTTGTGTATTTATTATTAAATTCAACCACAGTATATTCCTAATAAATAGTTACAGCTTTACATTTTCTGCAACATTCTTCCCGTTTTGGTGAAATTGTCCCAACGTTTTGCTTTTATTTTATGAACTTATTTACTACTCCTAAACTGACACTAGGTGATTTAATGATTTTTATGTGTGTCATACTAGTGCGTTTTTTAAAAAGTAATTACCTTGCTCCTTCTCTTAGCTGCTATATTCATCAAACGCGTTACTATCAATGTACACATCAAACCATTGAAACACGAACATAACCTAAAAAACCATGAGATACACAAAAACAAGTTGACAATCGGTTAATTTATGTAGGTCAGTTAAGAACAAGTGATTCAGAGTTTATAAACAGTGTTACTATGGAAATGAAATTAGACTTTTGCATATTAATTTCCACATTGTAATTAGTAAAACTTTATGCTTAAAAAATTTTAATATTTTTTAGATCGTAATTGGAGTATCGCACGAATTACATTGAAACATTAATTTTAAATGACACTGCGTTTTAGCTTTTGTAAGTGATAGATTGGGTCTGCATTAATTAGGGATAGGTTAATAATAAGTTGAGTTCTTGAATTTTGTTGTCCATTACGTTCGTGAATCTTATTTAATCACTTTAACTATAGTTTATGACTATCCGAACTTTAAATTTTGTAAATTTGTGAAAACTTACTGAGACAAAACGTTTTCGATCGCTATGTGGCGATCTTCATCAGTGTATTCTGCTTAGGGATGTCGAGTCAAGCAGTGACGGTTTTAAAGGCAGGTTTTCGATAGTATCAATGAGTATGTGTGACTTTTATTGTGTTTGTTCGTTTAATATGATTGTACTTTGTGTTTTTGTATGTCTGTAAATTTCATATTGTTCTAGTGTGTTGAGATGTGGTCTGATATGTAAGATTTCTAGGTTATGGTAAATGTCTATGTATTTGTGTCTTGTTTCTTTTATGTGAATGCTGAGTTGGTGTTCTGTTAGTGTTCCTCGACTTAAAGTGATTAAATAAGTTGAAAATTAGAAAACTACTTTTGATGTAGCAGTTCTTTTATTCAAGAATACGTTTTAAACTCAACCCAGCCTTATGTTTGGCTTATTTTTTAACTTTTTATACTGATTTGGATAAATTGAAAATATTGGTTCTTTCCCGCTTTTTACAGTTTGTTTTAAAAATTGTTCATGTTTATGTGTCTATTATTTATTTACCACATTATTATTATTATTATTTGTCTCGATGTTTTAGTATATATGCTTTCCTTACTTTAACTTAGTTTATACCCTCAAGTTTTGTAGTTCTACATTTCTACTTTTAAGTGTTTCGAAAATTTTAACTGCCTACTGAGACGTTATGCGGATATATGGTCAGTTTTAAACTTCTGGTGCATTTTCTAGTCGTAGGAATGCGTAGTAAGTAAAAGTCGCCAGACGTAGAAGGAGATTTAGCCGGCCGATACGCAGTGGCCTACTTGACATTTAGAGTGGTGGGAGGTCACTAACTAAGTGTTTGTCAAGTCTTGCTACTTATACGTACAGGTCCGCCACTTCCACTGTGTATAGATAGGAGAGATAGGGTAGACAACTGGCTGATCTTCCACCTCCACTAATCGGCGAAATCCTCTTGTGCGTATCTGAAGTCTCTTGCTATATCTCGTGATTTATAGTTTGGTACATATAGGTAGAGCTTAACTGATCCGTGACTCACAAACCATTATACTTCCTCTCAGAAAGTTAATCGAATTTAGGAAAATTTATAAGCCGGTCTAGTGAAAGATACTTTTATCAAGGTCAACTTAAAGTTAGCGAAAAAAATTAAGGTTACCTTAATTTTCTTAAGGTTAGGGAGAGGTTAGCGAAAAGATCCTTATTTGTCATAATAAAATTCCCTGGATAGAAAACTTTGAGCAATTTTCAGAATTAAAAATCAATCACAAGAAAAGAGATCTTATCGGTATGTTAACTCAAGACGAAAAAGGTCCAGAAATGACAAATGTAAAGTGCAGGGAATTAAATATAGATCGTAGGAGACGACGTTAAAAAAAAGTGTTCTACTTGAAATGTGTGAAAACATCTTAAAGTTCTGGAATTAGTAGACCTCAACCTGACAACAGTATTTTACGTATATTTTTGAGCTTTAAATATAACTCAAGAGTTAGTTTATATTTACACTTCCTTAGTGTATTCGAATAGTTTGTTAATAGTAGGATTTTCGTTGAATTATTATTCATAGTTTAAAATAGCAACCGTAGTTAAGCTTACAGGACTTAACTGGCTCTTGATGGACATCTGTTTATGTAGATCAGGCCTTGAATTAGTGTTAAACAAAGTACTGTTAAACAGATTCCGATTAAAATAGTTGACTTCGGTAGTCCTATTACCTATAATACATGATTAATTCTATATTTAACTCAATCTAAAGTAAGATTAGTCAGTTAAAAGTGGGCGCGCGTAGGGGTGCCTGTGCATGTGTGTGTGAGAGTGAGCATGTGTGCAAGTGTGTGAGTGCGCGCGTGTTGTATGCGGTAGCGATGAAAGAGGGTATTTTGTGAATTGCTGAAGGAGAAAGTAATTTGTTCCTATAACAGTATTAACAGATGTTACACTCATTACAGGGCCTGTCAACTCGCCCCTGTGTTTATAGGAAGCTGGCTGCGTTTAATGCATCTACTGTATTACATTTGGAAACTGGGATTTTTGGGTTTTATTTTATTCTGTTAAAAGTTCTGTTTGCAATTTTGTAGACTTGATATTTAATTGGTTACTTTTAACTATTTTGCTTCATGACGCCGTCTGATATATTGAAGAATATCCAGCTGTTATCATTGGATATAACCGTTGTCGAGAGAACACAAAACATCAATACCAAGTAGCCCATATGTAACGAGTTCGCATATACAGTTGCGAGACTGGGTATCTATAAATACAGCGCAGACGCTCTGGAAATTCGTATTTAAATGCCGTAAATGTTGCAATGAAACTGCTGGCTTCGTCGGTACACATCTTGGCCCGATGCCAGAGCGTTCTAGCGTACAAAGATTGAAGTAATCGTCCTTTACATTGAAAACTGGTGCAAAAACAAGAAAGGTTTAAAATAAGCGTTACAAGTTACTTGAATCGAAATGGTACTGTTACAACTTAAAAAAGGAGGATATAAAATAGAACTGTGTTTTTGCGATTAACCTTACTGTAATAACAAGTTAATAGAATTCCGCACGTTATTAGTGCAGCCATTCCTTCTGGGATGAGAGGTCTGGGTTTAACATTCCACAGGGGCCTAGGCTAATTCATCTTCTTAAGAAGAAACTTTGAAAATTATATTTTTTTGATTCTAACGCTTAAAAATAGGTAAACGTCAACCAAATTAGATAATTTTGCATTCCGGAGAACAGAAAACACTAATGCCATCTTCAAAAATTAACATTTAAACCGAACCCTATACTGTATTCATGGCATTTTCCTTTATTATTATATTACTATTTCTACGTCACTTTTCACTTCTTATAACAGTAGGTGCTTTTTCTTACATGTTTGACCTCGTTTCTTCTAATTTTACAAGTTTACCATATGTTTCCCATTCAATTTTTACATGGCCCATGATATCCAAGATTATGGTTCTTTTATTTACCTTCGATCACATAACCTCTTCTAATCTAGGCTCTACTAGATTAGATTTCTAGTCGGAATCCTCGAATACACACACCACGAATTTTTTTATAAATGCTGCTGATTTTGTATCTAGTTGACAACATTTGGTTTCGATTGTCAAGTTTTAAATGGTTTTTATTGCTTTCCAAGTGTTTCTACTTTTGGTTTTAGATTTATTTACCAATCAGTATCCGGGTTACATCTCTTAAGTTTTTCTTTGTTTTTAAATTTTTTAAAATAAAGAAGTGAATTTTCGCAAAAGTAAGGACAATATTTGTGTGGTCCTTTCCACATTCACTCGTATTTTATATTTGAAACATGAGGTTTTAATTTAATCTGCTTCAGGAAAGAAACTCGCTCATGCTAAACAAGTTTGTCATCTATCTCAGGTTACTAGATCTATCATAACCCTACCAAACTTGTTTTATGCATTTTACATAGGACGCTGTACCTTCCTCCATTAACTAAAGAAGGACCTTTAAACATGAACACAGTATTTAAATTTATTTTGTGCTATTGAGGACTATTGAAGATGGTCCTTATTCTATGTTATTGAGGACTTTCTACACGGTCATATAATTTTTTTATTGCAATGCAATTCAAATGCGAGATGCGTATAGTTACCTAATGGTTAAATTTTTCCCCAGGCCATTTACACGAGACGCTGAACTACCCTATGTCCTGAACATCTATACGTTCGAAGGAAACATTAGTTTCGATCAATACCC
Organism: Prosapia bicincta; assembly: GCA_036971475.1. NCBI lineage: Eukaryota > Metazoa > Arthropoda > Insecta > Hemiptera > Cercopidae > Prosapia > Prosapia bicincta. The sequence goes on from JBAIZL010000005.1 coordinate 166,383,860, forward strand.
CTCCCGCCCGTGACTCAACACAAGTTTAAAAGATTCCTTCACCCTAATATATCCCCCTCTAATCCATTTTGTAAATTTAAACACGGCGTGTTTTTAATATTCACCCGTTATTCATTGCAGAAAACCGTTGCGCAGGCGCACAAGACGGATAGGAAACTATTCCCAAGTGATAGATAAACTGGTTGGTTATGATTCAGGGTGGGAGCGTTTTCTTGTATATAACTGAGTATTTTTGAGAAAGTTAACGGAGGTGAGATACAATGGACATTGAGAGGATACAATGGACATGTGTTCTCGGAACCCTTAATTTTACGCTTAAAATGTTAAAATGTATTTCGTTTCTTATGTATGCCTGTAGTTTTGTTGCAAGAGATGGGGAGGGGTGCTAAAAATACTAAATGTTTATTGCTATACTCAAACTAACACCTCTGACCACGCGATGCAATGAGTATCCAATAATCCCAGTGTGACGGGTTCAGTGTGGCTTTTCCTTAGACCGGCCTGGTTCCATTTACTACTCCTTATAACATGGTGTAATGGTTAGAGATATTTTCATGACCCCGGTAGAGAGTAGGTCTAACCCCGCCTATATTCTCTAACAATTGATTGATTTTTATGTTCTTAGCTAAATCTTACCTATATTTACAATCCTTTCCTATCCTTCAAAGGCGATAATATAGTTAAACTGACTAATATTTTAAACATTTCACACAAACCACAAAAATTCAAACGTTTTTACCATTTAAGAAAAGTTATTGCTCCTACGCATGAACTAAAATAACCGATATGTATGTCCATGGCTTCAAGAACCTTTACATTTCAATGGCGATGTTGGAAATGAAAATATGTTCAGATAAGCGGAAAAGAAGAATAGTTAATTGGTCAAGGTCAAACTGAAGTATGCTATCAACACTGATATAGTGTTGTACTACGCAAAATATAGTGTTGTGTGGCGCCATACAGCTGCGGAAAAAGTAGGCACTAAAACGTGTATAAGATACTTTACTTTGTTACAAAAACTAGGCTCTGTATTTCGCTAAGGAAAGCTGCATTATGTAGCATTTCCAAAAGGGAAAAGTAGGGACTAAAACGTGAACAGGCTATAGTAGAACCTCGATAATTCAGGCTCCGTTAACTCGGATCTCCGGATAACCCGGAATGATTTTGAAGTAAAATAAAAACTCAATAATTAAGAAATAACAAAAGACAGATAAGTAGCGTAGATACATAAAAGGTCTAACACATCAAAAAAAAAACGTCTAAGACCTACAGATAAACAAATAATAAACATAATATTCTATGCGTTATGCTGAAAAGGTACAGTATCGCAGAGCACGAAAGCGGCTCTCAAAATTAAACAACAAAATGGACAGATTTGTTTGCTTGCATGTTGTTACACTTCCAGATCAGTACAATAACATAACATTAGACCGAAGCCAAATTGTTATTCTTGCTTCACTAGCGATGAAATTAACGTTTAAAGACCAAATAAAAGAGTGAACTTTAATTTAAACGAATAATAAAATTAAAGATGAAATGTTGTGCAACATAGGTAATATAACATTTTCATTCCCCAAAAGAGTTGCGCCTACTGATTAAAAACCTTAATTTTTTCAATCCATTCGGGATCTATGGGTTTACACAAACCTTTCTTTTAAGCCCCTATATCAAATAAATTCAGTTTATATGAATGCAATTTGACAAGATCATTTGTATCCGGGCTAGCCTAATAGACGAGGGTGTTTTTATTTTGTCTACCTTCTACTGGTTTTATTTGTTGCAAGTGTTAAATTGTGGTTAGTTTTTAAAAAATAAGTAAACCCTCTCAATGAAAAATGCATACAACTTTAAGTAATTAATGATTAACACTTAATTACAATAAATACGTTATTGGTTGAAACACATTTAGATGATATCATTACCATCATCGTTGAATTATAACTACTTCAGTAAAAATTAATTGTCGTAATTTAGATTTCGTAGTAGTTAGGCTTTAACTCACTGTTGTTGTTGATAATGATGATGATGGTGGCGGCGATGAGGACAATGTCCTATTCGCGTTATGAATTAGTACCTATAATTAATTAATTATTACTTTTTCCTCACAAGCTAAGCTAAAAACAATTTTTGTACAAAGAAATTAGATAATTTCAAATTCGCTGTGAAACAACACAATTTTATTCCACAATGTATTATTATTTATCTATTTTACAATTTAACAATAAAGAATACGGCTAGGCTAGGTTTGGTTATAACCAAAATAACAAGTTTGTTACCACCAATGTCCAATACAGCAAGTCTTGTGATCTTAATGTAAGGCCTGGACTGGTACCGGCCCGCCCCTGAGACGAGACGAACTCCAACTAGACACTCAGTTTGTTTCCCAGAACTATTTGGTACCAGTTACCTCCGAACGGCCAGGTTTCCTCCGACCTCAATACCCCGTCTGATTAGTTTGGTCCAGGTAGTGCAATCGGACCTTTATCCATTCTCGTACCCTCAGATACGGGTCTTGATAGTGGATGGGCACATCCCGTTAGACCTTCAGAGACGTAGTGTTGCACATCATACATATGTTTACTATATACCACATTCTTTCGCCATTGTTGCCATCTCCTAATTTAACATTATTTGTTTCCATAGCGATTTTCATGTTTTTGTTCCGTTGTCATCTACGACACATCACATTTCTCTTCTATTTGGTTTCCGTTTCATAGTTCTGAGTGGTATTAATGTCTCAATTATTCACACATGCCCATACAAAATTAGTTTTCGTATTTCTATTCCTACCTTTACTGACTAATTTTACATTAATTTGTTTCCTTAAATTTTCATTTTGTTTTCTTAATGTTAGTCTGGAACTACTCTTCCAAACATTATTCCGATCGTATTTATCCTGTTTCCCATTCTTTTATTTACCATTCATGTCCCTAGGCAAGTAATTTTACAGAGCGGATCATTCTACTACTGTTATAAATATTTGGTGTTTACTTTTGTTTGTAATATCATCGTTCTATATGACTGAATCTAACTGTCGCGTTATTGTTTCTCCTTTTTTACTTGATTTATTTTGTCTTAATTGCTTTTTCTTTCATAAATAAAATTATTTGAAGTTACGCTTCTGTCGGCTCTAGTTCTGGAAGAATACTGAAGTCTATCACGAGCATCTAAGAACAACTGACGAACGTTCACTGACACTGAGACGTCACAGATGTGTGTGACGGGACGTCAACTTGAACATGCTTTAACTTTGTCTTGAATCAACCTGCACAAGTACAGTGTACGCTTTCAATATGTGACGTTGTATCAATGGTTACGTTATCTTCAGGATGTTGATAACCTCAGCAAGAGATTACGTCATCTGTGAGTAATGCGGGCTAGATTCTCTCTGTGTTTATGTTTTTGATCTTGAAACAAAGCAAAGCGAGAGATGTGTCTACTTAGCGACCAATACCGTGCTTCTATTTGCGATTCGTTATTTTGCTATGCAATTAGATATTGCCGCACCAATTTCAAGGCTGCTTTGGAAAATGGTTATCTGATACGTAAGAACTTGCAATGTCGTCATGTTCTATAAATTTACTCCTAACAAAAATAACCATCGTTAGAACGAACTCGTTTTTATCTTTAACAGTTTGGACAGTTATAGCCTCTATGAAGAATAATTAAATTATTTCCAACAAAAACTGATCAGGGTTTTGTGTTATATTACTCTAGAGCCCAATATCTAAACAAGTTATTTAATTCAGTACTGTAAACAGAAAGTTCTTCTAAAGGGTGGTTTTGGATATTCCGTGGGATTAAGAGGTTATTTGTATCCCTAAGGGAAAATTGTAAAACAAAAATTCTTTTTCATGCCACCCATCGAAAGGTTAAAATTACAGACCAGTTTATAAAATAAGTGAATTATAATTTTTCCTTGGTTTTAATGCATTCCAAATTTAAAGAGTTGAATAATCATTAACGATAAAATTTAGGTACATGTACATGGTAAAATGTAAATACCAGAAATAACAAAGTTAAAAAAAATTAAAAACTTTATTTTCAAATAATTATTCTATAAAGAAATATTTAGTCTAAGAGACGTATTTAAACTTCATCCTCTATTACAGCAGTTTTCCCAGTTCTTTGTGAGTTCTCAAATATGCTCCCGTCGCCAAACGAGGTTACGCATATTGAAGTGTCATATACATAGACGCATATTAATATAACTGCTCACAGTTTACTCTACGCTCTTTTTATAAGAAAACTATTTTGGCGTATTAATATTTAAATAACGTTATAAATGTTTACAATTAATATTTAACTGGCCAATTTAAAATAATTTTTTTAAACTAATGAATGAATTTTTAAAAAAAATATATATTTCTTCTGAGTGACTTTAACCTTCAAAACACCCCCGCTGCGCTCCTATTTTACTATAAACAAAATAAATTAGTGGATAAAAAACGGTGTTATAAAACTCGACGCACTATTTGAAAAACTTGCATAACAAACAGAAACAATGTCGTTGGATTACTTAACTAAATAAACCCATTGTTGCTATGGCAAGCCTTATCAATCGATAAATGGTCTGTAAATGTCAGTTTGATGACTAGATGACGAATTGGCTGGTGTCAACGCATTTAATGCAAACTACGACTCTTCTTTCTTAATAACCTACGTTTTATTTCCGTTTCAAGGTGCAATATACTTTTTTCAGCGATCTCTCCAACCATTTTTAACCTCTTCTAGCACTTTTACTCAGCAGTCATAACGTGCAATTAGTTAGACTATAAAAAGGTAAAATTGTTTGAAGTAAATGTCTGAGATCTTCCAGCTGGTGTTGTTGACCTCAAATAGATTGTGCATTCCTGAGCACAGATACAAACATGGAACAAACACGTTAAATCAGTGTACACAGATATATTTGGAGGCTCCAGATAAGACGATGCATGCACGTGTTGCGCTCGTCTTTGTATAACTGTTCCAAACTATAAAATTGTCTTATTTTGCATTGGTGTACTATCCCGGTTCTTCTTTACTAGATTTATAGTGAAATTACATTGGTTTGATTTTTAAGGTTTTATAATAATGATTACAATTTAGAATAATTATTTTATTTATGATTTTTCTCGCGTTTAAAGTTGTTATTTAGTATTTTATTGTAATAAAAAAATACAGTCGAATAATTAGGAAACGACTACTAAATGTTCTTTGATGATAATATATTTAAATAACTTTTTCTAGTATCCCAAATCAATCAACAGTCGCTTACTAATTCTGGTTGCCAGGTTTCTATTACTAATTATAAACTATCAGTAATATAAAACGTTTATTTGCAACTTACAAACCTATATTACTTTTTTTTTAATAATATTTTTAACTATAATATAACAAAGTTAAAGTACTTTAAAAACTATTCTCTTAATTTATTATTTTTTGTGGCGAAAAATAAAAAAAGACCTGTCTAGTAGAAAATTTTAATTATTCGGTCTAATTTTTTAATATTCGGATTTCACCGATATTGCAGAAAACCATTTTATACTGGTGATGCAGAAAGTCAAAGAAATAGTTAAAAAAATAATATAAAATTGTCCTAACGTCAAACAAATGTTTTAATAAGAAAACAAATCTTTCAAAATATAAAGTATAGTTAAAATAGATTGTAGCCCTATGTTATAAAAACATACAAACTTGCTAAACGTAAGTCAACCGGTTGAAAAATAAATTGGCCTCCATCTTAGTGAAGTGAACGTTGTTGCATTTAGTTTACGGAAGATGGAAGGAATCTGTCACTTCACATTTCAAAATTTTTAATATTTAGGCGTTAAAAGCAAGTTTAATTGTTTTCTCTTGTTCCCGAGTAGGACCTACTTGTTGAATCGCAAGATGCAATTTGTATTACAAAATCGATGTCATCTGAAAAACCGATAATTATCTTCGTACAATTATGTATGTATGTATATGATGAGATAACATCGGATAAAAAAGAATTTAAGAAGTGGAGTGAAGACATTACTTTGACTGGGAAAGTGATAGAGATATGATGCTCTATCATCTTGGCGTGTTTAAATCGCCTTGTAGCCTCGCCATTTTTTGTTTTTTATATTTTTATTTATTTTTTTAATTTTAAGTTTTACAGAAATTTTTATTTATTAGGGCCTATATTACAACTTTACCACTTTATTTGATCTTACCTCTTAGTAATAGCACCTCCTCATTCACTAAACTCAAAACACGCTGAAATGAAGTTTTAACCGGATCTGTCATCGCGACAGTTAAAAGGTAAAGTGACCACTGCCAAAGTGGAAAACAATTTTTTAACCCATCCTAACAGGGAAAATCCAAAACCTAAAAGTTATTAGCCAATATTTTAGGGGTAGATGACCTGCGGTGTTAACTGGAGTCTGGGTTTACCACTTACCCTCGCAGTTGCTATTGTTTCCTCATGTACGCATATTTCATTGTAGGCATTTTTCGTGCCACCCTAGTAACTTAGTTTTATGAATATTATTTAGAATTGCACTTTTATATAGCGACAACGTTCATTTTGAAACTTACAACAACCATCAGTTTCCGATGCTTAAAAAAAAAAAAAAATAGAATCAGACTTGAAACAATTTACATGCTATTTATCAAAGCCTATCCGATTTGACAGTAAGAGGCAGTTTTGGCTGGTGAAAAAACTTGTCACAGTATATGGCAGAGCTACTAAAACTCACAGACTATTTTCGTAGTGCATTGTGTGAACTCCTATCCTGGGAAATATCTATAGCCGATCCTCCGGAAATGATAGCGCTTCCGGTTTCAGGGCGAGACAGGTTATTTGTGTCTAATTGAAACATTTCAGCTGTTGTACGAGGTTTGGGTTGGCTGCGTCGCCGGCGAGGTCTGGGTTAGGTAATACAGGGCAGGAACTTCCTTAACTGGTGCCCATTTTAAAAAAACGTAAATGTTCAACGTGATTTACATTTCATTAAGGTTCCAGTGCTGCATATATTTATCAAATTTTCAACTCGATTTATTAAAGTTGCATGGTAAAACTCGAATGGAAAGAAACTGCAGTCAAATTTCAAACCAAATACTTTATCATAAATTAATCTAACGCAAATTTGAATGCTAAATACAAATTTTGAGAAAATTAACAATTTTGGGACACAGTTAAATTTATTTGTAATTAAAGTATCCTATATTACATGAAATTTGATTTTACAGTTTTGTGGTAAATTTTAATTCACTCCAAACAGTTTGTATTTGATTATACATTTGAGTTTTCATAACGCAATAAAAATTCGCAGTCTTATCAATGCTTTCCTACCTGTTTGCTTAGATGGAGAGGTTAGCTGTGACCCCTTAATCGGATTACTAGCCGTTCTGAGAACATTGTTTGATTTCCCCTGTTGCTTGTGATACTGAGACGCGGTCTTTAATGCTGACCAAAAGGCGCTAGAATATTTGCATAGCGATTACCTTCTAATACGAATACTGACATAGCACAAACCAGAAAAGAAGTACCATTGGGACGTGAGAAGCTGGAGATAGTAAATATAAATAACTACATATTAGTAATCATACATAGTTCGTTGTGTAAAGGCTTTTCGTCATAGCCCAGCCAGTCTCCTAGAATTACGGGAAAGCCTAGACTGTGTCGGATACACTCCAGTTATTTTCATGGCACGTAGACCAGACAGACGTGACATCTTCATCCGCCCCTTATCCGCCTTGACGTAAACCGCTGACATTTTTAATGACTAGATTTTATTGTACATACAGAACGCCGCTTTAAGGTTTATTTGCGGCAGCTAGTAACGGTGTAGTCACTAGTGTTTCCAGTAAGCGTGAGTTTCGAACATCGACTTCTCTTTATTAGGAACCATTCATTATTCAGTTTTTTACATCGAGTATTTTTTAGAATGTTAACCTCTCTATGCTGTAGGTGTTACAGTGGGCTTAAATTAGACGCTTGTTTATTAACTTGATGATTTCAAATCTTCTTTCAACACTTATCGTTATTTAGTACATAGATACTAGAGAAATCTGCGCGACTCAGTTGGAATAGGCAGGCTATAATAACGTGAGCGGTCCTTATGCGAATCGCCTTGTTTCTTCCGGTACAACAACCTCGACGTGTACCAGGGTTATATGTAAGAACATCTCTATGAAACTATAGAATAAATCTATCTCAGAGGTTCAATCCCATACTTACTCTTCCACAATGCCTAATCCAAGGGAGTTCCTGTCTGCATATAATTTTAAATTTATCTATTCCATTTACCCCGTAGTCCCCCAGAATAAAATCCTTATTACCGTCCCACCCAAAAAACCTCCTGCCTTGCAGATGCCCTTCCTACATCTAGCCCTGACCAAAATCCATATTCCCATATTCCTACCATTACCCATTGTCGGTGACAGACGCTCCATAACCTCGGGGGCCTCCAACCCCCCCCCCCTCCCCTACTTCTCTGACTGACTTTCATTTACCAGGTGATACAACCTAAACACGCGACTAACATTTAAAAAAATATTTTGAAAATTTGTCTTTGACACAAGATAAGTATATTTCACTAAATGGATGCTCAAAATTCCAAGCTTTCAATCTAAAACGCAATATAAAAATCTAACAAGTGTAACAATATTTAGTACCAGGTTTGCTACCAACCAAATGGTTAGCTGTAGTTATATTATTTTAAAGATTTTTCTATGTACAATTTTCCATCATGTTTATATGGAATTAATCATTTCCTCAAATGTTTCACAATCTAAAACTAAATGAGTTTGATTAAATATGATTTATTAAAATCTAGCGAGTAACTTTCTAATATGGTAACTGCTGTTATTGAGACTGTATTTTGTCTGTTATCGTGATATCATCACTGGTAGGGCAATACTGTGGCGACCACTAGGTAAACAAGTGAGATTTAGTGATGTGAACACTGAAAATGATAATGGTAAATTGGAATAGAATATAAAAGTGTTTGCCAAAAAGTCTGTACCTAAGAAGGTTTTGCAATTTGTAAAAGCAAGTGCTGGTAAACATGCTGGATACAAGAGAAGCTAACCGCCGGAAGTAGGGTCTGTATTTAAACATCCGGTATTAGTAAGTAAAAACGCGTCAGTAAAAGTGTTAGCATATATAGAGAAGTAAAAATAACTCATGTAAATAGAAATAGTTTTTAACTGGTAGAAATGCCCGTATCTTGTCCCAACTAATATCACCGTAAGTGTCAAAATAAAGGTAATTCGCTAGTATACTGGTGTGAGTTTAGTTTAGTTTAGAGAAAAAACTTACTTGGTCCAAAAAAGTATATGTTCTAATATCGATGAATAGGTTTGTGTTATTTTGGAAAATGTGCATCATTGTTATATGGATTCTGCTAGTGAAAAACTGAATACTTGATAGCATATATGTGATTTTATTTTGAAATATTTATCTCATACAATACGTGGATGGGTTGTTTCACTCGAAGGGACAGAGATGAAGACTAAGATCGAGATTGAAAGCGGTTACAAGTGGATTTGTATAGTTGTCAGGGAAGGGAGGTCCAGTTTGTGATATTGGTGATATGAGGTGAGAGGCTGTTATTGTAATTGTATTCTTGTGCAAAATGCTATCTGTAAACGTTAACTTTAACATATGTTTTTCAAACAGGTGTAACTCTACGTACAGTGTTAACTTGCTAGGACCGAATGTTTATGAATTATCATTCACTTTTCCCACTCCACCACCAAAACTCGTCTCTACTCTGGTCTCGCTAAAGCTGGAGTCTAGTTCTGTCAAAGATCATCTTCACTTCAACATCTCTAGCCAGGATGTAGGAAAGGCACACTGAAAAGAATATGTCCTGAATCCTCCTCACTATTTCCCAAAAGTCACTCTGAATAGAATATCGCCCGAGTCCTCTCCACTATTTCCCACAAGTCACGCTGAGGAGAGTATGGCCCGAGTCCTCTCCACCATTTTCCCACCGAGAACCCCTCCCACCATATCAAAATTATGACCGAGGAGAATATGATCCGAATACTTCCCACCATCTTTTTAAAAGTCACACTGAGTTTAATATGGTCAGAATCCTTCCCACCATCTCAAAATTATGACCGAAAGAGAATATGGTCCGAATACTTCCCACCATCTTATCAAAAGTCACACTGAGCGGAGCAGGTACTTACAGGTATCAATATACATTTTTTGTTCCTTGGCCATCTCTCTGGATGTATCGCCTTAACTTATGGCTTCTGAATGTTGTATAAAAATTGACCGACAGCACACTTTGGTAATTTAAGTCCACGTTTTTCAGTAGCACCTCCTCTGAACGCCTGTAATGCATAAAGCAAAACCCTTCACTCCCTACTGGCTCTCATTCTTCGTAGCAATTTCATCCTCCTCGTCTGGTACCGCATATTTTGTAAAGTTTGAGAGTGAAGAGTGTGTTTATACAGTTAAGGTCTGAAGGCTAAAGTTAAAGATAGGTTATCACATAAAAAACAATAATTGCTTTGATATTGTGGAGTGGCGAATAAAAAAGATCGTAAGATACGAAATATTAATTAGAAAGACCTAATCAATGACGTCTTCTGGAGAAGAATTCGGAGAATAAAACATGATCATAGACAAAGAATATTAGTGCTGATTACGAAAGAAAATAGTACTTACACTTTTTAAAAAATGTTTCAACTTGCCTATAGTAGCACTTACTTTGCTTGTTGAGGACGGCCGTTTCGAGAGATGTGTCCTTTTGTCAACTCAGACCGTAACTGATCTCAAGGTTTACGTAGGTTAGGGTGGGGGTGGGATATTTTGGTGGTGTGGGTGTATTTTGTGTGTATTAGGAGTTATGATGTCAAAAAGTGCGTGTGAGTTGTAATGTAATTGTGTATTGAGTATGTGTGTAGGGTGTAGTTTGAAGTGCTTATATATTTCGTATTGTTCGGTTGTGTAGCGTTGGTTGTTTCTGTGTTGTTTATGGAGAATTTGTAGGTTAGATGTTATGTCTATGTAGTCGTGTTTAGTGGAGTTGAGATGATCTGCGAAGTTTGATTGGTAGTTATTGTTTTTTAGTGCTTTTATATGTTCTTGGTAACGTGTGTAGAATGACCTCCCTGTCTGGCCTATGTAAAAGCTAGGGCATGAACTGCAAGTTAGTTTGTAAACTCCAGTGGTGTTGTAAATGTCGTTGATTTTGCTGTTGGGTTTAAATTGTTTGTTGAGAGTGTTGTGTGTGGAGTAAGCTATTTTGTAGTTGTATTTTCGTAATGTGTTGGTTAGATTGTGGGTTTTGGATGATCTGTATGGTATTGATAAGTATTTTATGGGATTGTCATCTTGTGTGTTTGTATTTGGGTTATTATGTTTATTTTTTAGGCGGTTGTATAATTTGTCAATCATTGTTGGGTTGTATCCGTTTGTTTGTGCTATATATTTTATGGTGTTTAACTCCTGGTAGTGTTCATCTTTGTCTAGTGGTGTTTTAAGGTGGCGATATATCATGGTGTTGTAAGCAGCTAGTTTATGTTGTTGTGGGTGGTTTGAGGAACTGTGTATGGTCGTATTGGTGCTGGTGGGTTTTCGGTATATGTTGAATTTATGTGTTTGTTTGTCTGTCCGTTTAATTGTGAGGTCTAAGAAGTTAAGGGAGTTTTGTTGTTCTGTTTCGATGGTGTATGTTAGTTTAGGGTGTATGGAATTTAGGTGTTTTAGAAATATTTGTGCTCTGCGTGTGTTGCCTTTATATAAAGTTATGATGTCGTCGACGTATCTGTACCAGTAAATTATGTTATCTGAGTATTTGTTGTTGTGTAAAATGTGGTTTTGTTCGATATGGTGTATGAATATTTCTGCTAAGATGCTAGCTATGGGGGACCCCATAGGTAGTCCATCTTTCTGGTTGTAGTATGTGTTATTGTAGGTGAAGTAATTTTGAGATGTGATTAATCTTGTGAGGTGGATGATTTCGTCAATGTGTGTATGTGGTGTATTTGTGTCTATTAGCATGTTTTTGATGATGTCGATGGTTTCTGGAATGGGGATGTTTGTATACATAGGCCAGACAGGGAGGTCATTCTACACACGTTACCAAGAACATATAAAAGCACTAAAAAACAATAACTACCAATCAAACTTCGCAGATCATCTCAACTCCACTAAACACGACTACATAGACATAACATCTAACCTACAAATTCTTCATAAACAACACAGAAATAACCAACGCTACACAACCGAACAATACGAAATATATAGACACTTCAAACTACACCCTACACACATACTCAATACACAATTACATTACAACTCACACGCACTTTTTGACATCATAACTCCTAATACACACAAAATACACCCACACCACCAAAATATCCCACCCCCACCCTAACCTACGTAAACCTTGAGATCAGTTACGGTCTGAGTTGACAAAAGGACACATCTCTCGAAACGGCCGTCCTCAACAAGCAAAGTAAGTGCTACTATAGGCAAGTTAAAACATTTTTTAAAAAGTGTAAGTGATTACTAGTAGCTCACGCGAAGATGGAATCAACAAATGAGAAAATAGTAATTTATGCTGTTAAAATATAGCGGAAAAATAAGTGTTCATCATTACAACTTTAGTAAGCGCCATAGCTTCTGCTGCACCACTGGTATCACTGCACCATGTTTATGTTAGACAGTGTTTTCACAGTAAAAATTATCGACCTCTTACAGTCGACAACGTTTGAAGTCTATTTCTGGTTCCCAGGATGAGGTTTGGTTTAATCTCCTGCTGAAAGGTTTATACGCAGTGTGTTTTTTTCCTTTCGAGATGGGTAGAATCGACAATAGGTATATCCATTGTGAAAAAAATCATATTCTGCATTTATGTCGACCTCTCACGTCAATGCTATAGAAAACAAAATTATATCTGATCTAGAAAGTCCTTGCAAACACAAAAAAATTAATTAGACCAATAAGGAGGCCAGCCAACAAAAAATGTTTTTTTTTCAATTTTAAAACATTACTTTACAATACATACAAAACTTTATAAACTCAAGGTTTCTTTATGAAACAGAGAACTGTGTACTCGTATATTAGATTACAATATTGCTACAATGATTTAGTTTGGATGAATTGAGTATTAAAAAAAGTTAAATATCCTTATTTGATTAAAGTTAGGGTGTCCAAGCCATATAAAGATGGAGGCCATCTTCCCCTTCACACAAGGTGGTTAGCTCACGATAGGACTTCATTTAGTTTTTAACCAAACCTAACATAACAAGGTACAGTGATCCCTCGTTATTCGCGGGGGTTACGTTCCCTGAACTTACCGCGACTAGTGAAAACAAATGTATATGGAAAGGGGAGCGTTACGTTCCACATAAAAAATGTTACCATTAATTGCAGCTATACTATACACCTACAATAGAGTATGGTATATTTGCGTACTACACAATTATATACATATTTTTATTGATTACGTTTTGTATTAAATTTCCTTCAATCCAAAAACACGAAAATTTTTATTAAATATGTGCGCACGCTCACACAGACACACGTTTTCTTCATTGTTAAACACTGTCCACTAAATTTTCTTACACCTAACTAAAGCCAAATAAGTTTTTAAACGCCGTAAATTTGTTTTTAAAAAAACTTGTTATTTTACTTTTTGCGTGTTTTTTTTAGTTCTTTACACGTTTTTTCACATAGCGATAGTGCTTCTCCCAGCTCTATGTTAAATTTTAATGTCCATTCTAAAAAAGGATCAATTTCAGTAACGGATGCAGCTGATTTCGTAAACATAGACTTCGAGAGATTTTAATGTCAACCTCGAAGATACATTTTTACGATTTATTCGTTTTCGTTATCCGAGATAGCCACAGGTTTGGTAATTAGTTCTTCCAGCTCTTCTTCCGTCAAATCTTGGTTCGAGCTTTTCAAAAGATTGTCGATATCTTCACTGTCAATGTGTTTAAATCTTTTACCATAAATTCCATATTCTATTGAGACCTCAGTCTGCTAGCAGTACAGCACAGTAGAAGAGTCAAATGATCTTTTGCTGTCTTAAACCCCGAGCAGATTTCTCCTACTTAGATAAGAAATTTCATGAAAGCATTCTTTTCCAAAACGGTCCCGCCTCATCTTTATAAATAAAAAATGTCTATATTTTGAATAGTAGTGTACAGTATAAGGGATGTTTGGAGAATAATCAGATTTCTATGTGTGATAAATAACTACAGTATCGTACGAAATAAATGAGACGAGAACACATTATCCTACAATCTGCACAGTAATTAAACTAATTTTCTTGTCTTTTTTTAAAAATAGGAGCGGGTTAACTATAAAACATATTAGCGGGTTGTCCTGTAATTTTGCCTACCGCGAATGGTGAGGGACTTTGTAGTGATATTTTATTTCAGTGTAACATAGTTTTTGTTTTATAAAGATACCTACCTTGATTTAGATAATGAAATAATGTATTTTTCAACAATTTTAATTTCCAAGATTTATTATTATTTTTGTTGTTCTTAAGGACTCTCTGGATCACCAATCTCTCTCTCTCTCTCTCTCTCTCTCTCTATATATATATATATATATATATATATATATATATATATATATATATATATATATATATAAGTTATATAAACATTTTATGTGAACATTTCATAATTAAATGCTTGCTAGGAAAATTCCTGCTTACGCAGCTTTAGTATTATATAGGTGTGAGAACAGAGCCCCGGCAGTGTGTAAGTCGCCTCTGTATCGCACAGACGTTTTCCACTCCGATTGAGTGCATATCAATTGTATTGTTTTATTAAGTAAAAATTTATGTAACAGTTTTCTAAATTAATTGTTTATTAAATTCAAAGGTTTGTAAAAATAAAAATCATTTTTAAAAACCTTTCTTGCTTAATATAAAACGTAACTGGCGCAGTCGGTAGGACATCTCGGGAAAATTAATGAACATAATTTTTTTTCGATTTCAATCGATTAACCGAGATACTGCAAAAACGCGATTCGTTACAGAGTGCATATCTGTAACGACATCAAGAAAACGGTAGGACACCTCAAGGAAGTTAGCGAATATAACGTCCGTCGGTTTTAACCGTTAATTGAGGAAACTTTAAGTAGAGTGAATATCTACAACCACTTAATAGAGCGAATATCTATTAAGAACACGAGCGAATATCGTGTAGGTGAAAAGTGAAAAGTGAAAGTTGTTCAAATGAGCAAAGTATTTTGGATCAACTTGTAAGTAGATCTTAAGATATAGAATTAAGAAAAAGTAGAGTAAATACTTTTTAATTTTATATAATTGATTTTTAATTTTTATTATTTTGAAAATAATACTAAATAATGGCAACGCCAATATTAAAAAAGGAGTATCTTGACATGATACCCGAGTATAGTGGAGAGCCCACTATGCTCCACAGATTTATCTCAATATGTGATAAGATAGTGAATAAGTTTTATGTAAGCGAAAATCCAGAGGATTTTCAAAATGAGTATCTGTTCTCCTCTATTCTTTCTAAATTAAAAGGCCAAGCACTGGAAATGGTTGTAAACTCTAACTCTTACAATTGGCACGAAACTAGAAAAGTATTATTAATTAGTTATTCAGACAAAAGAGATTGTTTCACATTAAACTTAGAGATGTCAGAATTAAAACAAGAAAGTAACGAATCACCATTTCAATTCTATGAGAAAATTCAAAAGTTACTAAATTTACAAATTTCATTTTTTATGAATAAAGAGCCTCAAAGGCAGATGGCTAAAGACATTTTAATAGAATACGTTCAGAAACTAGCTTTAAGAGTTCTCCTTAGGGGTTTGCATGAACCCATCGGGTCACTAATGCGTACCAAGAACCCTAACACTCTTAGTGAAGCACTTAATATGCTCACAAACGACTTTCAATTTAAAAATAATAAAATGTTTACTCAGCCAAGCAAACAACCAGTCTTTCAGAAAAGCCAAACTCATAACTTAAGAAGACCAATACATACTGAATTTAAATACCACCAAATACCTAAACAACCTTATCAACACCCAAATCCTTCCTATAGACCACCAACTTTTGCTAATCACGGTCAGCCTCAAAGGGGACAACCAAACAACAACACTACTAAACCTCAGTATCCTCAGCGAAATACGGGTTATCAACCTACCCCTATGAGTATTTCCACTAGACAGACAGATAGGCCTTCTAGACAAACGAATTTGTATCAAATGACCGGACAAGGAGCCGAAAAAGACGATTACACTATGTACCAGACTAATGGACAAGAATCATTCGCTTTTGAAGAAGATCTCGGGAAAGAAGAGTACTTCGAAGAATCCCAAAATTTAACCGACAACTACGAAGAAGAGACCGCTAAAATCGATCAGGACGATTTTTTAGGACATACGAGCCTCGGAATCGATTTTCAATAATGAATCTACAAAGCGAAAATAACGAGCTACCATTTATATACGACACAGACACCAAATCTAGAATATTAATTGACAACGGCAGTACTAGATCATTTATGCGAAAATCTTTAGGCTGGAAAAATTTTAAAACAAGCATAAAAAAAGAGCCGTTTGAAGTAATCACCGCACACGGCACTTCAAAAGAAAATTTTTGCTGCACCATACCTCTGTTGTCTAAAAAAGCAATTAAATTTTATTTATTTGACTTTCATCAGAATTTCGACCTATTACTCGGGCTAGACAATATAAAGGATTTAGGAATAAGCTTAGACTTTATAAATAATAAATTAATACTTTGTGATGAGGAAATCCCTATTCAATATTTTAACACTGAAAAAGGAAGTTGTAATAAAACAGACAGCACGTCAATAAAGCAGGAACAATTTAGTTATGTTATACAAGCCCGCACTAGCCAAACAGTTAAATTAAAAATACAAAATATTCATAATGGAGAAGGTATTTTACCACACAAACAAGTGAACGGATTAGAAATTCCGCAGTGTATAGTTTCAGTGCATAAGGGTGAAGCCTATTGCCCTATTATAAACAATACGGAAGAAAATGTAAAATTAACAATAAGTAAACCATTAGATGTAAAATCTTTAGAGGAATATAATATTTTCAAACCTGATACAATGCAAACGAACACTAATTTCAATTTATTAGATTATAAACAAAAAAATTCGAGAAGAAAAAATTTAGATTTATCAAAATTTAGAATGGAACATATGAACTCGGAAGAAAAATCCGCTATAACAAGTTTAATAAAAGATTATGCAGATTTATTCCATATTGAGGGAAACGATTTAACTTTTACCAACCAAATAAAACATGTTATTAGGACTACTGATGAAATTCCCGTATACTCCAGAAATTATAGATATCCAGAGATTTACAAGAACGAAATTAATAAACAAACTGAGGACATGCTTGAACAAGGAATTATTAGACCTTCAAATTCTCCATGGAACTCTCCTGTCTGGATTGTACCCAAAAAACAAGACGCTTCTGGCAAAAGAAAATTTCGATTAGTAATAGATTTTAGAGGATTAAACAAGAAAACAATTGACGATAAATTTCCCTTGCCAAACATTACCGACATATTAGATAAATTAGGACGATCCCAGTATTTTACAACTTTAGATTTAGCCTCAGGATTTCACCAAGTAGAAATGGATAAAAATAGCATAGAAAAAACAGCGTTTTCAACAGAAACGGGACACTACGAATTTTTAAGAATGCCCTTTGGACTAAAGAATAGCCCCCCTACATTTCAAAGAATTATGAATAATATTCTGAGAGGCATCCAAAATGAAACATGTTTAGTTTATTTAGACGACATTATAATTTACTCCACTAGCCTCCAAGAACATACACAAAGACTTAAAGAAGTATTCGACAGATTACGCAAAGCCAACTTTAAAGTACAGCTGGATAAAACAGAATTTTTAAGAAAAGAAGTAGCGTATCTAGGGCATGTTGTTACACCGGAAGGCGTAAAACCTAACCCAGCAAAGATTTTGGCAATCAAAAACTATCCAATACCCAAAACCACCAAACAAATTAAAGGATTTTTAGGACTAATAGGCTATTATCGAAAATTTATTAAAAACTTCGCCAAGATAACAAAACCGTTTACTAACTGTTTAAAGAAAAATGCAAAAATAAATATAGAAAATCCAGACTTTATAGAATGTTTTGAAACATGTAAAAATATATTGACTAACGAGCCCCTTCTACAATACCCAGATTTTGAAAAGGAGTTTACTCTAACGACAGACGCGAGTAATTTTGCACTAGGAGCGATTTTAAGCCAGGACAAAAATGGAAAGGACCTTCCTATAGCGTATGCCAGCAGAACTTTAAACGACAGCGAAACTAATTACTCCGCGATTGAAAAGGAATTATTAGCGATCGTATGGTCTACCAAACACTTCAGGCCTTATTTATTTGGAAGAAAATTTAAAATTTATACAGACCATAAACCTTTACAATGGTTATTTTCAGTTAAAGAACCAAATTCCAAGCTTTTAAGATGGAGATTAAAATTAGAAGAATATGATTATGACATAAGATACAAAAAAGGCAAATTAAACCAAAATGCCGATGCTTTATCTAGAATACTATTGAACGTTACTGATAAAAGGTCAACAAACACCCAACACACTGTAGAACCAGACCTTGAATTATCTCCAGCGAACTTACTGAGTCGTTACTTCCCGGAATTGAATGAAGATAATGAGTCTATGGTCGTACAACTCGACGCAACGGATAATGCCAACTTAGAGTACGATCAAGAAAGTGACAGTCAAACCGTGCTTTCCAACTTCGAAGGGAACACCCAAATCGAAATACCAATTTCCGACGAGCCTGTAAACTTTGGGAAAAATCAAGTATTTTTATCATTAGTGAAATACGAGCCGAAGAAAGTAAAAATTATAAAACTATTTGGAACTTCAAGAACCCGTTTAATAGTCGAAATATCAGAAAATAATTTTAAAGAGGACATAGTTAATTTTGTAAAATCATATTTGGTACCAAAAATAAAATATAATCTATATTTTGAAGACGATTTTTATGAGAGATTTGCATCATGCATAGCCAAAAATTTCAAACAAACTGAACTAAATTTAGTTAAGTGTAATAAAAAACTCTTAGACCTAACTTCGGAAGAAGATACTCTAGAAACAATAAGTAATTATCATGTTAGCAAAACCAATCATCGAGGGATACAGGAAACATACGAACAAATTAAGCGAAGATATTATTGGCCTAATTTAAAATCACTAATCCAAAATTTCATAAATCAGTGTGACATATGTCAAAGAACCAAATATGACAGAATTCCCTTACAACTAGAGATGAACTTGACGCCTACAGCTGCAAGGCCTTTCCAGATAATTCACATCGACACTATCTCTTTAGAAAAGAATGCGTTTATCAGCATTGTCGACAGTTTCACAAAGTATGCTCAAGCTTATCGCTTGGGAAGCTCTCAAGCTACAGAGATTGCAGACAAGTTATTAGATTACTTTGCGCAGTTCTGCTTACCAACAGTTATTATCTCAGACAATGGAACGGAGTTTAATAACAGAATTGTGAAGGAGATATTAGACCTGCATAAAATCAAAATCCATTTTATCAGTACACAAAACCCCCAATCAAACGGATTATGTGAAAGATTCCATTCCACCTTAATAGAACACATAAGGCTGTTAAATAATCAAATCGAATTTAAAAAAGACAGTATAATTAAGAAAGTTAAATATGCTATAATAGCCTATAACAATAGCATTCATTCAGTCACAAAATTAACGCCGTGCGAAGTCTTATTTGGACACATAAATTCAAACTCTTTATTAGATATAGATTTAGAAAAACAAATTGTAAATGACTACGTTTTAAACCATAAAGAAAAAACAAAAATACTTTACGAAAATATTAGGGATAGCAATCAAAGAATTAAAGAAAAAGTTTTAGAAAAAAGGAATGTAAACAAAGAACCACTTCCAGAAATACCATCTGAAGTTTATATAAAGTCAGTTCAGAAGCAAAGCAAAACGAAAAACAGATATAGCAAGGAAGAGATAGCTTCAATAAACAAGGAAAGAAAAACTGGTAAAATAAAGCCTAGACATCATAACACAAAAGACAACATACATTTGTCGAAAATTAAAAGGCCTAAGAAGATAAAAAATGTAATTAATGCTCAAAATAATTTTCCAGGTCCCTCCTGTTCGTCATTGGCACAGCCACCGACTCAGCAGAGATCAGAGAAGTCAACAACAACCTCGGAATAATCCCAATAGACCTTGGGCCGGCCAAATTAGAATCTTCCTACCATACCTTTGTCCACTATTTTAATGTAAGAAACTTAGTAGCTCATCTAAATAACATTGATGCTTATTATTATGACGTATTGCAAAATTTTGAAACTAGTTGCTACAATTGTAACGGTAGCTTTTTAAACAATGAATATGTAACCGATAAAAGTAATAGAATAAGAGATATTGTTAATTATTTTAAATATGTTAATCACAGTAAAAATGTAATAGAAGAAAAATTAGAAATTATACTCTTAAGAGAGAATGGTAACAAAAGAACAAAAAGAGGTCTTATAGATGGACTAGGGTCCGTTATCAAATCTTTAACAGGCAATTTAGATGCATATGATGGTAAAAAATATGACAAAATAATTAAAGATATTGAAAATGAGCAAATTAAAATTAATTATCAAATTGAATCTCAATACTCCTTTAGTAATAATATTATGAAGGAATTAAATAAAACTTTTATTGTAATTGATGAAAATTTTGTAGAATTAAAAAATAAGTTAAGTATTGTGAATCGTAATGTAAATGACTTTGTTGAACTAGAAAAATTTAGAAGTATTCTAAATCAATTGAACATTTTATATGACATGATGTTACAGGTAATCACAGATTTAGAAAATTCTCTTACATTTTGTAAACTAGGTGTTGTACACCCTAGTGTTATTTCAACCCAAGAATTATATGAAGAATTAAACAAAATTTATAAATATTATAATGAGAGGTTACCTTTAGAACCTAAAATGGAAAATATGTGGGAATTAGAGAACCTAATTAAAGTTAATTGTAAACTAGATTCTGAAAGGATTGTATACTTTATAAATTTACCCATTGTAGAAAAAACTCAATTTAAATTGTATAAATTACACTCTATACCCACAAAATATGAAACAGATTATGTAACAATTATACCAAAAGTAAGGTACATATTAGTGTCTAACTCTGTAATATTAGGTTTAGACAATGAATGTAACTGTAAAACCGATTCCATATACTTTTGCTCATTCGACATTCTAACACACCATAAATTAGACTGTGAAGTGTCCATTATCAGGAACAACGATGCCAGCAACTGTGAATATACTGCATTGGAAGTTACAGACAACTTAATTAACTGGATCCCAGAAATCAACCTTTACCTGGCGACCTTCCCCAACAAGCAGACTCTGGAAATTACCAATCGCAAGGCAACTACCACCGTCACCCTTCAAGGCATATATTTGATAAAAACTAATAATGATTCAGTGTTTTTCAACAACATGAAACTGAGCCATACATCAACAACTTCGGGAGGCCATCCTATTTTCATGGACACGTCCAAACTACAATTTTCAATGAGTAAAATGCCAGAATTCTCAGTAAACGTTAAACGCCTAGAGTTGGACAAAATAAACACGGAAACCATCTCAAGAATTGACCCAAATATGGAAATAACCCACCACATCAGTATCTGGACTATTGCCCTTTACGGAGGCGTATTCAGCAGCCTTATATACTTCGCCTTCATCAGGAAGAAGAAGAAGACTTCAACCAACGCCGAAACTTCGCCAACCCTCGAAGTTCTCTTTAGGGATGGAGGAGTTATATAAACATTTTATGTGAACATTTCATAATTAAATGCTTGCTAGGAAAATTCCTGCTTACGCAGCTTTAGTATTATATAGGTGTGAGAACAGAGCCCCGGCAGTGTGTAAGTCGCCTCTGTATCGCACAGACGTTTTCCACTCCGATTGAGTGCATATCAATTGTATTGTTTTATTAAGTAAAAATTTATGTAACAGTTTTCTAAATTAATTGTTTATTAAATTCAAAGGTTTGTAAAAATAAAAACCATTTTTAAAAACCTTTCTTGCTTAATATAAAACGTAACTTATATATATATATTATATAACATAAAGTACGAGGCTTTAGATTAAATTAAGTTAGTTGCTAAAATAATCATTTATAGGATTTTAAAAAAATAAATAAATAAAAAGACACAAATAGTTTTCTAGTGCGGACAAAGCAGGTACCATGTCATTATCCTTTCCAGGAAAGCTATAAGTTGAGTCCGGCAACCATAGACAATAGAGAAGGGTCCATAGTGGTTAAGACGGGAAATCCAGCGGCCAATATAGCCTGGGGAATTAACCGTGTACCGTTAGGTTTAGCTAATTGTAGAACTGTGAGAAACTTAACAAAGTTCGTATTGATGGTAGTGGGAGAATGATTAGATTTTGAATAAAAAACTAAATGATCGGGAGTTTAGAGGAAGTTGGAAGAGAGTCTCCGGGAGAGGAAGACAGGTTGGTGGGGACAAGGATGGAAGTGTTGTAAAGGGAGAATTTTGTTAAATTAAGTAGAGTTTTTTTATAAGTAAAATTTAGTAAAGTGCGACGTAAAAGATTTTTTTAAATATAAAGTAAGTTTTTTTTGCGTCAAGTGTAATCGAGGAAGTAAACAAATTCCAGGGACTCTTCAGAACAATAAGAATATTTGAATATAAGTGTAGCCAACAGACATCTATCTTTTAGTTTAAAACAAATTTTAAGTTCATCAAAATTTATAAAAATTATTCTAGTCACCATTTCTAATTTAAAAGCAAAGTTCCCGTAATAGCGACCCCGAGAGCAAGAATAAAATTTTAATACTGTTTTTTTCTATGTTATTTTATTAGAAATCTAAAGCCTCAGAAGTCCACCTTTTATCATTGTAATATTAGTTAAGATATCAATCCTGTCACTGCAAAATATTAATATAAATTTGGAATAATGTGTAGAGTTAATTGAAGAGAATAAATGCAAGTGAAGTTTAAAAATTGATAAGATTGTTAATTCTTTCTAAACCTGAAGGTGTGACATTAATAGGTAAGGTATTTAAATAACATTAAAAAAAGATTTAATTATAAGAAAAGTTGTTGTAATATATATATATATATATATATATATATATATATATATATATATATATATATATTAAATATGGTGATATGTTTTCTTGTAATATAGTTAATAAATTAAAAATATTTCATAAACAAGAATACTTTTAATGAATAAATAATAAGCTTTTAATAATAAGCTTTGAATAAATATATTCATTAAAAGTATTCTTGTATATGAAATATTTTTAATTTATTATTATATATATATATATATTATTTTTTACTGCTATCGCGGTTCAGAGTTAGGTTTTTGTATTGCAGTCGCCATCCTTAATTGCGTGTGTACTCTCAATTTTGCACGCGCGTGATCCAATGAAATACACTGTTATGATCACCGTAACATAAAATGATACTTTTATTTCCAGCAGGATACGTGCTGTATTCTAGTACCGAGATTAGATACTGTAGATCGTGATACCATAAATCCCAGTGCAGTTACGGTATTTGTCTGTTTTCATATGTTACGCCAATTAGATTGCTTTGACTGAGGTGAAACAAAAACTTTGAACCAGGGTAAAACACAACATTAGTCACGCCAACTAGTGTGGGTAGGTGGCGATAAACAGTTGCCAATAAACTGTTTCATTGGCCAATAAACTTTAAACTCATATTTCACCAAGTATTACTGTAAAAGCGTAGTGGGTTTGATTTGATTACTTTCACGCTGCATTAACATATACATCGAATATGTTACCTTACTGTAGGTCTCTTTTGTGCACAGAAGGCCTTCGTGACATAACCTAACTTGACTAAACATAACCTAACCTAGCCTAGTCAAACCTCTCTGCAGTACCTTACTGTCGTTCTCTTCTGCGCACAGAAGGCTCATAACCTAACTTAACCTAGCCTAGCCAAACTTAACCTAACTTGACCAAACATAACCTAACCTAGCCTAGTCAAACCTAAACCAACATTTACATCAGTAGTGGCTTACTGTAGGTCTCTTCTGTGCACAGAAGGCCTTCGTGACATAACCTATGACCAAACATAACCTAACCTAGCCTATTCAAACCTAACCTAACATTTACCTCTGCAGTGCCATACTGTCGTTCTCTTCTGCGTGCAAAAGGCTCATAACCTAACTTAACCTGGCCTAGCCAAACTTAACCTAACAGCTCATTACTGTGGGCTTTGTAACCTGTGGGCCAAACTTAACCTAATCTAACAAACTCATTACTGTGGGCTTTGTAATGCGTTTTAACGAAAAGGGTGCGGGAACGATGAGCTCACTGGAAGGAGGCGGTTGTTGTCATATGATTACCTGTCATCGTGCAATGTCTGACCGAATGTTTAAATTAGTCAAATTATTCAATATCTCCACATATTAAAACAAAGTAAAAAGCTAACAACTTTAGGAAAATACGAAATATACAAACACTGCGCATATAGAAAAAGAAAACATAATAAATGACCACACACATTTTGAAGCCAGCACCCTGTTTCATTACATAGCACACAACGAACTTAACCCACCCCCTATACTCATAAATCTCATACCGACAACCTTTGTACCTCGCGGGACGCCGCCAGTAGAAGGAACGACGGTTTTTTTGCTTCGTAAAAGAAACGACGGTTTCGGAACGCCTCAGCAAGTAAGCCCTTACGTATTCAGCGAATTCAAGATGATTAAAACAACAACTTGTAAATATGTTACACTTGCCTATAATAGCACTTACTTTTATTTATAATTGTTGAAGACGGCCGTTTTGGGAAATGTATCTCACTGTCAACTCAGACCGTAACTGACCTCATGGTTTTTTTGTAGCTTAAGACGGGGGTGGGATTTTAGGGTATGGATTTAGGTGTTTTTGGTGAGTATTTGTTACGTTCTGAGTTGAAAATGGGAGACATTTCCCGAAAACGGCCGTTCTCTAAAAGTATGTGCTACTATAGGCAAGTGTAACACATTTCCCGAAAACGGCCGTTCACTAAAAGTATGTGCTACTATAGGCAAGTGTAACACATTTCCCGAAAACGGCCGTTCTCTAAAAGTATGTGCTACTATAGGCAAGTGTAACACATTTTCCGAAAACGGCCGCTCTCTAAAAGTATGTGCTACTATAGGCAAGTGTAACACATTTCCCGAAAACGGCCGTTCTCTAAAAGTATGTGCTACTATAGGCAAGTGTAACACATTTCCCGAAAACGGCCGTTCTCTAAAAGTATGTGCTACTATAGGCAAGTATAACACATTTCCCGAAAACGGCCGTTCTCTAAAAGTATGTGCTACTATAGGCAAGTGTAACACATTTCCCGAAAACGGCCGTTCTCTAAAAGTATGTGCTACTATAGGCAAGTGTAACACATTTCCCGAAACGGCCGTTCTCTAAAAGTATGTGCTACTATAGGCAAGTGTAACATATTTACAAGTGTTTTTAGTCAAAAACTAGTAGCTCACGTAAAGATGGAACCAATTAATATGAAATACTTATTTCTAATCAGTGCCATTGTTATGTAGGTAGGTAAATAAAGAAGAAAGGTGAAATCGTATATAATTGTTCCACAAGAATGCTATAACGTTTAAGTTAAATTTTTATCCTGGGTTTGAAATATTTTCTTTTCGTATTGTTATTATTTTTGAAATAATTGTATATTTTAGAAATATCCGCATATTCTTACGAACGATATTTATGTTGTAAAGCTTTTTGAAAGATAATGTCAGAATATATTTTAAAGCGACTATTAAAGTGCTTCCACGTATGTTGGTGAAATGCGTGTTTCACAGAGTGTGTCACATTTATGGTCCCGGAAACCTGTAATCTCAGAGACAATGCTGTGGGTGTGACAAATTCCTCACGGAGCAAATCTTCCGAACTGCTGACGTCACGGCTAGCGTATTTTCTCTGAAATCAACGTACCGCCTTCGCCCTGTTTTTTTGTATGAGGTTTAGCGACGTGAGTTCATACCTGCGGGAAGACAGTTGAGAAAACATTTAATACAGGCCAGCTGTAGCTAACGCATATTATCATATTACATATTATTATGTAGTAATATAGACCTAAATAAGATTTGCTCTCTTGAAAATACTCTAACATATCGCAACAAAGAAAACTCAGAAGTTTTAACTATAATAATTAAATAACAAAACAACGTTTGCTAATGCATTACTAACTTCAAACGCTTGGTAACTTTGTAATTGGAGGGGTTTCAGTAAACTGCGAAACTACGTTGGTTGTAAGTTAACCAACCGCATAGACAGAGCGTTCCGTAACTCGATAGACTGAAGTTGATACGTTAGAGAGCATATATGGAGAACGTAAGATGTTTGTAACATACATTAGAGTGCTAAAATTGTCCACTTCCATTTCCCTAACACAATTAGTAAATTCAAACCAATTAACTGAAATAAATTGAATTTCCACGAGCGTGCGAAGCTATTTCCAAAATATGATGCAAATTAAACCCAATGTCAATCGTTAGTATAAATCACTGAGTCGCGTTTCATATTTTTCTCTTGATTTGTTTTGTTTTCCTTCTCTCGGGAAGAGGGGATCTCAAACTGTTCTGGTTGATTTATCTATACCCCAAGTTTTCCCTCAATTCTGAGTTTGTGCCAAGACATTCGATCGCAGATCGGCTACAAATAGCCCACAATGTGCGCCTAATTATATAGGATGTAGGGTGGAAACAACCCTTCATGTGTGTAACTGCCCTCTTGGCTAGAATGTAAAGTTATTGTTAAACACTAAGAATAAGATTTTGAGGTACTTGGGCAGTGTGTGTGTGTGTGTGTGTGTGTGTGTGTTCGTGCGTGCGTGCGTGACTGAGTCATTTTAGTCAATATATCATCGATGTATATTTTGTTCAGGTTTGAATTACCAATTGCATTATCAGTTTCAAGTTAAAACATTGTTTTAATAATAAAATAATAAAAGTTAAGAGACTGGTGATTTTTATAGTTAGAGTTACAGTACTTTTAAAAGCTCAAGGGTATTAGTTTACATTATTTTTGCGCTTCTGCAGTTAGTTTTTTTGTATAGAATTTACCGCATTTCTGAAGTTCTTTTCAAGATCAACTGTTTGATATGCTTTATGTTATAGTTGGAAATAAAAATATCATTATATAGTAATTTTTGTGCAAGATTTAAGGCGTTTTAACCTTGTTATAGTGTTTATACACCACTCCAGACTCGGAAGGACTCCAGAGAATTATCGACACTGACAATCATACTCGCACTGACCCAGCCCGGTGGTCTACCTGCCCCAGATGAGTCACTTATTGAACCATAGTAGAAACAATTAATTGGTTTAAATCCGTTACATTTATGTAATTTTTACTTACTTTTTTATTCTAGACATTATTCCTTAGAAATGGAGCCAAACTCGATCTAATGTCACTCCTTAAAACAATAGAAAAAATAACGCTCATTAAATATTTATTTCCGATATTTATTAAATTACAATTAATGCTCGTTATACATGCACAAAATTAGTTCCTGTTTGACCACTATTTCTAAGGAACAATATGTAATAAAGGAATACCCATAATGTCAGTAAAAATTACGCAAATATTAAACAAAATTAGTTTTGTACACGAAAGGATAGGTGATTCATTGAAAACCATCGACTACAGGTAGGCAGATCAGCTCGTTGGTGTATGCACGTGAAGATCGAGGCTCGTTTATTTAATCCTCAATGGCACTTCCGATTCTGGATGGTCTATATAGTTCACGAATTTCGGACTAACTTTATAAATGAGAAGTAGTTTCGTGAAGAAACTTAAACCCTTCACAACCATGCTAGTAATAACAGAAATAATGTATTCATCCTGTAGTTAGTAATATTTCACTCCGCCCACGGAATTTGAACGTTTAGGCCTATAGAGCCTGGAAAAGTTACTATAATTGAGTGTTTAATGCATCCAGATGTATAAATTTATGTATTTCATTCG
Source organism: Prosapia bicincta (assembly GCA_036971475.1). Taxonomy (NCBI): domain Eukaryota; kingdom Metazoa; phylum Arthropoda; class Insecta; order Hemiptera; family Cercopidae; genus Prosapia; species Prosapia bicincta. Next base: position 166,411,925 of record JBAIZL010000005.1, read on the forward strand.
TCTTATTTTCTTGGTTATAATGTTATCAAATTTATAATTTCTTGATTTTATTTTTTATGGTTTTTTTATTATACTGTTTTGTCTGTTTCTATTGCTTTATTTTTGTTAAGTTTACGCTAAACAACCACTAACAATTAATTGACTTCATTTCAAAAGTCGCAAGTACTATGTATCGAATTACGTTTATATCGTTTTTCACATAACAGAATATTTTTTACCTGTTTGAAACATCTTATGTGGGACATAATGAGCAAACGTACAAAGATACGTTTTTATGGTTTCAGTTTGCTCTTTTCATGTTCTCGTAGTCAACAAGTTTCATTCATTCAACAGCTAGGAGTGTATTTAGGTCGATTTAAATAGAGCATGACCTAGTTTATCCCGTCCTGGTTTCAACTTTCAACTCTAGTTTGTATGATTGTTATTTTCCAATTTTTCTGTAAATTTGTGAGTACTATTCTTATTGTGAAGTGGCGAGCATCTTTTTAAAACAGACCGCTTATAAAGGCGTGCATTTGGTTATAATTTATATTTTGTGTTACAAATGTAATAGAACAAAATAGTTTCTTCATTAAATTGGAAGAAATTATATTCAAATAAATGTGAAGGTTTTATGCAAATCCTTCAATAAAATGTGTAGGATGTTTAAATAACTAGGGGAGGAAGTGGGTTGTCCTACTCTGCCGACTTCCAAATACCTTTCTAATTTTAATTCTACTATATTCTTTATTAAAATATTAAAAATACTTACCAATTTTTTATAAATTAAACGAATAACTTTTTTTTCATCGCAGCTTGAACATTTAGTATAAACTATAACATATACTGTATAAATATATATAAGAAGTAGCACTTCTTTTTATGTTAAATGAGGACCCCTCTTCAGTTTTAAGAGATAATTTTTTTAAATAAATAGAGTAAACTCTATAATCCGGCCCTTCACGAATCCGGCCGCTCCAATAATCAGGCGTTTTTTTCAAGGACGGATGATGTAAACATAACTTGTATATTTTCACTGCATGTCGATACCAGTGATCGAGTGACCTTCGCGCCGTGCCGCCCGGTTTTAGTTGTGTTTTAGCTTTACTACTTCCATCCCCCTCAAATGTCCTATTCACAAGCGTGTGTAGAGAACACAACTTTATTGGTTCTTTTTTAATGTTATAATTTGAATGCACGTTTTCTTAAAATCAATGCTGTTGCTGATTCAATATAATAAATTCGTTTTGCTGACATTAGAAATGTCTGTATTTTGAGTGTCAGTTAGTTTTATTAACAAATAAGACAACTAAATAAGTTAATACACTTACGAACATTCAAATATAATTAGCAAAATTATTATAAGCATAGTAAATTATTAAAAGGTTATTATTAATAACATTTGAAATAGTAAATATAATCCAATAGACACGATCAATACAAAAGGGAAAATATAATTAATAATAAAAGAAATCGATTAAAAACTAAATAGTTTTAACAATTTAAATAAGATTCTTGCGCGTTAGAGTCGCTCAGTCCCTCCTTATCTATGTCTGCATCATCTATGTCCCTATCTATGAATGCAGGAAAACACAGCTTTAAGTAATATCATATAGAAGCAATTGTGTATAGCCTTTTTCTGTGACTTTTGGGTTGCAATTAAAGGCTTATTTGACTACAGTTATCAGATTTCATTTCAACTTGTGTTGAAAGAGGATATTGGCAGATACCATATTGGCAGAGAGGTCATCCCATAGTAGTGTCACGCACACGTACCCTTATACTCCTGTCATAATGTATTCAGTGTGCAGCCCTTGCAAACTGCTGAAGTTATGTAACACTAGATTTATTAGAGGGGTCCATTAAAGATTCGAAAATACTTTATCCCCTACATCGGGATTTATAGATGTGCACAAACACATGCACCTACAAACACATCAAGTTTGTAAGGGCTTTTGTAAGAAATTAGCCTGTGCAACATGTGAAGAAGGGGTAGGTAAACGTCCCAGTGACAAAAGAGACAATCGAACTGTAAAATTACTGACTAACATAATATGGTCCCCAAGCAAAAAAATGCTTGGTCATTACGTAGGAAAATAAAATATTTAGTGGATACGGACCTATGTTTAGGCCACAATATAAACATCTACTTCTAGTCGGTTTGAACGTTTACTTCAAGTGGAGAAAGAGACTAATGTCGTGAGTAGGGTTGGCAACACTTCAGGGATAAAATATCCCAACGTAATAGAGACATATGTTTAGGCCACAATAGAAACATCTACTTCTAGTCGGTTTGAACGTTTACTTCGAGTGGAGAAAGAGACTAATGTCGAGAGTAGGGTTGGCAACACTTCAGGGATAAAATATCCCAACGTAATACAGACATATGTTTAGGCCACAATAGAAACATCTACTTCTAGTCGGTTTGAACGTTTACTTCAAGTGGAGAAAGAGACTAATGTCGTGAGTAGGGTTGGCAACACTTCAGGGATAAAATATCCCAACGTAATACAGACATATGTTTAGGCCACAATAGAAACATCTACTCGTTCACTTCAAGTGGAGAAAGATTATAATGTCGTGAGTAGGGTTGGCAACACTTCAGGGATAAAATATCCCAACGTAATAGAGAAATGCAGTAACACTACTAATAAAAATAATAGATATCAATTGTTGTATATTTGCATTGTTGGATTGCTTAGAAACAGACATTATTTCGCCTAGAAAATTTTCAGGCACCTATTCTTATTTGTATTAGTAACTTTTTTTCTACTCGAATACTTGAAAAATAGTAAGTGAAATTGAAATTAGAAATAACCTTTGAAAATTCGAACACTGCTTCAGCATTACAGATGACTTTGCTGAGAAAGTAATACGATGATAGAAGTATATAAATTCTAGTTTACCAAAGCTACTCAGCGAAATATTGTACGTTTGGGGAATATAGGTTCAAGGCATCGTTGTGTTAACGACTACAAAATGAATCTGGAAGTATTTATGATCATCAAAAGTACAAGATGTCTGATTTACTGTTTCTGTCTACGTTCAATTGTTGAAAATATATAAATTCTAGTTTCTTATAACCATCTAACTAGATATTATACATTTGGAGAACAGAAAATCGAGAAATCGTTACTACCAGTTCGAATCTCATAAATTCTAGTTCACCAAAGGATTCTAACTAGATGTTATACGTTTGGAGAACAGAAAATCGAGAAATCGTTACTACCAGTTCGAATCTCATAAATTCTAGTTCACCAAAGGATTCTAACTAGATGTTATACGTTTGGAGAACAGAAAATCGAGAAATCGTTACTACATGACTACAGTAGGAATCTCATAAATTCTAGTTCACCAAAGGTATCTAACTAGATTTTATACGTTTGGAGAACAGAAAATCGAGAAATCGTTACTACATGACTACAGCACGAATCTCATAAATTCTAATTCACCAAAGGATTCTAACTAGATTGTATACGTTTGGAGAACAGATAATCGAGAAATCGTTACTACATGACTAGAGTTCGAATCTCATAAATTCTAGTTCACCAAAGGATTCTTACTAGATGTTACACGTTTGGAGAACAGATAATCGAGAAATCGTTACTACATGACTACAGTAAGAATCTCATAAATTCTAGTTCACCAAAGGAATCTAACTAGATGTTATACGTTTGGAGAACAGAAAATCGAGAAATCGTCACTACATGACTAGAGTTCGAATCTCATAAATTCTAGTTCACCAAAAGATTCTTACTAGATGTTATACGTTTGGAGAACAGAAAATCGAGAAATCGTTACTACATGACTACAGTACGAATCTCATGAATTCTAGTTCACCAAAAGATTCTAACTAGATGTTATACGTTTGGAGAACAGAAAATCGAGAAATCGTTACTACATGACTACAGTACGAATCTCATAAATTCTAATTCACCAAAGGATTCTAACTAGATATTATACGTTTGGAGAACCAAAATTCAAGAATTTATAAGGTTCGTACTGTAGTCATGTAGTAACGATTTCTCGATTTTCTGTTCTCCAAACGTATAACATCTAGTTAGATACCTTTGGTGAACTAGAATTTATGAGATTCTTACTGTAGTCATGTAGTAACGATTTCTCGATTTTCTGTTCTCCAAACGTATAACATCTAGTTAGATACCTTTGGTGAACTAGAATTTATGAGATTCTTACTGTAGTCATGTAGTAACGATTTCTCGATTTCCTGTTCTCCAAACGTATACAATCTAGTTAGAATCCTTTGGTGAACTAGAATTTATGAGATTCGTACTGTAGTCATGTAGTAACGATTTCTCGATTTCCTGCTCTCCAAACGTATACAATCTAGTTAGAATCCTTTGGTGAACTAGAATTTATGAGATTCGTACTGTAGTCATGTAGTAACGATTTCTCGATTTCCTGTTCTCCAAACGTATACAATCTAGTTAGAATCCTTTGGTGAACTAGAATTTATGAGATTCGTACTGTAGTCATGTAGTAACGATTTCTCGATTTCCTGTTCTCCAAACGTATACAATCTAGTTAGAATCCTTTGGTGAACTAGAATTTATGAGATTCGTACTGTAGTCATGTAGTAACGATTTCTCGATTTTCTGTTCTCCAAACGTATAACATCTAGTTAGATACCTTTGGTGAACTAGAATTTATGAGATTCTTACTGTAGTCATGTAGTAACGATTTCTCGATTTTCTGTTCTCCAAACGTATACAATCTAGTTAGAATCCTTTGGTGAACTAGAATTTATGAGATTCGTACTGTAGTCATGTAGTAACGATTTCTCGATTTTCTGGTCTTCAAACGTATAACATTTAGTTAGAATCCTCTAGTGAGTTAAAATTTATGAGATTCATGCTGAAACTGAGTTTGTTTTTATAATCTATTGTTTGAATAACATATGAAAAGGAAAAATTGAATAACACAAATGGGTGCAAAGTAAACACGATTGGTAAAATAAAAGCAAACATAAAACTGAACTCCGAACATTTTGTACATTAACTTTATAAATGTGTAGACCCCACATTAAGGTTATGTTTAAAATTTGTTCTGTTTGACCAATATTAAGGTTTGCTGCTTACATAAATGGAAGTATTTAAAAATAAGAATAAAAAAAAAACAATTGGAGCTATTGCAGTTTTTGTCAAGTATTAATACAGTTTGCTTTCCGTATAAATGGTTGTGGTACTCGTACTTTCTGTAGTGGACATCTTGTACTTTCGTTAAATAATATAACTACTTACTTAGTAAGCTATTAACGTCCAAACCGTCAACATAATACCTCGCATAACCTTGAAGTAAACTGTAAAACTACCTCTTATACTACCTCTTTACCCAGTTAATCTGATAATGACTGACAGATCGGGTCAGTTTCGTATAAATGGTTGTGGTACTCGTACTTTCTGTAGTGGACATCTTGTACTTTCGTTAAATAATATAACTACTTACTTAGTAAGCTATTAACGTCCAAACCGTCAACATAATACCTCGCATAACCTTGAAGTAAACTGTAAAACTACCTCTTATACTACCTCTTTACCCAGTTAATCTGATAATGACTGACAGATCGGGTCAGTTTCGTATAAATGGTTGTGGTACTCGTACTTTCTGTAGTGGACATCTTGTACTTTCGTTAAATAATATAACTACTTACTTAGTAAGCTATTAACGTCCAAACCGTCAACATAATACCTCGCATAACCTTGAAGTAAACTGTAAAACTACCTCTTATACTACCTCTTTACCCAGTTAATCTGATAATGACTGACAGATCGGGTCAGTTTCGTATAAATGGTTGTGGTACTCGTACTTTCTGTAGTGGACATCTTGTACTTTCGTTAAATAATATAACTACTTACTTAGTAAGCTATTAACGACCAAACCGTCAACATAATACCTCGCATAACCTTGAAGTAAACTGTAAAACTACCTCTTATACTACCTCTTTACCCAGTTAATCTGATAATGACTGACAGATCGGGTCAGTTTCGTATAAATGGTTGTGGTACTCGTACTTTCTGTAGTGGACATCTTGTACTTTCGTTAAATAATATAACTACTTACTTAGTAAGCTATTAACGTCCAAACCGTCAACATAATACCTCGCATAACCTTGAAGTAAACTGTAAAACTACCTCTTATACTACCTCTTTACCCAGTTAATCTGATAATGACTGACAGATCGGGTCAGTTTCGTATAAATGGTTGTGGTACTCGTACTTTCTGTAGTGGACATCTTGTACTTTCGTTAAATAATATAACTACTTACTTAGTAAGCTATTAACGTCCAAACCGTCAACATAATACCTCGCATAACCTTGAAGTAAACTGTAAAACTACCTCTTATACTACCTCTTTACCCAGTTAATCTGATAATGACTGACAGATCGGGTCAGTTTCGTATAAATGGTTGTGGTACTCGTACTTTCTGTAGTGGACATCTTGTACTTTCGTTAAATAATATAACTACTTACTTAGTAAGCTATTAACGTCCAAACCGTCAACATAATACCTCGCATAACCTTGAAGTAAACTGTAAAACTACCTCTTATACTACCTCTTTACCCAGTTAATCTGATAATGACTGACAGATCGGGTCAGTTTCGTATAAATGGTTGTGGTACTCGTACTTTCTGTAGTGGACATCTTGTACTTTCGTTAAATAATATAACTACTTACTTAGTAAGCTATTAACGTCCAAACCGTCAACATAATACCTCGCATAACCTTGAAGTAAACTGTAAAACTACCTCTTATACTACCTCTTTACCCAGTTAATCTGATAATGACTGACAGATCGGGTCAGTTTCGTATAAATGGTTGTGGTACTCGTACTTTCTGTAGTGGACATCTTGTACTTTCGTTAAATAATATAACTACTTACTTAGTAAGCTATTAACGACCAAACCGTCAACATAATACCTCGCATAACCTTGAAGTAAACTGTAAAACTACCTCTTATACTACCTCTTTACCCAGTTAATCTGATAATGACTGACAGATCGGGTCAGTTTCGTATAAATGGTTGTGGTACTCGTACTTTCTGTAGTGGACATCTTGTACTTTCGTTAAATAATATAACTACTTACTTAGTAAGCTATTAACGTCCAAACCGTCAACATAATACCTCGCATAACCTTGAAGTAAACTGTAAAACTACCTCTTATACTACCTCTTTACCCAGTTAATCTGATAATGACTGACAGATCGGGTCAGTTTCGTATAAATGGTTGTGGTACTCGTACTTTCTGTAGTGGACATCTTGTACTTTCGTTAAATAATATAACTACTTACTTAGTAAGCTATTAACGACCAAACCGTCAACATAATACCTCGCATAACCTTGAAGTAAACTGTAAAACTACCTCTTATACTACCTCTTTACCCAGTTAATCTGATAATGACTGACAGATCGGGTCAGTTTCGTATAAATGGTTGTGGTACTCGTACTTTCTGTAGTGGACATCTTGTACTTTCGTTAAATAATATAACTACTTACTTAGTAAGCTATTAACGTCCAAACCGTCAACATAATACCTCGCATAACCTTGAAGTAAACTGTAAAACTACCTCTTATACTACCTCTTTACCCAGTTAATCTGATAATGACTGACAGATCGGGTCAGTTTCGTATAAATGGTTGTGGTACTCGTACTTTCTGTAGTGGACATCTTGTACTTTCGTTAAATAATATAACTACTTACTTAGTAAGCTATTAACGTCCAAACCGTCAACATAATACCTCGCATAACCTTGAAGTAAACTGTAAAACTACCTCTTATACTACCTCTTTACCCAGTTAATCTGATAATGACTGACAGATCGGGTCAGTTTCGTATAAATGGTTGTGGTACTCGTACTTTCTGTAGTGGACATCTTGTACTTTCGTTAAATAATATAACTACTTACTTAGTAAGCTATTAACGTCCAAACCGTCAACATAATACCTCGCATAACCTTGAAGTAAACTGTAAAACTACCTCTTATACTACCTCTTTACCCAGTTAATCTGATAATGACTGACAGATCGGGTCAGTTTCGTATAAATGGTTGTGGTACTCGTACTTTCTGTAGTGGACATCTTGTACTTTCGTTAAATAATATAACTACTTACTTAGTAAGCTATTAACGACCAAACCGTCAACATAATACCTCGCATAACCTTGAACTAAACTGTAAACCTACCTCTTATACTACCTCTTTACCCAGTTAATCTGATAATGACTGATAGATCGGGTCCCTCAAAAGGCTTAATTTTACATTCTTTTCTTTAAGTACTGTCCATAATTCCATGTATACCTGTTCGCTCTCGTTTACAATTTTGTTTGATGTATAAATAGTGATTTTCTGACATTGAATATCTACAGAGAATATGTTTCGAATGTCCACATATATAAATAAAGTTATTTTATACAATTTTAAATACATACCGTCTGAAACGTAGAGTTAAAAAAATCTACATTTGAAATACATTGTAGTGAAAAACAGCTGAGTATGATTTGTAAACAAATATTTTAACAGTGTGAAAGCAGGTTATGTGTATACATTGCAATAAAAAACAGATGATTATGGATTGTAACAAACAAATAATTTAACAGTATTAAAGGTTATGTTTATAGGTTTTTGCTAATAGGTTTTATAGTGTTTATGTTTACATTTCAAATGAAAAGGGACCAATTACTTTTAAGACTTGCATTTTTTATAAATATAAATAAGGCTCAGGGTGAAACATTCTTAAGAGCAGGGCTTCAATTAACCAAAGCTGTTTTTACTCATGGTCAACTTTATATTGCACTAAATTGAGTAAAATCTCAAGATGGATTAAAAATACTCATTGAAAATACGATTGGCCACAAAAAGATTCAAATTGAAAACGCATTCGCAAAAGATATAGTTATAATAATATTTTGTTATGAAAAACTTGAATTGCATTAAATTTAATCTGTATAAAAAATAAAATTATTATACAAAAGCTTAAATTTGTTTCAATATGAATAGATGTATTTGCCCCTACACGCCCCTAATTCAAAAATAAAAAGGCAACCAAGCATAAAGTTAAGAATAAAGGCAACTGTAGTAAGAGCATGAGCTGTTACAAATGCACATACTCCTCCCCCGTAATGCAATGGCCTTTAATTTTTCAAATGACCAGAAAGGTTTTGATTTTATATTCGGATTTCATTCACAAATTAAACAATTTAGATAATATTAAAAATAAAAACATTTCGTCGGTTGTAATAGAGCGTGGTTTAAAAATCGCAAAAACCCAATGACAACATTACAGTCTAGACGTTCACAGTCTAGATTTACTTCATCTTTAGTTTACAATCTCTTTTTATAACAGTTTTCTTTCTGGGTGGTTTTTAAATGAACTTGTTTAGTCTTAGGAAGAGAAGAGTGAAATAGGACTCCCCGTTGAGATCAGGTCTGTTCTCAGTACTATACCAGAGTCATTAGCCCAAACGTAGTTTTAGAAACCCTTCCTCATCATTTTTCTACAAGGTCATAAACGGGTATACACCTTTTTATGGAGTATGCCTACTTTAAGTGCGTGACCATGTATTAATATGTTTTTTCTTAGCGCGCTTAGCTATACTCAAACATCTTCCCGGCCAATGACGTCTCGGTCAGCCGTAATACAGGAAGCCCCGCCTATTTCAAGAGGCTATTGTCAAACATTTCGGTGGGCGAAATCCAATTATAGAGATGTAGGGAGACGGAGACATTTGCCACAATGGAACTCTTCAAGTGTTACCCAAACACTGAACAATATATCACTGACAATAAAACCTTTTTTTTATAAATTTTATTATTGTAGGCCCTATAGGAAGAATTATGCGTGGCTACATCCACTTGTTTACACATATAAGCTTGGTTTATTTCTCCATTGTTCACCAACTACCACTTTCGTTTAAAATTATTAATTTCATATTTGACTATTTTTTTAACGAAGCCAGTAGAATGGCTTTAAATAAAAAATTCTGTAATTCCTTTTTTACTCTGTAAAATTGTAAGTTATGGCTAATAGTAGGATTTGTCCAGTTGGAACAATGTTTTCTTAGAAGGCGTAATTGGTCCCAAATATTCATCACAGCCGTAGGAAACTTTAAACCTAACCTGCCAAAACCTTCAACTCTTTAGTTGGGATTTTTTTAATATTTTGGGCGGAAAAATCTTTCAAACTGTCGACATACTTTTGGGTCTTTCTTATAAAGTACTATACGCTCGAATTTAATAATTGGTTTTAACTGTGTTTTTTTATTATTGTTAAAAAAAGTATTACCCAAAATATATTGTCTGCCTTCCTCTAGGATTGAAAACCCGTCCTGTGAGATATCAATAGCTGTAAGAGTTTAGCAAACATTAGCTGTCGTTTGTTAAAATATATTCAGTAGAATGATTGTTTATCGTGTTCTCGTGTAAAAAATAGAATAAAACGATTTAGTTCAAGAAATTGTATCATTAATTTTTATATCTAAACAGCATATATATCTATAATATACATTTTTAGGGTTTCCCAAATATTATAAAAAATAAGATACATTGAATTTTAGTACATTCGCTCACAGAAAATGACAAGCAACTCTGTCTAACTTGGAGCCGCAAAAGCTAACGTCTATTTCTTCACTTTTGGACTGAATTTTATCCATGTGAACTGTTCGCTAGTCAGTAGTTTTGTATTACCCATTTAGGACAAGGAAAGGATCGTGAATATTAGATAGGATTAAAGTAGTGACGTAGCCCTTTTTGGTCTGGGATATAGGGAAGTATAAGGGTGACAAGTGTGAAGGGGTTGCTTGCCTGAAGTAGACCTGCTCTCTACGGTGTCAATAATAAAATGCAACTTATTAATTGCATGTAGACGTATATGTATCAGGGCTCTGACGAATAGCAAAAGACTGAGAATAACTAATTATTTAACTCAATATTTTCGTCGATGTTTCAGCGTCCCATTTAGTATCTCGATGTCCATTCTCAATATAAACACTTATTACAAGGACCATGAATATTTCTTTTATTTGTAACACAAATTATACAAATATTGAAATAGTTGTATAATAGTTGTTATTATTTTGCTGGTGTCAGTTTTAGTCTTGAGAAAGACCATAAGGGAAATGAAAAATTACATAAGAGAAAAATTAACTCAAATTCAATGACTCGTATTTGGTTATTAGTCATCATCCTAATTATATTACTTATCGTGCAAAGTTAATGAAAGTTAAGTTTTAAAAGCTTTCAATAGGAAATAAGTTTACTTCCCGGATTTTACTGTTTTAAAAATATACTGCCAGTAACAATTAAGGAGCGATCCGGTATTTATAGAAATATTTAGCACTCTTTACCTAATAATAAAAATAAGTGGCTTCGATCCTTTGAAATAACAAAGAATTTATATCCCAACCATTGCCAATTTTTAGTTGTTATAAAAAAATCTCTAGAGAAGTGTAGAGATATAATCAATTTGTATTACAGGAAATTGAACCGTAAACATTACAAGGCAGTGAGATGGGCCAAGGCTTCTCTTGGAGCGTCTGTGGTTTTTTAGAGACGTGGTTGCTAGGGCGTAATATTTGTCTGAGACGTTATGAGAATAAGGGGTGCGTTTCTGGAGGATTAATGGGAGTGCTGACGGAATATAATTTTGTTGAAGGGGAGATTATTTCAAGGAAGGGAAACGTTCCCTTGATCGGTTGGTTACAGATACTAATCACCGAATGGAACTCTACGACTGGATAAGATCTAATATAGGAGTTTATGAATATAGAGATGTGGAGTTACTTCAGTTAACGGACTCTGTCTGGGCGATGCTATAATTCTCAGTGCCTGTACCGCGTCCTGTCAGGTCATTGTGACCTTACCGTAGCCCTATCTAATTCCTTCTCTCCATAGAAGTAGGAGGTATGTGGTCCTTCAAAAATTGAAGCAAAATAAACGCACTTCGGGGATGTAGCCCTGGACATAGCCCAGGGATGTAACTACGGCTGTAACCCCCTTCTTCTTATAGCCTATACTAAAAGGTTTAATGTCTCGTAATCCTAGTTATGTCCATAATTTCTTCCCGTTCTTCATAGACAATAATATTCATATTGGCTAATAGGCTAAACTCAAGACTAAAAAAAAAAATAATAAAAACGAGTGATTCCGTTTGTCTCCATATTGGTTATGTCCTTGAAACTAGCGATACCACCTAGTACTAGGAGATCATCATGACCTTTCCTTAGAATTACCCAATCCTTTCTTTAGCATTCTTTCTACAAGGTTGTGTAACTAGTAGGCACTCCTTTTGCAATATGATTAGATCTACTTCGGTATGCGACCCTATAATCCATCTTTTATTTTCTACCAGGCCGTTTTATGCGCCTATAGTAACCACATTCATTATCATGTACCCGTCTTAGGCAATAATAGTGTTATTGCCAGGTCGGATTAAAACTACAACAAAAAGTAAAAATACAAGGCTCCCTTTGGTATCCATATTGCCCACATTTTTAGAACTAGCGTTCGGTTTGTCTAGGTTTAGTTTCGAAATCACGGACACATATTCCAGTCGGCCACTAATGGACGGATTTTCAAAAAGTAAACAGTAAACATGGAATGCGGCCAGATATCTATTTCCGTGCGAGTGTGAATGGGCGCCAAAGCTTGTAGCTTTGATGTAGACACAGCGTGCTGTCGTCAAGTGACTAATTCCAATGTCTAACACCTCCAGCACTAAACTCTAATGGACCGGACAAGTAGCTTGCTTAGGCAGGAAAAGTCAGTTGTTTACTCAACCTTTAATATGGCTGTCTTAAAAAACAATTTGAGACAAGGTTGCCTGAAATATTTGGTAAAGAACGTAAGCACAAAGTCTCACAAAGGTCTCTTCAACTCCCCTAATTGGACCGGAGCCGGCGGTAGGTATTTCCAAATCCATGGTCAAGATTGCAGTGCGAAGGTGGATGGCTGAAAGACACTGTGAGCACTGGGTCAGGGCTGAAGGAATGAGACACAGTAAACTAACCCTTAGGAAACCTTCCTTGGGGCTGCAGGAGAGTCTCATCTATCTGTCTAGGCAGGAATTGAGGATAGCCACAGGTCTATTCACGGAACACTGTGGACTAAGGAAACATCTGCATAATACGGGTATCTTCAAAGATGAACCAGTGTGCAGATTATGCGGGCAAGAACTGGAGACCGCCACACACATCATTTATAGATGTGAAGCACTTGCCGAGAGGCGCTTCAACCTCTTTGGTGATAGCACAGCTCTGGAAGAGGATGCTGAATGTAAAACACTAGTCAGGAAACTTCTAAACCTGGTAAGAAGGAAGGGGCTCTTTGACTAGATCAGGGAGGTAAGTACAATATACCTAAGGTAGCGGTGCTTCGGGCAGTTTAAACCCGCTCCCAAGTTAATTAAAAACATTAAAAAAAAGCACAAAGCCTTGAAATTAATCTGATTACCCTGAGTATGAGAATATTAAAAATATGATTGGGAAAGTACGGACGCTAAGAATGAGTTTATTACAGCGTTTAGTAAAAATTAATAATTTTATATGTATAGCCTAATATGTAAAGGATATTAGTTGCATTAAGGCAAAACCATAATATTCCCTAGTCCTGCACATAAGGAGAGCCTATGACAAGGGTGTGAAGGGTGGCCTATTTAGAGTGACGTTACCGAACCTTTCGTCCCACCTAAGGGAAGGGTTTTAGAAAGTTCCATATATAGGATAATTTAAAATTTTTATTTATCAGATTTACAACATTGTTTTTATTTTAATATTTGTGTTAGATAAGTTCATACATTACAATTAAAAACATTAGGGCTAATAAATAAGGTCATTTCCTAAATAATGTATTCGTGGAATGAATATTTCAATTTTTATAATTACAATTAATAGGCTACTTCTCTGAAAAATGAAGAAATGCATGTTTCTTTCTACCACATTTCTATTAGAACTTGAATAAAACTAGCTTAACGTTATTAAAAAATATTAGAACCATTGAGTAAGGATTTCCCCCCCTGAGATAATGAGCTATTTTGGCCACTGATTAGGTTAGAACAGATTGGGTTGGGTTAGGTCATCAGATTATGAAGGAAGGACTGTCAGATGAATTATGGTAGGATAAATGAGCCTTTTTGCCACAATTCCCTTAGGTGGTACGACCTTCCCGCCTAGAAATATTTGTAGATCATTAGTAACACGATTCAGATAGCCCCCACCCAAATATGACCATATGCCCACATTTTTGATGAAGGGTGAAATATCCTCAGAACGAAGTGGTCTAAAACAAAAATTCATACATTTTCTTTCTGGATCAAAGGTAAGTGCCTGGAAGCTACCTCTAGCTGTAAGAAGAAGAACAAGATAAAAAGAAGTGTAATAACACAGAACTACGGAATCTACCCAGTGGTACCATAAAACTGAAATAGGGAAAATATAGGGCTAGTACGGGAGGTCGTTACCTGAAGTAAACATGAGATGTATATGAAGCTCTTCTGGTTCCTGAGAGATGAGATAATTGTTTCTTACATACAATTATATGCATAAATTAGTTCTTTAACGGGAATAAAGACAGCGTGTAATAAACGCCGTCTCAGGGAAAGCTGAGGCAAGTTAGCTAGCTGTGGAATTACGACTGGCCTGGACGATGAATAGGCGGGGACGGCTCGGCGAGAACATCCCATTAGGGACGCATCGACGATTAAAAACGTTAATTTAATAAATACCCATTATTTGAGAAAAGATTGATACGGTTTTCATAATTATCACTAAACAAATAATTTTGTATGTTGTATTAACAATTCAATGTTAATCGGCTAACTTTAGGTGTAATTACCGGCTACCCTTCGGCAATTAGAATTTGTAATATGGTTCAGTTATAACACTTCAAGCCGTCCAATGAACATGAGAGAAACACGAAATTGTTTGCTTATTAATAATTAGAAAACTTTATAAATCTTTTTTTCAAATAATGCGTATTTATTAGATTAATTTTTTTAAGTGAAGTAAATCAGCGATGCGTCACTAATGGGACATACTTGCCGGACCTTCCACATGTGAATTATTAATATTTCCTCTTTTTCGTAGGTGATACAAGCCATAGTGGTTTATCGCTATAAAGAATAATAATAGAGTAATAAAAAATAAAATTACTCGTTATTACCTCTTGGTAAGAACGTATATTACCAAAAGGTAAATATTGTTGTAACCAGTGAGTAGGAGTTGTGTCTGCTACAACTTCAAGATTAAAAGCTAAAAATAAACTCAAGCTACACTTGATAAAATTAAAAACTTCCCTACACTGTACACTAATTGTAATGAGACAGAACGCTTACAGGGCTCAGGATAAAGCAGTATGAAGATTTTATTAGGTGCGGATGGGCTGTTTACGTTTTGGGACGCCAGGTTGTCGAGAGCAGATGTTTCTTTAAATTTCCAAAACCTGACACAACCTCAGCTGCACAGATGTCTTCAGGTAGCTCCTCCGGTCTAGCGGCAGGTGTTGGGTTCGGGACTGTACTTGGACAGCTGTAGGTACAGTCCGGCGCAGAAGTGGATGAATCACCCAACGCTTGTTTGTTATTATGCCGTGACTAAGGCTACTTCTTCTTAAAAAATTATAAGCATGGTTTGTAGCAACTGTTGACGTCATCCATTTAAAATTTGTGTACGGCTATAATCTAGGCGCCTCTGTGTATTGATCACAATATCAGTTTCACCATGTTTCTGATATTTTGTGATTTATTTTCTTTAAACAGTACACAAACTATAAGAACAATGTTTTAAATTTTGAATCGAATAACAACATAACAAACGAATGAATAAAATTAAATTAACTGCGTTAAAAACGAATTATTTTAAAAATACATTGAACTTGTCTGCAAAGACAATTAAAACAAACACTCCGAGACAAGAGAAAATAGTTATGCCTAGATATAAACATATAAATCAATCGACAAAAACAACTAATCAAAAAATCAACTAATAGACAAGTTAAAGTAAGACACAAATATATATATATATATATATATATATATATATATATATATATATATATATATATATATATATATATATATATATATATATAGGACGTAATTACACTACATTTCCCAACAGCGTGTTTATTGAAGCATAGGACTTGGCGAGCATTTTTTTTTTTTAATAAAGGAATTGCAAAGTAGAAATGTAGTTGGAAAATGTGAGGCAATTTGTCAGAGATTGCATCAAACTTCGGTTTTTTTGTTTGTACTTACAAATTAATTTTCAACATAACAAAATTAATACAATATCAAGAGCACAGTGGTACAATATATTACAATGAAAATATTGGAAAGAACCCCAATATCACAAAAGTAATCAAAAATAACAAATAAAACAGGCTACTTGATTAAACCCTACTATGGGTAACTTCATAATAACATAATTTATTTTAAATTTCGCAAATCATAATTACTTGTTAATATTTCAAATAAAATACAAACATAACCTCCATTTACAAACACATAATCCATTAGCTCCAAATGTCAAAACAAAACAGGACACTATATTAATAAACTAAATTTCTGTATAACTTATTACAATATACCTTCTGGTTAGTATATGTTTCTTATTAAAATACAACAGAATCAAGTTTACCAACATCAGCATGTCATAACATAGCGCGGCAATTCACAAAAGAAAGTGTTACTTGATGGAGGAGTGAGTTGTGTGTATATGTCGATAATTGATGGAAGGTTTAATCACTTTTTCTGATATGCGACATTGGAAAAAAATCATAATTAATTATTTAAAGAACTAAGAGAAAACTATTAACTTACTTGCTGACGCGTTTTGAAACCGTGGCTATAGTGACGAAGCCTTACCTGCCACTAACCTAGTGTTAGCTGGGCTTCGTCAATGAAACGACGGTTTCGAAACGAGACAACTAGTAAGTTAATAGTCTCACTTAGTTATTTAAATAATTACTTAGGATTTAATCAGTGAAATCAAGAAGAATACAACAATAATTTTTCTAATTGTTAAGAATAAATGTATAAGTAAAGTAGAACCTCATTATAACGAACTAATTGTGGCTGAGGGTTGTCAGTTTAAATTAGTCTGTTATAAAATAAAAAGTTATTCTAAAACAGTTAAAATGCAAAAAAAACAAAGGAAAATAGTAAAACACGAATAAAAGAAATTAACTGATTAAAACAGTTGCAAGTTTTATTGACAGTGATTATAATCAGTTAAAACATTCTATGGCTACTGTAACGTAAACGTCAGAGTTAAAAAAACCTTTGTTTTCTTACATTTAGTAAGGGAGTCCTCAGATTTATATTGCAAGTGTTTTGCTTTAAGAAACAGGAAACCCGACACCCTTTGGTCTGGGCAGGATCCTATATTAATTTTTAAAACATTTGCCAACAATACTAAAGTTCTTATTTTAATATTACTGATATGTATAGGACTTTGGTATTATTTTTAAGGGAAATGGTACTTTGTAGAAAGTAGGGTTAAAATACCTTGCTAGCAGCCATGTGGGCGTCGCACCGGCTCTTGTTTACATGGATGGTATGATTTATCTTCAATATACAGTTTTTTATAAGTGACGTCATGCTAAATAGGATCCGTTCTAATGAGGCTCTACTATAACACATATTGAAACGTACAAAAATAGGATTTGATCTAATTTTTGGGAAATATACCTCCATTTATTATATTTTTTAGTTTTTGAAATCACCTCATTCAATAATTAATTGGTTCCACAACACAATATTCAGAAACCAACTTCACTCTAAATATCACGGGGTAAGTATTGCGGAAATCGTGACTGGGCATTTGAATAAGATAAATTTAATATAACAAGACAAACTCTTTCCAAACCAATATCGTCTATATAAAAAAATAACGATTATAACGACTAGCCCATATTTGGCTAGTTTACTTAAATAAAACTATAAAGAGTTGAAGTTAGGTAGTAGTTTGCTTACTAACAGATATCTAGCTCAGTGCATTACAGATCTAGGTTTGTGTTTATAAACACTGTCTTTCAACACACAACTTTTCCGTGAGAAAGTAAATTTCGGAAAGCAGTAGAGAAATGATTGAAAACACTGTTGCCTTGGCAACAGCCGGGTCTGGGTCGATGCAGAGAGCGCTTATTCCTAGGGAGCCCAACACTTGTGTCCTGCGTGCAGAATAGGCCAGTAATGTGCGTTGGACATTGTTTGTGTTGTTAATTCCAACGCTGTGATTACGAATTTTAAATTGAATGTTAAAAATTTCAATGTTTAAAATAAATAGATTTCAAAGTTACCAGCTATAGTTTGAATTTACTTTTCTCTAACAATTAAAATATTAGTGACAACTAAACAAAACCTAAGGTGTGTCGTAAATTACGACCTTAAATCTGTTTTAAAATTAGAATGTCTAAATAATTAAAATTTCGATTGATATATAAAATTTGTGCTCTAGTTAATTTGTCATTAGCTGCCGATAACTCTATCACATACACATACGCGCGCGTGCGCATGCACGCAAACTTGTGTAAAAACATATTTAGTAATGTATGTAGTATAAAATAAATTTCTCACTGTCCAGGGAATTAAACCCGTGCACCATTTCGTTTCAAGCAATATTCAGGTAATGTGAGTTGATTGACTCATACTCCAGAGCCAAACACATTTACAAACATTTCACTATAACATCGACTTTTTAAATTATATTTTCCCACTTGAAAATGTGTATGTTTTTAAATCGAATATACCATAAAGCGGATGTCTGTTACGTTATATAGCACAATTATATTTTAACTGACTGAAGCTATTATTCTGCTTTTTAATTCAACATTTAAAAGTGGTAAAACAGTAGGCCTATAAATTTGATGTTGAATTGCGAAAACAAAAACCACATTACCAGGATCCATAATTCCTTCAGGTATCCTTTATAGTTTAGACCTAATTGTCACAGTTTTGTATTATTTATGTTGCATTATAGTGTAATAAAACAATAAATATCCCTTTTTATTTTAATCTGGAACTGCCATTTTTACTAAACAGAATCAGCTGGTTGGAAGCAATGTACAAAACCTACATTTACAATGTATAGCAAAGCTGTATAATTCTGAGCAAGAAAAAACTGCTCCGCATTGGATGGACGTCTTTAGGCTGGCTATTACGTAGTCATCAGTAATACTGTAAATGAGTAGTAGAGTGTTCTGCCAACTGGGTTGTTCCTCATTCTAGCAGTGATCCTACAAACCGGACTTGAATGTGACCCCAGTACAACGTAAATCTATTCGAGAATGCGACCTTGAGCTTAAATATTCCTCTATCTTCCAAGTCAGATAAATATATATTAGTCCCAGCCTGAAATTCTACTCATAATTAGCAATATTAATTTTTCTCATGTTTATATTATTTATGTTACGTTTCTTATTAATTTTTTTATCACTCTCACATGATATTTCTTGTCTTTTTCGCCTTGAAGTTTTTTTATTCTATAATTTCTTTTTACAAAGATTTATTTGTTGTAATCCCGAATTACAGATAACTTTAAAAAACATTCATTGTAAACCGGTTTTGATATCTGGTTAAAACCAGAAAATGTTCTGTCATTTATAGACCAGGTGTAATAACAAATGATATTTTATGTAATTGTTTTTAAATTTTAAAGTAATTACGATAAGTTTTCAATTTTTATTATTGTAGTTTGAAATATTTCAGATTCTGAAACCTTCAGTTTTCAATATATTTTTTCCTCGGAAAGTAATGTTCCAAATATTTTAACTATGGTATGGTTATATCGCTACAATTATAAATAATTCGTAATCAGGTCTGGTCTAGTTGCAAGAGTTTGGGATAAAGTATATGGAAGTCCGAAAATGCAGTATTGTTTTCAAACATCTATGATTTACTTTTTAATCTTTGATTAAATTATCATACTACTTAAATTGCCAAATACTCTTTTAATTAACATATTGAATTGTTTAAAATGAGTAAAAAGAAGTTGAACATGTTTTATACATTTTTTAACTGTTTTACGTTTTTATAAAATTTAGTTAGCCTTATGGTCAAAAGGCCAAATCGTAACATTCTAACTCGTTGTTCATGAAGGCAAAACGGCTTTGCGTCAGGAAGGGATTAGGGTTGTTCTGCAGAAGAAAGAAATGTCTGAAGTGACAGCCTTATTTTGAAAGCCTCCCAAAGCGGCCGGGTCTCTCATTGTCTGAATATGATTGCATATTTATAAGCTACGTACAAATTAGTCTTTAACAAATAACAATAGCTCACCTTAAACAGACGAATGGACATGTGCTTGAATATTTAGTTAGGTTAACGAACTGTAAGTAGCTCGAAATAAACCATAGTTACGTAGCGATAATAAAGTAATACGCTCACAGTAAGATGGAAATAGAATGAACCACAGTTTGGAAATGACGTGAACATTATCACTGTAAATGCGGTAATGATCACAGTATTAATGAATTGAATCACTAATGGATGTATTAATGTAAGACTTCAAAACTTAAATTAAATTAGGAAGTGTAAGCACTGAAATATGTACGGGTCACTTGAAAATTAAAACTATTCTAAATTATAAAAACGAGTTTCTCGTTTTTAACAAATGGGCAATTCTTTTGCTATCCAAAACCCAATGTAATGCTATTAAAGTTATTATTTATCTGAATGAAAAATTTCGAATTGTATTCTTGACATTTTGGTTTAATAAATCTTAAAAAAGCCTTAAAGGAAAAAGATATTTCTAACATGGTTAGTATTGTGTCTGTCGTTCATATACCAACTGAACGTTAAATCAGCAATAGACTTCAGGACTAGACATTTTCACCCGAATTGGATTGGATCATGTTATGTTTTAACCTTGAAACCCACCTACGAGAGGAGTTGATGTTACTCGCGCCAACCCAACAAACATCACCACAAGTACACCTGTATATAGCATTCATCACACTACCTATCCTACCCACATCAACTCTTAGTGAGAGTAGCATATAGCCTCCTCATAAATAATCAATTTAAGTATAAGGTTTTTTAATTTAAGAGCAAAACACTTAAAAACACCGTGTGGCATATGTATTTATGCAAGATAAAGTGAATGGCATTAAAGACTTGCATCTCGTTTAGTATTTTGAGATGACACTTCTTTAACCCGGTTAAGAGCAAACCTTTTTCAATTACGATTCGCTGCTTTCGCGATGTCTAATCTCAACAGAGTTTTCCCTATTGTCAATACCTGTGGTCATCATGTATTTCCTTTAGTCTTACCGAACTATAACTACTTTTCCATAGTCTTCGTACAGAGAGAGAAGGTAATGGGAAGAAGAAGTCTTACCCGATAGAGAGTAGGTCTTGCATACATTAGGGACCATTGCCATGATGTTTTATTCTATATAGCCTACCCTATTACAAACGAAAATATCTGTGAAGAAGCGCAGGATGGATGCGCGGTAGCAGTGACCCGTATTGCGCATGGGCCTGCAACGAGGAACTCCGAAATCTTGTTACACGCATTGCTTGGGTGTGTTACCGTTCATTAGTTATGTACCGTTCCAAAAACATTATTTACAACTGGGCCGTCAGTGCCCGTTAATTTACAACCAGGCTAGTAGTGTGGTGGAAGCTGGTCGTTGGCACGTCGTCTCACCCTGGCGTACGATCACACCCCCGAAGCCCGACCGCTTCTTCACAGAAATTTTACTCTGTCCACACTACCTGTAAGATATGTTATGCATACTATCTTAATGTTTTGCATTCCATGTCCCTGTCCGTAAGCGATAAGTCATATTGGCTAAGCGCCTTGAAACTATAAAAAAATAAAATAATCTAAATAAATAAATGAAAAAATACGCTGCTTGATAACCTTCCCAGGACGGTCAGGCCAGTACAATATTATTTTCAAATCATTGGCATGCAATCTTGCTTTAAAATAAATCCACAAATTGTACTCTTTGCAACGTTTTATTTATTTGTCATTAAATTATCAAGATTATACAATCTCATTTTATTATCACTAAATTAACATTTTTATCATTATGTTATTGTTGGACAATTTCAATTTTTTCTGTTATACTTAACCAGACACAACTTAATTAAAACGTATAGCTTTTTTAACGATACACACGTCACGGGGGAATTTTTACAGGCCACGGAACAACCTGATTGGTAAAAGCTACGAGTTTACCCTCGGGAAATAATCTACCGTTATATCGTGTCACAATGTTGGCAGCTAAACTTATTTAGATATAACTTCCCTCTTGAAAATTGCAAGTTGATTGCGTTTTTATAAAGTAAATGCTTATTACGAAAATCATATACGTCCATAGAACTTCATATTTGGGAAGGGTATTTCATCGATGGAATGCTAAAAGTAATTTGCAATTATTTTTGTACTCGTGATTTTTGTTTTAATTAAATGAGAAATGATATGTTTAAATAGTAAAAATGTGTGTAGATTTTCTCTTTTTTTCACACTCATGTAGGCTACTTAAAGGCATGTACTCATATAAATACTTGAATCCTGTTATTAACTTATCACTCAACTGTATTACCGAATTACTAATAAGTAATATATTTTTTTAAAAGTAATTTCCTATTCGAGCCAAACATAAAAAAATTTTATTTTAGTTTCTTTTTATTTAAAAATTACAATTAATGTAAATATATTAATAATGTATATAGCCTACATTTGTCAGAATAATAATATTAAGTGAAAAAATAGAAAGCAAATTTCCTTGCTATTTTCCATTTTCCTTTCAATATGTGGTGTTGTATTGTTTTTGTTTGTTACTATTTATACGCTTTCTTTTTTTTCGTGGCTTGCATTTTGTTGTAGTTTATTTTCGCTTTCCTTTCGCATTGTCGGTTTGTGAACCAAGATTCGATACCGTTAATCCATTGCTTATTTTACTCTTTTCATTCATTTTTAATCCTAGAGCATTTATGACATTGAGTGGTAACCATGGCAACAATTTAATGCTTCAAAATGAAGGTTTCGATGACAACCAGATGGCAAAAGAAAAATTTATATAGGCCATACATCTTTGAAATTTACATTCTAGCTATGGAAAAGTGGGCTTAGTTGTCAAATCACTATATCTCGATCATGAAGACACTCAGTTCGAATCCGACATGTAATGAAGATACTCAGTTCGAATCCGATGTAGAACTCAAAATTTTTATAATTTAATTATTAAATAAATATTTGTAAAAAAAACTGTATTAACATCAATTGTTATCCACTAAAGGGCGAAAAAAATTTATTTGAACTTCATTGGATGAATAAATACGTATTTGATTAACAATTGAAAATGTTTACAAGATATGTATCAAGAGAGTGTGAGCTAATAGAAGGAATGAAAAAAATGTCCTACTAACATCAATTCTTTTTTTTTTTTTTTTGTTGTACAAAAGATAGGACAATGTTCTCAACACATTAAACAGTAAGTTTGCTTAAAACACACGTTAAAATGAAACGTGAATTGCTCTCAACAATTGTTTTGTCAGGGCACTTTCAGTTACAATGCTTCGAGTTTTTTAAAGTCTGAAGTAGTTGAGGAAGAACGCAGGTAAAATAGTGTTTTAGTTTACGGCCCAAATACCAAAATAAGTCTCTTATAGTTGTAGTTACGGATAAAGGCATTCGCTCTTTGTGTGCATATAAATATTTTGTGAAGGTTACAAACAAGGATCTATACGCATACTCAACGGCTTGAAAAGGAACTTCTTAAGGATTTCCGGTGAGAAGGTAACAAAAGAAACTCCTTCACTGTAATCGTCGTGAAGGATTTTGTCTTTTCTTGTTTCATTACGAGTGTTACAAAACTTTCAAGCTTTACATTTTGTTTCAAACAGTTTTTAAAGTTGTATACTACACATGTGTGCTATGCGTTTTTTTCTAACAAATGTGTATTCAAGCGTGTTTATGAAGATTGTTACGTATATAATAGCTACTGCGTTACATACGTTTATTTTGATTTATGTTATTAAACGTTTTTTTGTTTGATCATAGATATTGTTACAAAAAATAACCGTAAGATGTTGAACAAATCTGTAAAAAGGCGGGGGGGGGGAAATATTTAATCTATGAAAAATCTACATTCAAGTTTCTAAATGATATCGGCGTGGTACAAAATTGTATTAGTCATTTTATAGTTGAATTAGAATTAGAAATGTATTGACATTGGGAAGGACAATTGAAAGGGACGTTAAAGCTCATCCATTGAGTCTCTCACTGGAGAAGGCCGAGTGTTTAGTAGAATAGTTTTATGAAAAATCATTTCGATCTGGAAGCTGGGAAGGAAGTTTTGCTTGGAGTATGGGACCTAGTGGTTGTTTTCACAACAACGAGATCCTCATCTGGCTGCTTTCTGGCATTCTTATCTGCAGCGCATGCGCACAAGTTACTGCCCAACGCGCATACAGCCCAGCGATGTTTTATATAGTGATCCTACTGTAACCATGACAACAGTGCTAATCCCAGTTATCATGGAAATAAACAGTCCCTCATTGTGTAACGAGTCTTTTCGATATTGGCTGTCAAAATAGCCTATATATTTCTCGTGAAAGTTGAAAGTGAATTTTCAAATGTTTAAAATTAAACTTATGACAGCCCGTTATTGAGACAGGTTCAACCATTATCTCAACTATTCGACAGTTATTTGATTCAAATCAATGGTCATGGATCTAAATAACCTTGTAAATCAAGGCTACGGATCTAAATTTTTGGATGTAAATGAAAGTTTTCAGAAGAATAGTTTTAATAATTATTCAGTGATGTTTTTTTTTATTCACGGGTGCACAGTGTAATTGCTGCTTATAAGGACTTGTTGCTTGTAAGTGATTGCTTGGTTAATGACGCATGTAAGGGATTAGCAGCTGTCGGACACTCGATACTACTCTGTGCAGCCGGTTTCCTCCCTCTCCACCCTTCCTGCCCCTTAACATCGGAATCGACAATCATATGCTTACGCATACGCATTATTGAAAGCTAACTGTTGTATCTAGGTCGGCCGGTTTCTGCTCTTGAGAACACAAGGATGTTTTTACGAGGGGAGTGTGCTTACAGAGCTGAAGAACTTGTAAACCTACTCATGTATCTTCATTCTTCGGTCTCGTCTAGCATACAATATCAATGAAAAATGTACGCATTTTTTAAAATTTTAACCTAACCTAACGTTCCCTAACCTAATTTAAAATAAAACTTTTAATTGTTTCTTTTTTAAATTCTTTAACTACTATAATTTCCAGTTTGTGTGTTGTAAATCTTGAGGTTTTTATTTAAATTACTAGTTTTAGTATCACTTGGCAGACTCGTTACGCACTAACGCATCTAACTCAATATTGTTGCTCAAACATATGAGTGACATTTTTGCTAATGTGAAGGGAACGTAATAAGTACGTTTAGTGATCTACAAATGTGACAATACTTCTATGTACATTTTAAAATTGATAGTAATCATAATTTACCTTTTGTAATAATATTTTTTATTGTTTTGTTTCAGGTGAGTATTTCTCAAAAGGATTGCGCTGTTGTGTGCTTATTGTAAGTACTGTTTGTATACGTTACAAGATAGTTTGGATTACACATGGAGCTGCTTGATATAAATATCGCAATATACTCATATATCCTCGATTATAAATAACGCAATTTTCCGAGGTTATGGCTAACTTTCAGGCTGCGTGTAAATTGATCTAGTTAGAATAAGTAAACTGTGTCTGGATTATAAATACGCTTGTCAATGTATTAATGAATGTTTTAAAGAAATTTTAAACAGTTTAAATATTTTTGCCATTAAAGGTAGCGTCACGACATTGTATTAGCGTCCCTAATGATCAGTCCATTAGCTGATATCGGATAACTGTGTCCGTATTGGAAACTGGGTATCTAACTGGCACTGGCGGTAATGCAGAAATAGGGGAACAATATCAAACACACACACACGCACACACATCAAACAGGCAGTCCCACCTGAGTGTAAATAAAAACAACCCTCTTCACCATCTCAACAAAATAAACGTTCTTCAACGTCGTCCTTTTTACCAGTATCCTACCTGCAGTCAGTATAAAAAAAATCAAGATGCAAAAACTAAGGGCTCATCAAAACCTCTGAAGTATTAATTTGTCTTTGTTCTTTGATTTTGATGTCGTTAGTTTTTAGATTTAATAGTTTAAGAATTGTTTTATTTTGCAGATGGTACATTCTTGTCTAGATCCAAAAAATAGTACCACAGATGTTCTCTTAGTTCTACTTTTGTTTTTTTTTATTCTTTGTTCTGTTTGAGTATTTCAGCGAACTAGTAAGTAATCTAGAACTTACTTCAAATCCGTCGTCTGTACTGAAAATTGGGTTGAAACGAAGCCGTAATACAGAACTCATCTCTGTCAAATACAACTTTACACGACAAAAAAGAATTGTATGTATACCAGATTAACATCTGCTGCGAGAAAACTTGTGCGTGCGTGTGTGCGATGCAGGGGAGATGAGCAGAGACTAATGGACCACTTCCTCTTTCCTAGCCGCCATTACTGTACTCTATTCAAAGTGTCTCCAACGGTTTTTTCTCTTCTATCAGCTCCTTAAAATCTTCTACTTATCTTTATGTAAATCAGTAGGCCTATTCTTAACAATATTTGAGGACATTGTTATGCATAGTGTATGTGCGTAGCGGCCGACATCGGTTTTTCACTTTTGTCTTGACAGGTGAGGGCTATCCAGTATATTCTCAGGTCTGACGTGTTCTAGTTTTATTATATTCTTTTAAAAATATTGTGGTAAAATCTCAAGTCAGACAATTCCTGCTCTTAACATTTAAAGGAGTAGATTTATTACAATAAGTTTAAATGTTTTATAACGACCTCTGTATAGACTAGCAGGCTCTGTATCAGATGTGAAGAGAATATTAGAAATAAGATTTTAGGGAATTATGTATCTGTGGAGCTTCTCCAAGAAACTTATAATCAGAATATCGTGTAAAACATCAGGACAAAACTAGTGTTGGGGAAAGAGGCAACTGCTATATATAGTAAAGTAAACTGCTCATTAAAATAATTCTACAGAAATAGAACCCATTCCATGAGTAGACCCCATTTCTAGCACTATAATACAAATGTGTGTATAGCTATTTGTTCTTAAACTCAGGTAGACCATATACACGTGTTGATAGATTATCGTAGATTGTAACCTATTAGTACACAGTCGAGGGGGCTTTTGGATTTGCTGGGGTCCAGGGCTAAAACACTACTCCTGAACTTTTTCGTTTAAATCTTTGCCTGGCAACATATCTCTTTCTGTGTGCAAGATTCGGAAAAATACCCTAATAGATATTTTAAGATGGAATAACTTACATGCTTTCCATACATAGATAGGACCTCCGACAGCATACAAAAAAGTGTCTAACCACCACTTCAAACAAGTTGAGATTGGTATATGGAAATTTAAATAGGTTTGGGATAGATATTTAAATTTCTCCTGATAGTAGGAAGTGGAAAACATCAATATATATATATATATATATATATATATACATATACTGAGAAGTGATAAGCAACGCTATTTATTTTATTAGAATTCACTTAGTGTTTTAGAATGGGAAACAAGAAAATAATAATAAAACAGTTTACTATTTGTTTCGGAACCACAACCTTTTCTATCTGTCATAGTATGCAGCATTCGGATTGTTTTCTCATGACTCAGAAATATTAACACTGATAATTTTGGATTTCCTATAACCTAATTTGTCCAAATTACTTGGAACTGAAACATATAACAAGACCATTCTCATGAGAATGGGTCAATTATTGAAAATCTTGAGACGAATTATCCTAATGTTTCGCATGGTTTTAAATTACAGCCGTCATTAAAGCAGAAGAAATTAAAAAGCAACTTAGCCTGTGCCTTGTTCTCAAGCTAATGACCGGACCCGCAGGAAGTTTAGACGAGCACTAACCGGAAGTGACGAAGGTCTTCGTGGTTAACATATCTTCATTGCAATCTTTTGTTTCTCCGAATGAATGAAGCTTTGAAGTAAAAGCACTGAGATTACATATGCATTATTTTGTTTGTGAACAGAGGTTGCCTTTTTGCTAAATATCGTCTTTATACATGTATTAGTCATTACATATCTAACTAATTATAAATAATTATTTGGTACAATCTATTTATGATTCTGGCAGACATGTCAGTAGGATTTTGTTTTAAGGGTTAGGGTGAAAGGGCGAGGCCTTATCCCATTAACGCACCTAAATGTAGCCAACGCCATGGTATTCTAACAATGAATAATAACATAAATAACTTGAATGATAAGACAGTTAATATTTTAAAAAAACAATTATTAAAAAAAATTGTAAGTCTTTTTGCTTTCAAATAAGAAGTAAATTTTCAAAACAATTTTCAAAAAATATTGTTTACTTTTGTGGTTCTATTCTATGTTAGTTGATAGTAAAACTCTTATTTTCTTCCCACTAGTCATTTTGTTAATCATAGCATCTGATTTTTTTAAAATGTTCTTGTCCACAAAGTTGTTGTTTTTTCTGAGAAACTTTCGGGGAGAGTTGCTAAGATATTGAGTCACACATTGGTTACTTATATTCCGCAGTCGTGTAAGCTAACCTATATTTGTCATAGATTTCGAAAATGTCTTGGTAAAAGACTCTAATTATATTCCTAAAAACATCTGAAGAGATAAATATCTGTCCACATAGTATGAGAGAAATGTTTATTTTTGAATATATCAAATGAACTGAAAAGAGGGAAAACGAGACTATTAGGTTTCGTTGTAAATGACGTTCGCCGGAACTTTCATATTGAAACTGAGTATTACAGCGATTTTAGGAAATTGTAATTAAATTTTATTTAAAAATCCACTAATTAAGATAAACCGTTTTCTTGCGCACAGTGTCTTGCTACATCAATGTCTAGGTGGCCACTAGGGCGCGCAGTTTCAAAGACAGAAGTGATTCGTTTTGGGTTGTTCATTTAATAAAATAGACTACATTTCACATGAACTAACCGCCAATACAGTTCACACTTGCCGTCATAACACTATCGCCTTAACAATGCATTCTAGCGGCTTACCTAGACACAGATCGCCTAGTCTTCTCGAGAAAGGATTGTTTGAGTAAGTTGTTCATGAATTTACTGTACTTATAAGTTCCGTAAATAGAAATATTACTAAGTTTAAACCGAAAAAAAATATTTTTATACGCTTGAACACACTTAATATTCATCCACATAGTTGGCTACAGTGGGCAATATTTATAAAAGATTTGGCTATTTTAAGCTGGTAAAATTTGTGAACTCAAATTCTGAAGGCTAAGTATAAAATAGTTTAGTAGATATTCTTATTTAAGTTTTTATCGGCTTTAAATATTTTATTACATCTTTATTTTTTTATATAGACTAAAGACAGATCACAGACAATAGTGCTTTTTTAAACACTCAACGTTTCGAATTTCTTTCCGAAATTTGTTTTCAAGAGCTCAGTTTTAATTAAATTTATAATAAGATTTATAAAATACATAACATTATATGAACATTATGTAAAAAATTATAAAAATCAACATTTTTATTTGTAATAAATGGATATTTATTAGGAGTTTTGTGATTTGTTGATTTTTATTATGTTTTATTTAATGTTTATATAACGTTAGGTATTTTATAAATCGTAAGGTATATTGTATATTTGTTTAATTAAAACTGAGTTCTTGAAAAGGAATTTCGGAATGTTGAGTGTTTAAAAAACAAAATTGTCTGTGATTTGTCATTAGCCTATATAAAAAAATTAATAGTTATTAACAAATACTAAATAAAAATACTTGTTTATTATTATAAATATAATTTTATTTTGGTGTTTACTTCTAAATTGACATATTCAGATGTTTGTAATAAACCTTGTACAGTTTTTATGCAAGACATCTGAAATGTAAATTCAACGGAACAATATTAGAAGCTCAACCATGGCGTAGTAGACTACTTAGGTGGGCCGTAGTGAAATGAAGTAGCCAGTAAGGCATTGCTTTGTTATACCAAACATTAGCCTTACAGGTGCTAGGAACCATGCACCATTTCGTTCATACGTTCATAAACATTGAATGTTTACTAACAGTTGAGACCCATACATACACTGAATTTTATATGCTTTCATCTGAAATGGAATAAATAGTAGAAAGGTTTGTTCGGACCTTGTTTTGATTCTCTGCTGACATTTGTAAGTTCGAAATATGTTTACATTCAGAAACTTAAAAATCATTGTCCAGGAAACCATTTATCTTTCTTTGAAAAAACAGAAACTGTAGGCTACATAGCACATCGTTAAATCAATCAAATAGAACGTGACGTCATCACACATTGTGATATAAATCACCGAGTTTTCCCCATTGTAATATTTTCATAATGCAGACATTGCCGTTAATGATAACAGGTAATTTCATCTTTCTTTAGACGTTATGTTTAATAAAATTCTTTTATAAATGCCGTATATTTGATTAAATTAATTTTGGCTTACGATTTCATAAAACTGTATTACTTGTAGGTTATGTTACTTTCTCTATTGTAGATTAGAAATAAGTTGACATTTATGTGTACGGAAAATTATATTTTGTCGTAATACATTAGCGGTAAAAATAATTATCTAATATACTCATGCCATCCTTCATAATTAGTGTATTAGAGTGCAGCCAATTCGTTATTAATGCTAGTTGACTCATGTTTTATACTCCAATTCTAATCCTTTTCCTGTTGGGATTTCGTAATGAGTAATAACATTTTACTTTATGTATAAAAGTAATTGAAGTTACAATTCTGTCGCAGTCCCAAGACTGTCATGGTTGTTTTTCACCTCCGTTGATAAATTACAATTATGAAACGAATGATATCGTAGTAAAGGATTTCTACGCCTATATTAATATTATTAAGGATTTTATTAATTTCTGTTGAAAATATTATTTTTGTGCTAATTTAACAAGCAAAGCATGCTATTACGAAAGTTATTACTCTTTCATCTATCGAGTAGAATTCTTTTAAAAAAGTCCTCACGTTCCAGCACTTCCTTACACTTCCGTCTGACCAGGTTTATAACGATGCCTACATCCTGTTAAATCCAACGTACGTAGGCCTAAACATAGACATTGATACAAAAATAAAGTTCTGATTTCTCATTCTCTTCTTAGAACATTTGCACTAAAAAGTTTGCTTTTCTGTTATTAGGCGTCATTGATGTCAAAATATAGACATTTTGCATTGTGAATTTTTAAATCCACTGTTCATTTTTGGAGATAAAAGACTTTGTTATAATTTATTTCGAGAAAAGTCATATTCATGTGTAGCTCAAGAGATATTAAATTTTATTTTCTGCTGCTGTTTGTTTCAAAATTTCTTTTTATTACACAAAATATTAGGTATACGTTCGCCCATCTGTGACTTTTAGGTTGTCCGTTCTAAATGTCGTTGCCAGGTAGACGAGTGTATGGGTAAGGTCCGTAAAACATTTCTCTGCAGATTTATAAGCTGTGTTTATTATACCCTATAGCAGTGTGCTTTATAAACTTTGTTTGAATCATTATTTTCCTCGTACGTTTATTAGAACAATTTTCTGCATTATATGTTAAAATAAAGAAATTACCTACTTTTTTACGTTTTTCCTTAGAGTAAGTCGGGGTAAGAGTGCGCGTGGGGTAAGAGTACGCAGGGGGGAATTTTAACTTTGTGTTTGCACCAGTTGGTATTACTGAGTGTCAGCAGATGCGAGATGTTGTTTATGTCATTGCTACGAAGTTTGGTGTTTTTGAAGTGATTACTCTATTCACAATGAGGTAAGAAGTGTTTACAACTAATTTGATCTAATATTTAAGTGTTTAGGAATTAGAGTAAGTTATTTCAACTAATAATTCAACCGTTTTAAACCTAAATTATTTCAAAAGCCTCTGAATTCTCTACATAACAACATGGGTTTTTAGTTACCTCTTTGGTCACACAGAGCAGCAGCACCTTGCAAATGAAGATACTACATGTGGGGCAAGAGTTCGCACGACCTTAAGGGGCAAGAGTACGCATGCGTATTTTTGCCCCGTTCATTTATATTTAATGAAGAATGTTATTCAACCTTTTTATTTAAAACATACATTTAAGTTTCAGACTTGTTTCAGGTTTGGCTACAGGACTTCCAGATGCATGTTGTTTCTTCTCACTCAAATCCTGTTCTTCTAGTCTTAGACAATCATGGTTCGCATATTTCTATTCCATCTATCTTATACTGCAGACAACATAGTATTTACCTACTATCCATACCTTCTCATAGCAGCCACAAAATGCAGCCCTTAGACAAATTTTTTTTAAACGTCTAAAAGAATATCTCAGTGTATTGTCGGACAACTGGCTTATCAATCATTCTGGGCGAGTTATAACCCAATACCAGATAGCCGAAATATTTGGACAAGCGTATGAGAAGACGTCTACAATGGGAAAGGCAATAAACGGATTCCGAATTTGTGGAATCTTCCCTGTTAATCGTAACGTGTTCTCAGAAGATGATTTCCACCCAAGCTCAGCTACAGATCAACCCTTGCCTACAGGTAACACATCACAGTACACATCTGAATCTTGCAATATCCCAACTGTTATGAACCTCAACGCTTCAACTTCAACAAAAGGACAAAGTGTAGACCTAGCTGATTGTTATGCCTCTCCCAAAACGCTAAGAAGCTCAAAAAAGAAAGAACAAGAAACAAAAATCGGAAATTCTAACCAGTTTTCCCTTTCAAGCCCAGTTGATTGCTGGTGAGAACAAAAAAAATGCAAGCAAAAGTGAAACGATTAGAAACGCTAGCGAAAAAAGAAGTTGTACTTCACTTCATCAAAAAAAATGATGTCAAAGGTAAACGACCAACTGATCAACCCAGTACATCGAAAGATAAAGTAGCCTGTCCTGCATGTGAAGAGGACTTATCGAACCACCAGAAGAGGACTGGATTCAATGCAATAAATGCAAGAATGGTGGCATGATGCATGTTCTAATTACGAGGATGGGGTAAATTTCGTATGCGATTACTGTTGAGAATAATGTGAAATAACTTTCAATTGGTTTGAATAAGTTATTTTTTGTAATACTCAATTGCATATGTAATTGTATTAATAAAATCTTTTAAAGGATATACTGCGTACTTTTACCCCATAGACTGCGAACTCTTGCCCCATGTACGGGGCAAGAGTTCGCATATGTAATGTTTTTGTAAATATTTTTTCAAGAAAATTGTATGAAATATAAAAGCGTAAGTTTAAAGTATTTTGGTTAACAACTATTTGAAGATATTTTCCTAAAAGTTTTTGTTCGATCAACCATCAATTAAACTGTTTTTTATAGTTATAAACCTTAAGTGCGTGCTCTTGCCCCGTGTTACTCTACTGCACAAGTTGAACGTTTGAAAAACATTCTTATGATTTATTTGGGATAAAATAAAACTCATTTTGAAAATAACAGCTTAAGAGCATGTTAGTTCGTTTTTCACTTTAATTTTTCAGAATTGTTGTAAAACGTTTTATTGTTGGAAATGACTTACCAGAGTAAAGCGTTCTTTGCCCTTAATTGCTCAACATTATTGTAAGTTTTTATAACCCGATAAGAAACTCTTGTTGGAGATGGATCATTCTTGGAGAAAATAAAGAAATTATCACGAAGTTTCTAACTTCATTTATTACTATGTTATTTTATTTGTAAAATTTATTTGTTCTGCAAGACAAAATGTTCACATAGTCCTGTTGTTCTGGCCATGAAGAGCAAAGTAATAAAAGTAGAGAATGCGCTTGTTGAGATGGGACACTTGAGTCGTGGGGGAAAACCCAGCCTTCAGGCGGTCTTACGTCATTAACCCTTTCAACCCTTTAGCCTTCAGGCGGTCTTACGTCATTAACCCTTTTAATCCTATTAATCCTTTTAACCCTTTCAACCCTTTCAACCCTTTAGCCTTCAGGTCTTACGTCATTAACCCTTTTAACCCTTTCCCGTAACCCTTACAAGACTGGTGCCGTCGATTCTGAAAAAAAATCGTTTTACCTGAGCCGTATTCGAACCCCGTATGTTTGTG
This sequence comes from Prosapia bicincta, assembly GCA_036971475.1. Taxonomy (NCBI): domain Eukaryota; kingdom Metazoa; phylum Arthropoda; class Insecta; order Hemiptera; family Cercopidae; genus Prosapia; species Prosapia bicincta. Next base: position 166,445,992 of record JBAIZL010000005.1, read on the forward strand.
TTTAGAACCATCAACGCTAACCTCTCGGCTAACTTGTCCAAACAATAGAGACGCTATTGACCAGTATTGTGCTATATTTATTGCTTTATTTGTGCTATATGACCAGTATTGTCGTTAGTCTTCTTGCAGGATGTCATTGATCCTTTCTCAAGGGTTGAAAGGGTTAAAAGGGTTGAAAGGGCTGAAAGGGTTAAAAGGGTTGAAAGGGTTAAAAGGGTTGAAAGGGTTAAAAGGGTTGAAAGGGTTAAAAGGGTTAAAAGGGTTGAAAGGGTTAAAACGGTTAAAAGGGTTAAAAGGGTTAAAAAGGATTAAAAGGGTTAAAACGGTTAAAACGGTTAAAAGGGTTAAAACGGTTAAAACGGTTAAAAGGGTTAAAAGGGTTAAAAAGGGTTTAAAAGGGTTAAAAAGGGTTGAAATGGTTTAAAAGGGTTAAAAGGGTTAAATAGGGTTAAAAGGGTTAAAAGGGTTAAAAGGGTTAAAAGGGCTGAAAGGATTAAAAGGGTTAAAAGGGTTGAAAGGGGGTAAAAGGGTTAAAAGGGGTTAAAAGGGTTGAAATGGTTAAAAGGGTTAAAAGGGTTGAAAGGGTTAAAAGGGCTGAAAGGGTTAAAAGGGTTGAAAGGGTTAAAAGGGTTGAACGGGTTAAACGAAAGGGTTGAAAGGGTTGAAAGGGTTTGAAGTCCAAATTGACCTGATGTCAAAAATCGTCGTATTCGTACCTTCTGCGCCCCGTCTTGAGGAAATAATGTCTTTAGGCGTAATCAACATGCTAGTACTGTATGAACTTGTTTACTTCCAAGCTTAATTGTTTTCTTTATTATTTATAATTCTTATAAATCAAACGAATATAAATAGAATATTGGAGTTTTTTAATTATTTTTCTAAAACAAGACGTTTGGCTCGTTATATGAAATATATTCTTGTTTAAAAGACAGTAAGTTATACACTGTGTATAAACACTGATATTTCAACACGAAAATATAAATGACATTATTTGCAAGTAAAACACATAGTACAGGAGTATGTTACATCTAAGTATAAATTAAATCATTAAGTTTTAATCATTCAATTAGCATATATAGTATTATTTTTTTAATTAAAGAAATTAAACTTTATAAATAGAATATAAGAAAAGTCAATTACAATATACGTGATTCTTTGTTGATAAAGTATGTGGCAATTCCTAATCCAGAGGTATCCGACAGAGGGTGGTGGAGTGGTGCCTTAGCCTATATTAATTTACCCGATGACGCCGTATTCGAAACCCTTTAAAAAATCTGGTACCTCCCAAACGCCTCAGATCTTGTCACTGCCTCCCAAACGCCTCAGGTCTTGCCACTGCCTCCCAAACGCCTCAGGTCTTGTTATTACTGTATTCAAGAGATACTGATTCTGTACCTCCCTTATCCAATCGCCTCTTGTCCGATACCTCTCTGGTCAGTGACTCAACCCTGTACCTCCCTTATCCAAATGCCTCAAGTCTTATCATTATCCGTACTCTGCAAATTAATTATTGGTTTTACATAGGCTAATGACGGATCACAGACAATTAATTCATGCTCTAAACGTTTTACATTTCTTTCTTTTCCAAGAGCTCGTTTTTATTACCAATATACAACGTGAATTTACAATTTTAAAATTCATAACATTACAAAAAAAAAACATAATAAAAAATCAACAATACCGAACTTTTAATAAATAATCTTATTTACAAGACATTTTAGTTAATTGTCTGTGATCTGTCATTAGTCTATATAACAGCATTTACAAAATAGTGACTCAACCCTGTACCTCCCTTATCCAAATGCCTCAAGTCTTATCATTATCCGTACTCTGCAAATTAATTATTGGTTTTACATAGGCTAATGACAGATCACAGACAATTAATTCATGTTCTAAACGTTTTACATTTCTTTCTTTTCCAAGAGCTCGTTTTTATTACCAATATACAACGTGAATTTACAATTTTAAAATTCATAACATTACAAAAAAAAAACATAATAAAAAATCAACAATACCGAACTTTTAATAAATAATCTTATTTACAAGACATTTTAGTTAATTGTCTGTGATCTGTCATTAGTCTATATAACAGCATTTACAAAATGAAAGTTGTTTATCAGATTTACTGTCGCTTCGTTTCTAGATTATTTTTGTCAATAAATGCGTAGATGGTTACTTGTTTCGTAAATTACTTTGTCCTGATTGTTACTTTTGCCTTTGGCAGAGAAAACGAACTGAAATAGCTCAAACTATTCTAGTTTTAGTAGAGAAAACGAAACTGAAATAGCTCTAACTGTTTATTCTAGTTTTACTATATAATTAGGAATTTCCTACTTCAACACAATAGCAGTTGATTGTTGCTTCAGTTGTTTGCTAGACTTTCTTAGAGGTAAGTCAAGGTTTTGTTATTATCTTTGTATTTATAATTTAAGTTCAACAATATGTCTGTTTTAATATTTTACCCAATAACCACAAAATAACTTTATTCACTTCTTGAGCTACTGTAGCCTATGTTTTAATATTTTACCCAATAACCACAAAAATAACTTTATTCACTTCTTGAGCAACTGTAGCCTATGTTATAATATCTTAAATTATAAATCCAATAACAGAGGATATCGACCTTAATTCTAGACATGTTTGTGTTATTCTACTTATGCAAAATACTATACAAAGTAAGTTTAAAAACATGTAAAGAATACCTTTGTCGTAATTCTTAACTATGTATTTACACATTAATTTCTACTACAATTAATTTTAATATGTTAATTACTACCGCGTCTACCCTTTAACATTATTCCCATACAAACACTCAAATGCCTTTTGAGTTAAGTGTTAAAGTTTTCGAATACCTATTGAACTCTTTCAAATCCTTCTATTAGTTCATACCATCGTTACATATAACTTGTTTAAATTTTCAATCGTTAATAAAATACTTAATAAGTTAAATACACATTATTACAAGTAATATAAACAAACATGTTTAAAACCAATTCCCACTTAGGTCAACAAAGAAATATTTTATGTTTATTAATTTTTTATTGAATAATTACAATTAATATTAATAAAGTAACATAGCCAGTGTGTTAAAACACCTGTTTTACAACATGGCCTACAATTTAAATCAGCTGTTTTATGAAGTTATATGTTATCACTTGTTTTAGGTCAAGTGGAAAGAAAAAACTATATTAAATACCTTGCCCTTTTTGTGAAACATTTTTCTAAAATATAAATCTAAAATATTTGAGAAACTGTATTAACATGAAGTGCTATCTACTACAAGTTTAAAAAATGTTGAATAAATGAATTTATTATGGTGCTTTTAATAATTCTACTTATTTGTTTTCAATGAATTTATTATGCGCTTTTAATAATTCTACTTATTTGTTTTCATATTTTACGGTTACATTTTTATAAATATTGTATATTTAATAATTTAATTTTTGTTCTCAGTTTATTAGTGTATTATAAATTGTTAAATTGGCTTTCATGTTAAATAAAGAGTCAAATACACAATATTACAAGTAATATAAACAAACATGCTTAAAAACAAATTTCCACTTTGATCAACAAAGAAATATTGTATGTTAATTAATTTTTTATTGAATAATTACAATTAATATTAATAAAGTAACATAACCAATATGTTAAAACACCTGTTCTACAACATGGTCTACAATTTAAATCAGCTGTTTTATGAAATTATATGTTATCACTTGTTTTAGGTCAACTGAAAAGAAAAAACTATATTAAATACCTTCCCCATTTTGTGAAACATTTTTCTAAAATACAAATCTAAAATATTCACAACATTCCGACTCTCATGACATTCCTGTTAAACATTAATCTTATATTAAAGTTAAAATAATATATACTCCAAACATGATGTAAAATCTTAACCTATTTAAAAGTAATTTCTGTGATATCAACACAGTTGATGAAGTGTTATAAGGAATTGAAAGAAAATAATGTAAAGCATATAAAAACTTAAAGAGAGTTCAAACTATTAAATGATGGTACAGTCAGATCCAGAAGATTTACTGATGAATCGAATTTGTAGTTATTACAGGGTATAAACGAAAATTTACGAAATTATTACCAACTGAAAAATATATTATGTGTTACATGTTCATATTCTTAGTGTATAAAAGAAATATTTTATATTGATTGTTGTTTATAAAGAAAATTAGTATTAAATAATTCTTATGGCCTTTTCGAACAATTTGTATGAAATAATGTTTTTTCAATTATGTGATAAAAAAAAAGGTTTTGACAATTTAAGAGTATTTCTTTGCTAGTAGCAATTTATCAAGCAATAATTATAAACTATTAATAAAATAATACTTTGTATTTTCATTTCATTTACATTAATTTTGTCAGTTTAAATTCTAAAGTTAAATCATAACCTTTGCTAACAATAGAAAACTGTCTACAATTTGGAAGTACAGGCGTTGAAGGCTGAGGGAAAGTTTTAAATACTTAACTATTGCCTTGAAGGTATAGTCTACATTTAGTAAACATGTTTGTCACATACTACTGTTTTGCTAATAGCTTTCATTAGTGCTACGACTGTCTCACAGGTAAGTTCTAATTTAGTATTTCATTTGAAAAAATGTTTGTCTAAACTATGGCATAATATTTAAAGCTAAGTAAAACCAATTTTATTTTGTTATATACCACAAGACATGTGTTTACAAAATATTTTAAGTTTAGTTTATAACGATGACCTTGGAAGTTTAAATGGTCTTTCTCTTCAATTTAGAGTGTCACACAAGACGACAGTATTATATTTTCTATAATCAAATATAAATATTTTTTAGAATTATTCTTTTAGAAAGATTTTATGCCGCTTATGTTCACTTTGTGTTTAGTTTAGATCACCTATATTTTAAATCACTGCAACCTATATGTACAGTGCTTTTCAGAGATGAATCTAGACATGCTTAATGCATGTTTTGTCTAAGTAACAGTTTTGGCAAGTTGATATTTTACTCGTATTTTAATCGTATAGATTATTCTCTAACAAATGGTCCATACCTTAATTATAGTCATGTTCTATTCTTCTTATGCATATAGATACGATTCTGTTCCGAAATATATAATTTGACATTTTAAAATAACATTAAATAAGTCGTACATATCATCCTGTAACAGATCTTATGGATGCCTAAACGGCTGAACAGAAGTTAAATTTAAAGAGTTTTTTAACCTAGGATGGTTCTTGTGAGGTTTGGTATAGGTCTAAGGGCGTTCATAAACCGATGTATCTTATGAATGCCTAAGCCGATGTTAATTTGGACGGTTTACATTAACCATAAACAATGCACCAATCATTGACAAACATACTTGATAGTCACACGAATAACTATACGTTGATATAAACTTTGTATGTTAACCACTTAATGAAATGAAACATTGTCTATCCTATTGCAGTAAATGAAATGAATTATTTAAGTGTTTGATTTTCTTATTAAAATACAACTATGATTTCGGGTAACGCTGGTCAGTAACGTTGTTTTTCAGTTTTATTAACAATATATGTCCTTAGGATGTTTACAAATTGAATTCATTAGTCGAGAAACTATATGTTATTCATTTTTAAATCATGGTTATTACTTTGTTATGACAAAGAAAAACGTACGCAAGTTAACTCGTTTAAAAACTCATAAATTAAATCACTTTTAAATGACAAAGTTATCATCAGTGTTATTATGAACATACAACTAGAATATATACCCTGTAACAAATCTTTTTCACCATTTTTGTTGAAAGATACTCAAAACACAAACACGAGCATGCTAGTTTCGTTTATTGTCTTCATCATTGATCAGCAACTCCGTTTAGTAAACTGGGGTCAGAGTTTGAACTTATTATAACTTTGTCACCCTCTAAGTAAGCTCAATAAACATAACATGCTAGTTTCGGAAAACGTTATCATCATTGATCAACAACTCCGTTTAGTAAACTGGGGTCAGAGTTTGAACTTATTATAACTTTGTCACCCTCTAAGTAAGCTCAATAAACATAACATGCTAGTTTCGGAAAACGTTATCATCATTGATCAGCAACTCCGTTTAGTAAACTGGGGTCAGAGTTTGAACTTATTATAACTTTGTCACCCTCTAAGTAAGCTCAATAAACATAACATGCTAGTTTCGGAAAACGTTATCATCATTGATCAACAACTCCGTTTAGTAAACTAGGGTCAGAGTTTGAACTTATTAAAACTTTGTCGCCCTCTAAGTAAGCTCAATTACCAGAACATGCTAGTTTCGGATAACGTTATCATCATTGATCAACCACTATGTTTAGTAGGCTAGAGATAGAGTTCTGTTTAAGTATCCCAATGCTAACAATAGAACGCTGTTTACAAATTGACGGTATGGAAAGTGCCTTAAGGGATACCTTTCGAGGAAAAGTTTCAAGTATTTAACTATTGCCTTGAAGGTATAATCTACATTTAGTAAATATGTTTACACAGTCGCTATGGAAAGTTAATAAGGTTTGAGCAAACATTGTTTTGCTAGAATTGTTTTATTAGTGGTAAAACTGTCTTACAGGTAAGTTCTAATTTAGTAAAGTTTTTAAGTTTAGTCTATAACAGTCATATTAATGTTAATTAAGATATTTTTTAAGAGTTTTAAAAACTAGTAGCTAAAGTGAAGATGGAATCATGAAAATATTTTTTAAAATGAGAATCCATTTGTATTCCATATTTTGCATACATTATTTCAGACAGTGTTTGAAAGTTTAAATGACCTTTCTCTTCAATTTAGGTTGTCACACAATATGACAGTATTGAATTTTCTATAACCAAATATAATTTTATTTAGAGCTAGTCCTCTTAGCAGTTTATGTTAACTTTGTGCTTATTTAGAACTCTTGCATTTAAAATTACTTCCACCTAGATGTACAGTGCTTTTCAGAGATGAATCTAGAAACTGCTGAACGTTACTTAGTGCAATTTTTGTCAATTAATGCTTAAAATTTAGGCAAGTTGATATTTTACTAAATTCAAATATTCAAAAGTAAATTGAGAACACCACCAGGACTCCACAGACGTTCAAAATCTTATGCATTTTATGGACTCCTTAACGGTTGAACAGAAGTTAAATTTAAAGAGTTTATTTAACCCTCCAGGATGTTTCTTGTGACGTTTGGTGTAGATCCAGGGCCATTAAAAATTGTATCATATGAACGTCTAAACGGCTGAACAAAAGTTAAATTTAAAGGGTTTATTTAACCCAGGATGTTCCTTAAGATTTTTGGTATAGATCTAGTGGCGTTCAAAAAGATATGTATCTTATGGATACCTAAACGTCTAAACAGAAGTTAAATATAAAAGGTTAGTTTGGTTTGTGTGAGGTTTGGTGTAGATACAGAGGCATTCAAAAATCTATGTTTCTAATGACACATAAATCGACGTTAATATAATTGGAACGGTTTGTAATATCCATAAACAAAGCACAAGGACAATCAGTCACAAACCTTCTTGCTTTTCTTATATGATGGTATAAAATTTGTAGGTTAGTTACCTAATGAAATGAAACATTGTTTATCCTAATGTAATAAATAAAATAAATTATTTAAATGCTTGAATTTCTTATTAATAATGTATACAGTTATGATTTCGGGTAACGCTAGTGTTTTTTAATTTTATTAACAATATATGACCCTAGGATGTTTACAAATTGAACCCAATAGTCAAGAAACTATATGTTATTCACTTTGAATTAAGTTGTTTTTAAAATTTTGTTACTAAACTTATGGCAATTACTTTGTGAAAGACGTACACAAGTTAACTCAGGCGCGTTTCAAAACTCACAAATTAACTGATGTTTAAATGACAAAATCATCATCAGTGTTATTATAAACTTACTGGAAATGGTATGTTTTTAAAATAGATACTTGTACCTGCTCTTATACTACTTTTGGACATAAGTATAGAGAACCCAGATAATTAAACTATTATCAAATATTATTGCTACTACTACTAATTAATACCATTACATACTTTTGAGCAAGTTCTCTTGACACGCCCAAACAGTAATGGTCATACCTATTTCAAAAGGATATAGTGTTTATTTTTTCAAATTGAATTTTATTTTTGAAGCAAACCATCTTTGACATTGTGGAATTTTCAGTAATGCATGCTTCTCATCTTCAGTAATTAAATTGGTAAAATGAATTTACCTTCGACTGTAGTAAGTTTTGCTTATCCTGTACAAATTTATTAATAAGTTATTGGTGTTAGACTTATCCTTTGTGTTTACAGGGTTGAAACTGTCTTTGCCAACATTACAAGTCTTTTTGTGTTACACTGAAGATTTACAAGAGACGTAACTCTGCTCCAGGGATATTTAAAGTAACGTTTTTGTTATTACATTTTAGATTTTCAAGAGACTCAACTCTGTGTCAAGGATCTTCAAGATAATATTTTAGTTGTTACACTAAAGATTTACAAAAGACGTAACTCTGTGTCAGGGATTAACTTTTTTTTCAGTTAGAGGATGTTTGTCACTTACTTATAGGAAATTACGTTATAAACAGGTAATTAAGATAGAATAACATCATTGTAAGAATATTTGTTCTTGTAAACAGATCATTAAGGCTTAACAATATCCTCACATTACCTGTTCGTAAACAGGCAAACTTTTGACTCTAGTAGTAAACAAGTAATTAAGAGTTTCGTATAAATGAGAGTGAATCTTTAGAATTTGGTACACTTCTTTCTTTAGTGAACTCGAACTAAGAGATTATTAGTGTTACGTTGTTCTTTACTGGATTCTAGGTAAGAGCTATGGCAGTAAGACTTATTTCTAGTAATGAATCATATGTATAAAAGTTCCGTTTGTACGAAAATAGTTTATGTTTAAATTTAATTCACCACTGTTAAAATAGTGAGGGTTTGCAATTTAGTCAGTTTTAAAAATAGACACCTGTATCTGCTCTTATGACAGTTTTTGGTGTAGGTGTAGAGAACTCTGAAACCATGTCAGGAGTGATTTAACTCCCCAAATGAATTAAATTTGTTACATACTAATAACTAATTGCATATAAAATGTACTTTAAAAAATAGGACCAAGTCAGCTACACACACACACACATAAACCATACAATAGTGTTTCAAATATTTTTTAAATATATTCACGATCATTTTAAGCAAGGCATCGTTTTGATACACCCCCATATAGAACATAGACTTTATGTGTCCTTCTACATACCCATTACTTTTAAGTAAACCATCTATTTGACATACCTTCATACAAAACACGGACTTTGTTTTTTTTTTTTTTAAATGGAGTTTTCAAATTGTGTCCGTATACGTACCCATTACTCTTGAGCAAGCCATCTATTGACTTAAATGGACACACCTCCATACAAAATACATTATAAGCTCAGACCTATTAATTTTTCAAAGAACGTAGACTTGTTTTTTTTTCAAATTGAGTTTTTAAAAAGTGTCTGCCCACACACACCATAGTGTTTTAAATATTTTAAAAATGTATTTATGATTATTTTTAGCTAAGCATCTATTTAACGTACTCTCATACAGAACATACTTTATTTTTTCAAATTGAATTTTCAAAATGTGTCTACTAACATACTCATTACATACTTTTGAGCAAGCCCTCTTTTAATTTGGACACGCCCAAACAGTAATGGTCATACCTATTTCAATAGGATAGTGTTTATTTTTTCAAATTGAATTTTATTTTTGAAGCAAACCATCTTTGACATTGTGGAATTTCCAGTAATTTTCAAATTCAGTTTAAAAAAAGTGTCTGTCCACACACACACACACACACACACCATAGTGTTTTAAATATTTTAAAAATGTATTTATGATTATTTTTAGCTAAGCATCTATTTAACGAATCCTCATATAGAACATAGACTTTATTTTTTCAAATTGAATTTTCAAAATGTGTCTACTAACATACTCATTACATACTTTTGAGCAAGCCCTCTTTTAATTTGGACACGCCCAAACAGTAATGCTCATACCTATTTCAAAAGGATATAGTGTTTATTTTTGAAGCAAACCATCTTTGACATTGTGGAATTTCCAGTAATTTTCAAATTCAGTTTTAAAAAAGTGCCTGTCCACACACATACCATAGTGTTTTAAATATTTTAAAAATGTAATTATGATTATTTTTAGCTAAGCATCTATTTAACGCATCCTCATATAGAACATAGACTTTATTTTTTCAAAATGTGTCTACTAACATACTCATTACATAGTTTTGAGCAAACCCTCTTTTAACTTGGACACGCCCAAACAGTAATGCTCATACCTATTTCAAAAGGATATAGTGTTTATTTTTGAAGCAAACCATCTTCGACATTGTGGAATTTCCAGTAATTTTCAAATTCAGTTTTAAAAAAGTGTCTGTCCACACATACACCATAGTGTTTTAAATATTTTAAAAATGTATTTATGATTATTTTTAGCTAAGCATCTATTTAACGCATCCTCATATAGAACATAGACTTTATTTTTTCAAATTGAATTTTCAAAATGTGTCTACTAACATACTCATTACATACTTTTGAGCAAACCCTCTTTTAACTTGGACACGCCCAAACAGTAATGCTCATACCTATTTCAAAAGGACATAGTGTTTATTTTTGAAGCAAACCATCTTCGACATTGTGGAATTTCCAGTAATTTTTAAATTCAGTTTTAAAAAACTGTCTGTCTACACACACACCATAGTGTTTTAAATATTTTAAAAATGTAATTATGATTATTTTTAGCTAAGCATCTATTTAACGCATACTCATATAGAACATAGACTTTATTTTTTCAAATTGAATTTTCAAAATGTGTCTACTAACATACTCATTACATACCTTTGAGCAAGCCCTCTTTTGACTTGGACACGCCCAAACAGTAATACTCATACCTATTTCAAAAGGACATAGTGTTTATTTTTGAAGCAAACCATCTTCGACATTGTGGAATTTCCAGTAATTTTCAAATTCAGTTTTAAAAAACTGTCTGTCCACACACATTCCATAGTGTTTTAAATATTTTAAAAATGTAATTATGATTATTTTTAGCTAAGCATCTACTTAACGTACTCTCATATAGAGCATACTTTATTTTTTCAAAATGTGTCTACTAACATACTTATTACATACTTTTGAGCAAACCCTCTTTTGACTTGGACACACCCAAACAGTAATGCTCATACCTATTTCAAAAGGTTATAGTGTTTATTTTTTCAAATTGAATTTTATTTTTGAAGCAAACCATCTTTGACATTGTGGAATTTCTAGTAATTTTCAAATTCAGTTTTAAAAAGTGTCTGTCTACACACCATAGTGTTTTAAATATTTTAAAAATGTAATTATGATTATTTTTAGCTAAGCATCTATTTAACGTACTCTCATATAGAACATACTTTATTTTTTCAAATTGAATTTTCAAAATGTGTCTACTAACATACTCATTACATACTTTTGAGCAAACCCTCTTTTGACTTGGACACACCCAAACAGTAATGCTCATACCTATTTCAAAAGGTTATAGTGTTTATTTTTTCAAATTGAATTTTATTTTTGAAGCAAACCATCTTTGACATTGTGGAATTTCTAGTAATTTTCAAATTCAGTTTTAAAAAGTGTCTGTCCACACACACCATAGTGTTTTAAATATTTTTAAAATGTAATTATGATTATTTTTAGCTAAGCATCTACTTAACGTACTCTCATATAGAGCATACTTTATTTTTTTCAAATTGAATTTTCAAAATGTGTCTACTAACATACTTATTACATACTTTTGAGCAAACCCTCTTTTGACTTGGACACACCCAAACAGTAATGCTCATACCTATTTCAAAAGGACATAATGTTTATTTTTTCAAATTGAATTTTATTTTTGAAGCAAACCATCTTTGACATTGTGGAATTTTCAGTAATGCATGCTTCTCATCTTCAGTAATTAAATTGATAGAATGAATTTACCTTCGACTGTAGTAGGTTTTGCTTATCCTGTACAAATTTATTAATAAGTTATTGGTGTTAGACTTATCCTTTGTGTTTACAGGGTTGAAACTGTCTTTGCCAACATTACAAGTCTTTTTGTGTTACACTGAAGATTTACAAGAGACTTAATTCAGGAAACGTGTTCCACTTTGAGGATCTTTGGCAGATACTAATAGGAAATTACGTTATAAAACAGATAAGATTAGCATCGAATGGTCATTATTCTCGTAAACCTATTATACATTATCTGTTCGTAAACAGGAGAACTTTTGACTCTAGTAGTAAACAGGTTTCGTATAAATGAGAGTGAATCTTTAGAATTTGATACACTTCTTTCTTTAGTGAACTCAAAGTAAGAGCTTATTAGTTATACGTTGTTCTTTACTGGATTCAAAGTAAGAGCTATGGCTGCAAGACTTATTTCTAATAATAAATCATATGTAAAAAAGTTCCGTTTGTACGGAAATAGATTTTTGTTTAAATTTAATTCACCACCGGACGATGTAGAGGAAATTGACTGGGTTAAGAAAGGGTTTGCCGATATTGTTGACATGATGAAAGAAGATACGACTGAAGAATATCATTTAGGCTTCACACTGACTAGTTTGAATTTCAAAAATCGAGAACCCGGCTATGTTGCATTCCGTCCGGCTCCTCAAATCACTTCGGACATCCTGTTTGAAATATTTGGTAAAATCATCCAGAGTAATTCAGAGGGTTTTGGTTCGAGTGACACTTTCAAGATTACATGTACGAAGGTATGGGTTCCGCTGGGGCGAGGGCGTATAGGATCCTTTAATAACTACGAAGAAGAGTGTCGTAGGAGAAAGGGAATCGTGGGTATTAAAAATGATGACTCACTCCCTCGTTCGCTTGTTGTTGCAATAGCGTACGTCGACAAAGATCCCGAATATCGAGCCTTAAGACTCAACTTTAAAAATAAACAGACGATTAAAGCTCGACAGTTGAGGATCGATGCTGACGTTCATACATCTGATTTACAAAAATTTCAAGATTTTCTCTCTGAATATAAAATTACCGTGTATAAGTATGGAAGCAAAGGACGTGACATTTTTTTCGAAGGCGAAAATGCAGGAAGGAAAATCAATCTGTTGTTTCATGATGGCCATTTTAACGTCATTACAAGTTTGACATCGGCGTTTCAATGTGGGTATTATTGTGAAACTTGCCACTCTCCGTTTAACGTTAATTTTCATACATGTCCTAAGGCATCAAGTAGAATGGGACGTGTCAGGCCAGGTTTCTATAATAACTACGAAGAGGAGTGTCACGAAAGAAGAGGTATCGTAGTAATTAAAAATTCCGATGCTCTCTGTTTACCCCGATCCATTGTTGTAGGAAAAGCGAATGTCGACCGAGACAATGAATACTCTGCAATAAGAAAAAACTACGATAATATACAAACATTCAAAGCGCAACAGTTAATGACTGACGCTGGAGTTCAAATTTCTGACACCGGGGCTGGTGTAGAGGAGTTACAAAAGTTCCAAACATTTCTCAGTAGTTATAAAATTACTGTGTACGAGTACGGTAGTAAGGGACGCAACATTTTTTTTGAAGGACAAGACGCGGAGAAAAAAATCAATCTTATATTTCACAATGGACATTTCAATGTGATTACAAGCCTGACGGCTGCGTTTGCTTGTAGTTACTATTGCGAAACCTGCCATACTCCTTTTGACCATCGTGTGAATCACAGATGCTCGGTAACCTGTTACTCCTGCAAACGGTCTCCTCCATGCATTCTGGTTGACAATGTAGTACATTGTGACAAATGCAATAGACAATTTAAAAACAGTGACTGTTTTGCGAATCATCTCGGTGGTGTTTGTAACTCCTTAAAAACGTGTCCGTCGTGTATGAAAGTAATATATCAGCCTAACCACACTTCACCTCACGAATGTGGAGAGGTATATTGCAAAACTTGCAAATCATTCATGTCTTCACCACACTCATGTTACATGAAAATCGATTCCCGTAGTCCTATGAAGAAAGATTTCTTGTTTGTATTCTTTGATCTTGAAACCAGACAAGACGAAAATCTACAGGATTCAAAGGTTCATCGAGTTACCTTGTGCGTTTCTCAACAGTACTGTTTCCGATGTATAGAAGGGAATTCATGTGGATGTTGCAGCAACAGAGTCTTTAAGGAAGATCCTGTCGATGAGTTTATGACATATGTAATGGACGTGAGGAAACAGTACAAGAAATTAGCTGTTATTGCGCATAACGGTCAAGGTTTTGATTTTCAGTTCATACTGAAGTACGTGCTGGAAAAGACGCAATTTACTCCTACTCTGATTACGCGTGGCACAAAGGTGATTCTGATGGAAATTGATAACACAAAGTTTATCGATTCCTTAAACTACATGCCCATGGCCTTATCTAAACTACCCAAGTCTTTCGGTCTTCCACCAGAAAAGAAAAAAGGCTATTTCCCCCACCTCTTCAATACGATGGCAAACCAATCGTATATAGGCCCTATCCCTCCTAAGGAATTCTATTGTCCAGATTCTATGATGGACAAAAAGAGTTACGATACTTTCATTAATTGGCACAATGAACTGACAAGTAGCGGATATGTGTTTGATTTCCAGAAGGAAATAGTTGAATACTGTTGTTCCGATGTCGATATTCTAGCGCAGGCGTGCATCAAATTTCGATCGATATTTTTGAGCCAATGTAATGTAGATCCCTTCCTCGAAGCGGTGACTATTGCCAGTGCCTGTAACCTCGCTTTTAGAAGAAACTTTTTAAGACGAAATACTATCGGAATTCTCCCTAAAAAAGGATACAGGCTTGTGGACACACAGTCCAAAATAGCACTGCAATGGTTGACTTGGATAGAAGACCAAAGAGGAATCCATATCGAACACGCTGGTCGAGGACGTGAGGTAAAAGTGCAAGGGATGAGAGTGGACGGGTATTTTGAAGGAGAAATATTCGAGTTTCACGGATGTTACTGGCACGGATGTCCTAAGTGCTTCTCTAATGGACGCAACGACCCGCTGGAAGACGATCCTTCCGACACCCTCAACTTACGTCTAGAAAGGACGAAAGCTAAATCGGGTAAGCTCCCCAATGTTGTGGAGATGTGGGAGTGCGAATTTAAACAGATGAAGAAAGGAAATACGGCTATGACTTACTTGGACACTCACCCGGTTCTGAACAAAACACCCCTCAATCCACGTGATGCATTTTTTGGAGGCCGAACGGGTAACACGAAATCATATTACGCATGTAAGGATGGAGAGACAATACAGTATGTTGATATATGTTCACTCTATCCCTCGGTATGTAAGTACGGAAAGTTTCCCGTTGGTCATCCGTCAATTCACGTAGGCGACAGAGAGTGCAGACAACGAGGAATGAACGCTGAAGGACTTTTAAAGTGCAAAATCCTTCCACCCCGTGATCTTTATCATCCTGTGCTTCCGATAAAACTTCACGACAAACTTATGTTTGTACTTTGCAGATCTTGTGCACAGACATTATCAGAAGACTGTGAACATACTATCGACGAACGAGTGTTGGTAGGAACTTGGACAATGGACGAAATAAGGAAAGCCGTTGAAAAAGGCTATACCATCATAGAAATGTACGAAATGTGGGAGTACGAGATAGCCAGTTTCGAGAAAGGTAACGGCCTCTTTGTCGAATATATCAATCAGTTCCTGAAAATAAAACAGGAAGCTTCAGGATATCCTGACTGGTGCATCAGCGAAGAGGAGAGGAAAAAATACGTAGACGATTATTTCGAACACGAAAACATTAGACTGAATTCAATTGAAAAGAATGAAGGACTCAGATCCCTGGCAAAGCTTATGTTGAACTCATTTTGGGGAAAATTCGGACAGAGGGAAAATCAAACAAAAACCGCGATTGTTCGTCAACCCTCGGAACTGTTCAAAATGTTGACATCGCCTTCGATACAAGTAAACACCATACAAGAGATCAACGAAGACGTGATATTAGTGAACTGGGAGTTTGTCGAAAATGATTGTGACGTAGTGTCTAGCGCTAATGTAGTAATTGCCTCTTATACTACTGCCCAGGCCAGACTTAAACTGTACGAACATCTAGATAAATTAGAAAGACAGGTTTTGTACTACGACACGGACAGTGTGATATATTACCATAGACCTGGAATGCACATGGTGCACATAGGAGACTACTTAGGACAGATGACAAACGAACTTTCGGCTTACGGTCAAGGATCTTACATTACAGAGTTTGTATCCGGAGGTCCAAAGACTTACGGTTACAGAGTACTAGCGACTTCTACAAACACAATAGAGACTGTTTGCAAAGTAAAAGGACTGACCTTAAACCTCTGCACGTCTGGTTTGGTGAATTTTCAATCTTTAAAATCAATGGTTACAGCCAAAGACGAATCCTTGAAGGTACCCGCCTCACGTATTCGTAGAACAAAAGATCGTGAGGTGGTTACTGTCGAGGAATTAAAATACTTTAAAATAACAGGATTCAAAAGGAAAAGAGAGGGTGAGTATGACTCACTGCCTTATGGCTACATTAAAAAAGCACGTAAAGCTACTTAATATTTTTTGTCATTTACACATGTTCTAGTATAGATTACTCTACACGATTCTACTATCATTAGAATAACAGGTTACAAGAAACTGTCACTGACGTAAAATTAATTTTTCCGTTAACAAAAGCAAAACATTAAGATAATCTTGTGTATTATCTTGATAGTAAAATGTATGGCACTACAATATGTAGATTTTTATATTTACATTATGTAAGGTAATCTGATAATAAAACATGTTAACACACCAATAAGTTGAACATCTCACGTTTAATACTATTGAAAGTAAAATTTATACTAACTTTCACAAAATTAATAAACACATGTTCTAGTATAGATTGCTCTGCACGATTCTACTATCACGAGAATAACATGAAAAAAAAACTGTCACTGGCGTGAAATTAATTTTTCCCTAAACAAAAGCAAAAAAAATTCTTGTGCTCATGTATTATCTTGATAGTAAAATCGATAGCACTACAATATGTGGATTTTTATATTTACATTATGTAAGGTAATCTGATAATAAAACATGTTAACACACCAATAAGTTGAACATCTCACGTTTAATACTATTGAAAGTAAAATTTATACTAACTTTCACAAAATTAATAAACACATGTTCTAGTATAGATTACTCTGAACAATTCTACTATCATGAGAATAACATAAAAAACTGTCACTGGCATGAAATTTTTTCGTAAACAAAGGCAAAAAAAATGCTTGTACTCACGTATTATCTTGATAGTAAAATCGATAGCACTACAAAATGTGAGTGTTTATATTTACATTATGTAAGGTAATCTGATAATAAAACATGTTAACACACCAATAAGTTAAACATCTCACGTTTAATACTATTGAAAGTAAAATTTATACTAACTTTCACAAAATTAATAAACACAATAAAGCCTGATATGTAGACCTACTGGGGACGTCCGCTGTCTTCTTTATGCATTATATTTTTAAATGGGCAACATATGTGGTATTCTGAATGTCTCTTATGAAAGTATTCAATTGAGTTAACTTAATGGTTATGTCATCAATTCTGTATGTCCTGTTATTATAATCTGTAAGCACCGTAGTTCCAACGATAGCTTTAGTGAAGACTAAAATAGGCACTACAAAATGTGAATTTTTATATTCATGTAAGGTTTTCTGATAATAAAACATCAATATGTTTCACATGTCACGTTCAATACTGAAATTACAACGGCTGGTCTTTTTATCTTCTTTGTGCATTATATTTTTCTCTAAAATGGGTAACATATATGATATCCTGAACGTCTCTTATGAAAGTATTCAATTGAGTGTACTTAAAGGTTATGCCATCAATTCTGTATTTCCTGTTATACAATAAAACCTGGTATGTAGGCCTACTGGGGATGTCCGCCAGGCAAAACAATGGACAACGCATCAATGGTCATACCTCCAGGGTGATGTGGAAATTGACTCATTTGTACTGATGGCTCACAAACGTATGTAGGATGCTGCCTGAACGATCCAGAGCATATTCTTTTTGCAGTAATTCCATTGTAATCCAGCTAGGAAGGTAGGTAAGTTGTGAATTTTTATATCGCATCTTGTTATATACTCTCTCCCACTGCTTCGAATTTACACCAGAATGAATACTCGTCGATGCTTCAAATGTATTTTGAGGAAAGTAATAGTAAAATGTGTATTTTTAAGTAATACTGACATTGATGACTCACAAGTATGAATTTAATGTAACTGTTTTCTACTTATAGGATACCTCTGTACTCTTTCCACATATTGCATGGCTATAGTAGTCTCTCGAGCTTGATATACAGTGCTCATTAGTACCTAAGGACAGGACTACGTAAATAAGATCTTTACCATCCACGGTTAAGGGTAAGAAATGAGTAGCAAGTCCGTATCGGGTTGAGTCAAAGACCAGAGAGGTATCGGACAAGAGGCGTTTGGATAAGGGAGGTACAGAATCAGTATCTCTTGAATACAGTAATAACAAGACCTGAGGCGTTTGGGAGGCAGTGGCAAGACCTGAGGCGTTTGGGAGGCAGTGACAAGATCTGAGGCGTTTGGGAGGTACCAGATTTTTTAAAGGGTTTCGAATACGGCGTCATCGGGTAAATTAATATAGGCTAAGGCACCACTCCACCACCCTCTGTCGGATACCTCTGGATTAGGAATTGCCACATACTTTATCAACAAAGAATCACGTATATTGTAATTGACTTTTCTTATATTCTATTTATAAAGTTTAATTTCTTTAATTAAAAAAAATAATACTATATATGCTAATTGAATGATTAAAACTTAATGATTTAATTTATACTTAGATGTAACATACTCCTGTACTATGTGTTTTACTTGCAAATAATGTCATTTATATTTTCGTGTTGAAATATCAGTGTTTATACACAGTGTATAACTTACTGTCTTTTAAACAAGAATATATTTCATATAACGAGCCAAACGTCTTGTTTTAGAAAAATAATTAAAAAACTCCAATATTCTATTTATATTCGTTTGATTTATAAGAATTATAAATAATAAAGAAAACAATTAAGCTTGGAAGTAAACAAGTTCATACAGTACTAGCATGTTGATTACGCCTAAAGACATTATTTCCTCAAGACGGGGCGCAGAAGGTACGAATACGACGATTTTTGACATCAGGTCAATTTGGACTTCAAACCCTTTCAACCCTTTCAACCCTTTCGTTTAACCCGTTCAACCCTTTTAACCCTTTCAACCCTTTTAACCCTTTCAGCCCTTTTAACCCTTTCAACCCTTTTAACCCTTTTAACCATTTCAACCCTTTTAACCCCTTTTAACCCTTTTACCCCCTTTCAACCCTTTTAACCCTTTTAATCCTTTCAGCCCTTTTAACCCTTTTAACCCTTTTAACCCTTTTAACCCTTTTAACCCTATTTAACCCTTTTAACCCTTTTAAACCATTTCAACCCTTTTTAACCCTTTTAAACCCTTTTTAACCCTTTTAACCCTTTTAACCGTTTTAACCGTTTTAACCCTTTTAACCGTTTTAACCGTTTTAACCCTTTTAATCCTTTTTAACCCTTTTAACCCTTTTAACCGTTTTAACCCTTTCAACCCTTTTAACCCTTTTAACCCTTTCAACCCTTTTAACCCTTTCAACCCTTTTAACCCTTTCAACCCTTTTAACCCTTTCAGCCCTTTCAACCCTTTTAACCCTTTCAACCCTTGAGAAAGGATCAATGACATCCTGCAAGAAGACTAACGACAATACTGGTCATATAGCACAAATAAAGCAATAAATATAGCACAATACTGGTCAATAGCGTCTCTATTGTTTGGACAAGTTAGCCGAGAGGTTAGCGTTGATGGTTCTAAACACAAACATACGGGGTTCGAATACGGCTCAGGTAAAACGATTTTTTTTCAGAATCGACGGCACCAGTCTTGTAAGGGTTACGGGAAAGGGTTAAAAGGGTTAATGACGTAAGACCTGAAGGCTAAAGGGTTGAAAGGGTTGAAAGGGTTAAAAGGATTAATAGGATTAAAAGGGTTAATGACGTAAGACCGCCTGAAGGCTAAAGGGTTGAAAGGGTTAATGACGTAAGACCGCCTGAAGGCTGGGTTTTCCCCCACGACTCAAGTGTCCCATCTCAACAAGCGCATTCTCTACTAATAAAGGCGTTGTCGAGGGAAAGAAATGTAATAGTCAGAGTCTGTTTAGAGGAAGGACGTGAAGGAGGTTTTTGCGATAAAGGTTGAAATGGATATATGTAACAGATAATCCCACACACAAACGGGGACTAAGTGTGTATTCTAGTCGTGTATGTGAGTATATGGTATTTAAAATGTTATAGAGAATTCGTTACAGCCATGAATGTTTTCCTTAGTAATCTGCATCGATTCCCGGATCTATTATCTAAGAACTGTTACTTAAATAAGAACAAATTTTGTGCTGAGATGTCACCCCCCAAATGTTCTGGGACATACTGGGCCATATTTGCTTATCATACGTAAATTTCATAAATCTTCTTTACTGCTATCCTAAACAAAATCGTTAAAAACATCTAAACAAAAACAATTACCTAGAAATTGTGTGTTATTAATGTTAAAAAAACCGAAAAAGTATTAAAATAAACAAAAATATTGCTCGAAAATTTTATAAAATTAAAAACTATAGATAATTATTTAGGTTGAAAAATGTAATAACATTGTTACACCCTGTATAAAAACAATATTGATGTTGCAACTTTCATGATCATGCAACACCCGTTTCATCACTCTTCACTTTGAGAGAAGTATTCCCTTAAATAAATCTTTATCTGAAAGAACTCAAAGAATAAGAACTAAATCTTAAATTTTTTCTGGAATTTTAGAAAAGGATGAAAGGTTTTAAAATGAAAACAAGTTTTCCCACTGTGAAGGTCACAAGTAGTGCGTCTCATGGTCAGTGTTGGATTAAAGTAAAAGTTTAAAAGAGGAGTAAACATCTATAACAAAGTATAACCGAATGTACTGGAAATGTTAAAAAGCGAGAGCCATGTAGAGGCTACCGTTTCTTGCTAAATATAGTGTGATCTCTATTTTTAATGGTTACAACCATGAGTTAAAACTGTTCTGGCTTTGTGTAAGTAGAGATATCTGGCCATTATACATTCAAAGGGGGTGGGGTTGTTGGATTTAATTAGAAAGGTAAACCTCATTACTTTTAGGAGGCAGATAAAACACTAGGGTATGAAACCTCTAACTGGTTTGGAAGAGACTCCTTGCTCACGGCTCATTTGAGTTAAGTTATTCTCTGTCAAGGTAGCAACCTTGTTTGCTATTATTTGTTTTTTAGTTTTAAGGCGATACGCCAGTGGGATTTTAATAGCTTACGCTGCATATAAAAGGATTGTGAATGAGGATTAGAGAGGGGCATAAAACCCCAGCTAGGTCGTGACATTTACAGGACCAAATAAGTATTCTCTATTGGTGTTATAAAGAAGTGTCTACCTGTTACATCCCGTTGTAAGAGAGTGATAAGGATTGTCGATGGAATTGCGCGGGAATAAAATAGGGATATAAAAGTACTTAGTAGAAAGTATAGGAGGATATATCATCATGTGAACCTACTCTCTTTAGGTTCATAAAGAGATACAGGGGAAAGGATGAAAAATGGTAGATGGAACAGGCGGGAATAAGTTAAGGATATAAAACTGCCTAGTAGAGGATATCGGAAGAATTTATTATCACACATCAGAGTGGCTTGTTTAAAGTAAACCTATTCTCTACTATGTTCATAATGAAAAAGAAAGGCTAAATGAAATTACATATGACTAAGAGAAATAAAATATTTCTTGGAGGGAGTGAGCATGCAATCGTGAAGACAGAGTCGTTTATTAGAAGTGTAGCTGCTCTCTTGCCGGTTGAAGTAGTCTATCCTTTTACAAAGTCACTTTTTTCTGCTTGTAGAGATAGGGATACGAATGACATGAAGTGAATTCAGAATCAAGTTATGGTGATGAATATAATTTTATATTCTGCAATCATTCCTAAAACAAACGATTCTAACTTTTTGAGATAACCGTGATTCAATGAACGGAAACTATTTGTTACATTGTTCGATTCGTGTAATGTACATATACACTAACAACGGGGAAAATCAGATTGTGATACTAAACATCAACTGAATATTAAGCCTCTCTAGACGAGAGCTTTATAAAGTAGTCCTTGTATTACTCCGCCCCCGCCGAGATGTGAGATCACCCACGCCTCGTCTGGCCGCAATCTTTATCTAACCGTCTGCATCTATCCGTCACGTTTGTTCCATAGGAGCTTGTACAGCGTGTCGAAGTGATTTTAGTCAATATTAATGGTAGCATGGTATATCATGACGTCTGCTGCGGCGGAGGACGCAAACTTTCAGTTTTTTATTCGAACCACTCTACATCTGTCTCATTATGTGCGATCTGTCTGGACATAAATTCGGCACATGTGTTTTGCACATGTTACGGACGCTGTTTAGTGCAATTTTTATTCCGCAAAAAAATTCGAAGCTAACTAATCATATTTGTCGGTGGGAGCATTGTAAATTTGCGATGCCCGTCTAACAACGTACTTTAGAGTGGTGACAAAATCAAGAGTCAAAAACATCTATAAAGATTTTACTTTATTGATAACGGTATTTTTCTATCAGTTATATGTAAAATAAAAGTATTATGTCGTTACGTTGGTTCCTCGGTAAAATATAATACGACTTTAGAATGCGTGAATCCGTCTTGAACTTTAGGTAGACTACAATTATATACTATAAAATGTCTTTTGGCAAACAATTAAACGGTTTTAGTAGACAGATGGTAAATCCTTTTGAAGGTTCACATAAATCTCAACGTAAACCTACGGTATTTGAAGTAGTTACATCGTGACACTTTCCATCTTTGTGTTCACACACAGCAACTTCATATACAACAGTTTACAGTACATAAAAAGAGGGGTTCAAGCTTGAGATATTAGATGGTACCGGGAAACGAGAAAAATTAAGGGGAATGTTAGTAAACTCGAATAACCAGGGCTTAGACAGATGTGCCACATTTACTTCAATCTAAACTTAGAATAAAAGGTATAATGGCGGAAATCTGAAGAGTGTGTACACAGAGCAAAGCCGCGACTAAATATCATAATAGAACAGTAATATTGATAAAATTCAGATCAAAAGAGCAGGTGTAGAAGTTAGGTTATGCGGTCTAATGTGACAGCGCTGCTTGTCATTTCCTGACACCAAGTGTGCAATAAGGGAGAATATTTTGAGTAGAAGGATAGAATATTAAGGTGGCTACCCTTCAACCTTCTTAGAACTACAGGGACTAGTTTTCACATGCCAAGTGTTATGTCAGCTGTCGACTATTTGTAGAGCCATAAAGACATTCATATGTAGTCAGTAACAAAGCAGACCTCTACAAAATAGGCTTGCGAGAGCAAGGGTTTTATGGAAAGGGTCAAGAGTGTGAATGAGACTAGTAGTTGTGCACATGATTCAACGGAATTATACAAAATTCAAAATTAACCAATGATTTCCCCTATTAGGTAGAGTATTTGGTTACCACCAAATACAATACTAATTTTATCATATTTCGAGTGTCATGGTTTTCTGCCATCCCTAGCACTGTCACATTAATTTTAGTTGACGCGTTTCAGCGAATCTCCAACAATCAGAACTTTCTACGAACTGTTTCTCTCCATACGGGAATTGTTTTATACAGCTTATTTAGTCACGCTTCTTCTTACCATCCAACATCCAACCAATATAACGTCCTGTCATGCCAGACATCAATCCTCAGTTCCACCCCTATCCAAAACGCCCTGTTCTCATATTCTTACCTCCAGCCAGGGAAGTTGCAGAAATAACCTCGAGGGAACCAAACCCCCTCCTTCTCAGGCCAGCGGGGGTGGGACAGTTCCTAGAAAGTTCTGATTAATGGAAGTTCTCCGAAACACATCAAGAAACATTAATGTGGCTGTACTGGGATAAATGTGACGCTCAAAATATTAATATGCAACCTAAAGAAAACACTTAGGATATTCATTTAATAACTACGTTTTATTAAATAATAATCTTGTATGAAATAATGGTAAAACTGTTCTCTGGTAAAACTAAAATTTCACTTGTTCCTATTAAAAAACCCATGGTAATTCGAAATAATTTTGTAGGTAGTCAAAGGTTTTCCGAAATACCGATTTGTGTAACGCCCGGCACGAACGAACGATACATGCCAATTGGAGCTGATTGCCCTTAATTAAGTGGAACCGACGCCTCTGTTGTGGCTCGGCTCATTTAATTGTGGGCCGTTTATGTGAACACTGGCTTTATTTAAGCAGCTAGCAGAGTTGATCTAATGATTATTTGTAAGGTTGTAAGTGGTTCATGTCTGGTGATATTAACGAATACTCGTTCCACTGACTCTGAATGGATTTTTTTTGTACCACATATAAAATTTCTGTAGCGGTTTCCTTTTAATCACTAAGCTGACTATTTATTCAGATGTTATTCATTAATCACATTTTGAGGAACACCTTGGAGCTACTGGTGCGGTGATCCAGCAAGAATCGTTCTACTTCAGGTAAACGACCCTGCCCACGCGATTCCTTAATTCTTCCAGCTTCCTAGTACCAGGTACTTTCCTTAGTCCTACATAATTCCAGTTACCCTTACTTATCCTCCCGAACGGAGGGACACCTGTACATGTAATGGGTCTTCTATACGTAAGCCACTGTTCCCGCGACGCCATAACTTTTCCTTCTTCCCAAGGGGACCGGTATGTCTTGATGCATCTCTACTCCCACCACATAAAGGATAGTCACCTATATGCAGAGTCCTGTCCTATCTGTCGTAGGCGATAATAGTCTACTCCTAAAGTCGCTTTAAAACCACACACGCGCACGCGCGCGCACGCACACATACACGTGAGCTCGCGCACACATACACACTCACACACGTGAGTGCGTACAAGCGCGGGCACACACGCGCGCGCACGCACGCACGCACGCACGCACTTGTACAAGTACACGCGAGCGAGCGCACACACACACACGCACACACAAATTCCAGTAGCGATTTAGAGGAGATAGGGAATCATAATGAATAACCATTACGGTAGTGATCCTGAATGTGCAAACCTTAGTCCTTTTTTACTCTTTGAAATTCAGTATAGTTGCCTGAAACTTAATATTTCTTTTGTGTGACAATGTTTTTCTTTGATAAATACAGTACTTTTAGAGTGTTTTGGTATACTTACTTTTGGAAGTAATATCCGCCTTTTTTAGTTTTTTTATTGTAATTCGCTATTTAGTAATGAAAACATTCTATATAAACGTACACTAAATAAATTAATTATAAGTTAAATTTTTTTTATATTTAAAACAAAAAGTAATTTTGTATCTTGGTACACGCTACTGGTGTAATAAACAAGCACTAAACGTTTTGCGGTTTTATGGTTGGATAGGGAGGACGGCTGTTGTGTATATTGGGAATAAATTAGTTTTAGGAAGGCGATTAATTTAATTTCACGTAGGTCTGTAATTTTAGGAATTTTTTGTCGCAGTCATCACTGATTATGAAATAATTCAACTCGTGGGCTACATTTATGGGCCATTAGTTTTTGCTCCATGATGGAGTAAAACAAGTAAAATATTTCAACATTTTATTCTTGAATATATTGTTACAATAAAATCTAAAACATCTCCACAAAACGGGGATTTGACGAACTAGCAAAAATATGTCTTAAAGGTGACCTTGGATTGTACTTACAAATGTCTTGTATAAAATTAAGGAAGTGATTTCGTTACAGTATACAGTAATGCCTCGATATAATTATCAGAGCCCCGATTAACCGAGTCCCGGGTTAACCGAAGTAGTTGAAAATTTATACAATACGTGTTTATACTCTTGTCGCAACCACGTAAAATACCTTTTTACCACTCCAAGAGCTCTTCCCCCGTATTTATACTGTAGGGAAAGGTTAGAAGTAAAATTTGCAGCTATAGAAATATTCCTCCAAGTACCTGCAGTTACATACACCTTCAATAGACTTCCTGCTGCTACAACGATTGCCTGAAACGGTCGCAAATAATTGTCCGGTATACAGAAAACTCTTAAGGGCCTCTTCAAGAAATTACCTTTTCAACTGGAGATGTATGTACTGTATGTTTTTTTTAATTTCATATTTTTATTTTTTCATATTTTTCATTTGATACAGTGCGTCATTTGTTCACATCTTTGACTTAGTTTTCAATCATTTTACCAGTTTGCTATATGTTTCCTTCTCAATTTTTGACCGAGTCGGGTGTTATTCGAAATTTCAATCATCCGAAGTACCCCCATTACCTCGGATAATCGAGGCACTAGTGTATATACTAACGTTACAACTGGATTATTCTCGAATGTTCATTTGGTACTATTCATATTACGAGTGAAACCTTGGTGCATGTTTTGTGATGTTTTTTTAAAAATAATATTCCATTAATAATTACTATTTATA
Organism: Prosapia bicincta; assembly: GCA_036971475.1. NCBI lineage: Eukaryota > Metazoa > Arthropoda > Insecta > Hemiptera > Cercopidae > Prosapia > Prosapia bicincta. The sequence continues at coordinate 166,472,554 of JBAIZL010000005.1, forward strand.
TCAATAAAATTTTGGACATACAATTTATAAAATTTAAATTAAAAATTGAAATTAATTTTGAAACTTTTTTAAATCATATAATAATTTTTTTAAAAAGAAGTTTTAGAGTATTTAGTCTAAGTTTTAAAAATCTTAGACTAAGTGAAACTTATGTTTTTACTTACTAAGTAAAAAGAGAATAAGAAAAACTATTCCGAAAGTATTAAAAACGAGGTATTTAAATTGAAACAGCTGATAACGTCTGGCAATCTTGCACTTTTCTTTATAATAGTCTAGTAATGAACCGCAAGCAGAATTTAAATTTGACCTAACCTGAGCAATTGTAGCCATTGTGGTAATTGCATGGACGTGATGCTAGGCGTTGACATCGTGTTTTTACGTTTCACAGATGTAGTTTCAACAGTGGTGTTTATTAAAACCGCTATTGCGCAAAACATTGAGTACGCCTGCTTTGTTACATCCTTTTGTCAATTTAAACGTATATTACACAAAGCATTATACATAAATGATTGAAATTGAATTGGCGACGGTAAATTGGAATTTAAATAATCTGCCCATTTGGTTGCATATTCACCGTTTAAAATGAATCAAGGATTTGAAAACTATACTAAACTTTAAATGAGGAGAGTTTGTAAAAGTCAGATGGGTGGAGGACGGAGGGTGGGTGTGTATTTAATAGTGACAGAGATGTGACAAGTGCATCGTGGTAACAATTCCAGTTGTCATGGAAACGTGTAGTTCCTGTTTAAAACTACTCACCAGCGCCTCTTTAACAGACTCTTTCGAACTGGCGAAGTACCTTTATAATTTTAATTCTGCTCTAATACCAGTTATGTATGTCTTCCACGAATCCTTCACTTTTTGTATTACAGCTTCGCTCGACTTCCTATACATGTGTAATATATTTAATTTATATGTTACTGTAAAAGTTTCTATATTGGTAAGTCTTAATATACCAGGATTTTCTAGTAAATCTCAGAATCTACCAACACAAGTTGGTAAATGTAAAAAAATTTAAATAAAATTTGATATTTCTGTGATTTACTATTACTTTGGGAGACGCTAGGTTTTACCAACGGTAGTTTGTAGATGTGGGTTTTGAGAATAAAACCATGAATATTTTTTAATATTTTTTTTTTTTGCTAGCAACGAGTACGTCCATTAAGGTTATGTTAGGTTAGGGTATTCGCACATGAGCTTAAAAGTAATCGGGACGCGAGATAGTTTTCAATCTAATCTTTTTGATACCTATCGGAGTTTCAGCGCACATGAGATAGAGTTTCAGCGCGCGTCATTTCAATCCTATCTTTTGATATTTATTTTCCATGTTGGGGACTGGCTTAACTCTATGTTGTTTCTCCTACGAGATGGATCAAAAACAAGTGCAAGTTTACAAAAAGAAAGTTGTGTTTTCGTTCTTAGTGTACAAATGTTTTCTCTTGTTTCTTGTATAGTTGTCTTTGATGTTCTTTCATTTAATTGTGAGCTTTTTAACTAGAACAAACAAACGAAAATGTTTTTGTTATTGTTTGGAACTAATATATTTGACAATAATATTATACCATGATAGGCCTCAGATATTGTCAAAAACTACTGTAATCAACTCGTTTGTTGTTTCCCGGATAAATTGGTTTCGTTAAATGGAAATTTTGATAGAGCGTATTGACCATTGATACTTTTTAGCGAAATTTTGAAAAAAATAACTGTTAAATTCAATTACTATATATATATATATATATATATATTCTTGATATTTTACGTTATCCATAGTTTTTCCGTTGCACTGACTTTATGAAGTTAATATATTACTATTGACTATTGTAAGTGATTTTATTCACCATTAAGTGCAATGATTTTACCTTGTGTGATGAGGCGCCTTTCGGTCACTTGACCATTGTCGAATCACTGATTACTTTTTCTCAATTTTTCTGGGGTGGATGTTCAGTTCGTCCTGTTGGTAATTGTTTCCTCTTGAGTCTTGTGTATAATGTTTTTGAATAGTATGTCTTCTGTATATGTTGTTTATAGATTCATTAAATTATTGTGTATGTTTTTATAAATGTGGTATTTTTCTAGTGAGTTTAGTTCTATTTGGTTATTATTTATTTCAAGTATGGTTAGGTTATTTACATAATGAAATAACAAATTGCGAAAATAACCTAACCATACTTGAAATAAATAATAACCAAATAGAACTAAACTCACTAAAAAAATACCACATTTATAAAAACATACACAACAATTTAATGAATCTACAAACAACATATACAGAAGACATACTATTCAAAAACATTATACACAAGACTCAAAAGGAAACGTAGAAAATAGTAACTATTAAAAATTAATATCTCAAGCTATAAATGTAAATTATTCCTCATTGATATTATTAACAAATTATCAATCTTATTAATATTAATGCCAAAGATTAACGTCAATTGTTTATTCAGTCATATTCAAAGTTTTAACATATAAATAATGTGGAATTAGTAATTATACTATCGAAAACTTACCTAATAAAATGGCACAGATAGAAAGTAAGCTGCGGTGCATGTGCACTGTCTCATTACCCACTGTGTACTAGTGGAAGGCTGGCGATAGAATTGACGCCAAGATAGGAGAAACCTGCGTCAGCCGCAGGCCGAGGTTATCCGATAGCTATCGGCGTCCCATGTGCGTTGCCCCATTACTCCCAATGTACTTCAGCATATCCGATTGAAAACTATCTCGGCGTCTCGATTACTGTCAAGCTCATGTGCGCCTAACCTTAGGTAACTTATACCGTGCTTCTGAGGTATTTACCTAGTATAGTTCGAAATTAATTATGACCATAGAAGAGTTCGGACTTTTGCCATTAAAAAGTCGGTAATCTTAGGTAAATCTTATAGTAATGTGATAAAATGACAAAGGGGAGAGAGTTTTGTGTGTGATCTCATCTAAGTTGCCTATAATTAGTTCCCTGCCCTTTAAACGTTTAGGATATCGAAGTTTGGCGTTTGGCATGACAAGGGAGACGTATGCGCAAGTTGCCTAGGGATAAGACTGATATTGCACAAATATAACACTGGATCCATTTCGCACAGGACAAACTGCATTGGATGTATTTTTTTTACCGGGCGAATTTATACAGCTTTGTCATTGCAAAACACAATTGTTTTTCAATTCCCACTATTAGTTCTCACTCTTCCTAGCCATATAAGTTGAAATACATTTTTTAAATCTTGTAGTGGATGACACTTGAAGTAAATAGTTTTTTCTAAATACTAATTCATTATTTAAATTTAATTTATTAATTTTTTATTAAATAATTTCGCTCTCTATTCTGTCACATAATATTGTTACTCTCTTATATGTATATACATATTTAAATTACATAAATATATAATAAAACGTACCTAAAATAAAATTTTTCTTTGTTGATCTAAGGAAATGACTTTAATTTTTGCTACGTATATATTACTTGTGTTTCTATGTCTATAACAATTCTCCTCAAAGTTCTTTTTTAACTCTGAAGTTTTTACAACAATATTTCATAACATGCTAGGGCTACCAGTGTATGAGGATTTTAGGATAAATAGGGCACGTCAGAGAGTTTTTAAAGGTTTGTATAACTAATGCTTTTTTAATAACCGTATTTTACTCGCGCAAAGAGAATCTAACGCGTAGGCCTTACAAGTTAGCATATGTTTGCATATTTGAAACAGCACAAACCGTTTGTGCATTCATGCGGAAAGATCGTTCACTCTGTGGAAGGTGCATCAGCACCACAAAGCAGGGAGTATTCTGGATTGTGGCGTCGTCTGCTTAGCCCACAGCCAGTTCAATACTTCATCGGTTTCGTGGTTCTTAAATCACTCACTAACGCGTTGTTGCAGGATCATTGTTATAAACTGTGAAATATCTCTTAATTCTTTTTACAAATATTTCAGTTTAAGTTTGATATTACTTTTTAATAAGCTATTATTGACGTTGATACCACATGCTGCCAATATAACAAATAAACATATATATATATATATATATATATATATATATATATATATATATAAAGAACAAAAGTCAAAATACAAATACAAGAATTATATTTGAATTTACAATTCAACTGTAAATTCAAATATAATTCTTGTATTTGTATTTTGACTTTTGTTCTTTATTAATACACAAGAAAACATATTGCGATATATATATATATATATATATATATATATATATATATATATATATATATATATATATATATATATATACCTCAGGAGCACGGGTAAAAATAATACCTGGTGCTGTTTCATTTTTTGCCCAAAATTTTAAAATTTGGAAAAAATGCAGAATTTAACTTTACTTTACAACACACAAAATTTTATAAACTAAAAGTTTTTTATGAAACAGAACATAATGCTTTACAATATAGGTACAAAGTATCTGGATATGGTTATTAAAAAACTAAACAAAATCAATATAGTTAACTACAAGCTAACCTGTGAATGGTTTGGTGTATGTGGTGTGTGGGGAGGGATAGGGTGAGCGTGTGCTTGCGTACGTGCGTATCTTACTCCGTTCCGTAAAGAAGTTTTGATTTTATACAATTTTGGGGTGTTAATTGAGCTTAAATGTGAATTGTTCATGTTCCAATATGTATCTTTGTCTTGAAGACTGTTTACATCATCCGGTATAATTTGTATGTAATATGGGTATATATATATATATATATATATATATATATATATATATATATATATATATATATATATATATATATATCGCGATTATTAAAGGCTATTTTCAATTTCTTTTACCTGTAAATGATAAAGACTTCGAATAAAGGTGCTTTTAAAGTTTAAAGGAGGGACTTTCGAAAACATAATTTAAATAACTTGTAGATATTTTTCTGAATGTGTAGAAATAAAATTAGCATTGAATATGAGCATCTTTCGCTTAAAAGCTATAATTAATCATACATTTATTTGCAAAATAATTTAGAAAATTGTTGATACTGTTATTAATGCTATCAACATTATAACATTCTTGTGTAGAATATAAAATTCTTATACTTATAAAAGAATATAACCTGACTGACTGATTTATAATCAATGCAAAGCCTAAACTCTGATAGGTATATACTTTAAATTTGGCAGAAACCCTCGTTTGGTAATGCAGAGGATTTGTGAGAATGCATTTAGCAAAATATTTCAACTTTAAGGTGTTTCTGCTTACTAATCTCTTCATACAGCAGCTGCTGTGGAAATTTACTTATGTAAGCGAACAGCTGTTTCAAATTTGGAACATTAATTAGTCATATATTGTTATTGTAACCAGGAACTGTTCAGTTAAAAATAAACGTATAGGCTAACTCATGTCATAACTCCTATTATGGGTGATGATGCTCATTTCTTATAAAGAACTGTATATTTTTGCATGAGGCATAATAAATTGTAGCAAAGCCTATTACAGCAGCACAAGCTCAGGAAAGTGACAAGTTTTAGATACGTCAGCTGTTGTCGCATCGCAGAATGTCATGGATTGTCTGCCAAGCGAAGATGCCGCTTGTGTCAAATTGCTTTAGTCAGCTATGTTTCCTGAATGAAAGTCATTCATATACTCTTGGTTAGCGGGTGTTATGTAACAAAATGATAGCAAGTATAAAATTGACAGTTGCATCAACCGAACCTATCAAATTAAAAACACCCAATAAAAGTAGCAACAAAATGAGACATTTATTAACCAGTATTCACCCGTCGCGACGTCTCTGATACATCCTAAAATATTTTTTTGTCTTGCTTTAGAGCTGTAGTGACGAGACAAATCTTTAGTTGTGCGTAGAGTAAATAGATTGAAAAGTAAAAACAGAAAATTGGTTTACAAAGGTGTCAATAGGTTGAAAAAATAATTAAAATTGGTATTTGTATAGTTTCTACGTGACACCGATTCACACTAAAAATATATCTGCCTATCTAGATAATCCTAAATAAGAGAGTAATACAAAAATGTGACGTTAACCCTCCCCCCAACGCACACAACTTTATAAAATCTGCTAGTATAGCCTATACAGGCCACCTGCTAGTAAATCTAAAAATAGAAAAAAATAAACCTTTTGTACATTCTTCCCTTTAGCTTATTTTTGTTACAGTTACACGGTTAACATTACCGTTTAGTTACATACACAGCGCCGTGTTTTGTTTGTTTGAGTTTCAGTTTGTGTATAGATAAATGATCACGTTTACCAGTGCATATACATTGCGCAGGCATACACATTTTCTGATAGTGAATACTTACAAAAATTAATTTATAACCTAAATATGAAAGAAAAATTAATAAATAACTTTAAATATATACTACATACAAAAAAAAAAATGGAGTAGTTATGTGCAATATATTGCAGTTATATGTCACAAATATATGAATTGGCTTGAAAAAACAATACTTTTTACAAAGCAAAGAGTTTAAAAAAATGTTTAAAGAATTATTTAATTGAAGAGAAGAACGTACATGCGTGTGGAAGGAGAATTAGCTGCTGGTTTTAATGTTGTTTATTACTGCAGTTTTTCTAGGAATTTTTGTTTACCTGGTAAAATGTAGCCCAACAGGTTGAAGACAAATCCTCGCCTTAAATGAATAGTCAGGCGAAACACGCAAAGGAAATGAAACAATTAGGCATTTGATAGGCCGTCGCGTCGTGAGAACAAAGCATGGCACGCAGTTGTTGCGACATGCGCTATGACTTTTTTTAGTTTAGGTAGTTGTTATAAATGAAAAATACTGTGGACACGAACGCGTAAATACCGAGTCCCAATAAATACCGGGTTAGCTAAATTACCGCCTCTCTTACTTTGATAAGAACTGAGGTCATTTTCAGAGTTTTTTCAGTTTTAATGTAGACGCTTCCTGTACAAACTATTAGGCCTGCCGACTTCGAACAAGCGATATAATAGTGGAAGTTAGACAGATAGCGCTGGATATAACTGCTTTGGATAACTTATGATTCACTTAATTTGTCTATTCTCAATCGAGGATTGGTATACAAAGGAATCATTATTATTATCTAACAGAACTAATTTGCATTTTCAGTCAGTTTTTTATTATATAAATTTATAGGTTTTGCCTGTTGCCCAATAAAAATACTTTAAAAACATTTGTATTCCCAGATTAAAAAAAAAAACTATTTTGAAGTTCTAAAAACAATTAAATTTTATCAGGCAATACAATGAGAAATTCATTTTGCTTATGAAACTTGGTTATGTTTTTAGTTCTGAGTTTCTGAAGTAGCTCCCAGTTTTACTCACGAAACCATAGCCGACTATGCATGAGCTGGGAGTTTCTATTTCTATATACCTGACATCAAGAATAATTTTTCACTTAAAAGATTTTTTTTAATGTTTAATCGAAACTTTATGAAATGTACGGAACGACATTTTCCGTATTACTCGAAACTATTGTAAGCAAAGTAAACCATCGGACAAATTTGGAGATATACCATAACAAACCTGGTGAAAACGGAATGGATACGTTGTTAGAGGGTGTACATTACATGATACGTAAGGCCGCATTACACGAAAACATTCTTGAATTTTGTAGTCCATTACGTTTGGTGAATCTCATTAATCACTTAAACAATAGTTTATGACTATCCGAACCTTAAATTTTGTATTTTTTTTAAACTGTCTCAGTAAGTTTTAAAAAATTTACAAAATTTAAAATTTGGTTAGTCATAAACTATTGTTTAAGTGATGAACGAAAATATTGATAACGCTGTGAACAGGTATATCTAAGGATCGCCCCAGCTCACTCTAGACACTTAAGTTAACGTCTTCTCACGCCCTATTGTAACTTACGCAACATCTCCGGGCAGCGGATGGACACTTCTCTTCACCCCGGTTGACAGCAGTTTCCTTCAGGCCAGTGACTCTGCTCACTATTCCCAGTGCGAGAACAACATTATGACATTAACTTGGTCCTGAGGAACATTAAGACATTTCCTTATTCCTGAGAAACATTATAACATTTCCTTGGTCCTGAGAAACATTATCACATTTCCTTGGTCCTGAGAAATATTACGACATTTCCTTATTCCTGAGGAACATTATGACATTTCCTTATTCCTGAGAAACATTATGACATTTCCATGGTCATGAGAAACATTATGTCATTTCCTTGGTCCTGAGGAACATTATTACATTTCCTTGGTTCTGAGAAACATTAGGACATTTCCATGGTCCTGAGAAACATTATGTCATTTCCTTGGTCCTGAGGAACATTATTACATTTCCTTGGTTCTGAGAAACATTAGGACATTTCGTTATTCCTGAAGAATATTATTACATTTTCTTGGTTCTGAGAAACATTATGACATTTCCTTGGTCCTGAGGACCATTATGATATTTCCTTGGTCCTGAGGAACATTATGACATTTCCTTGGTCCTGAGAAACATTATGACATTTCCTTGGTCCTGAGGAGCATTATGAAATTTCCTTGGTTCTGAGGAACATTATTACATTTCTTTGGTTCTGAGGAACATTATTACATTTCCTTGGTTTTGAGAAACGTTAGGCCATTTCCTTATTCCTGAGGAACATTATGACATTTCCTTGGTCCTGAGGAACATTATGACATTTCCTTGGTCCTGAGGAATATTATGACATTTCCTTGGTCTTTAGGAACATTATTACATTTCCTTGGTCCTGAGGAGCATTATGACATTTCCTTATTCCTGAGGAACATTATGACATTTCCTTATTCCTGAGGAACATTATTACATTTCCTTGGTCCTGAGAAACATTATTACATTTCTTTGGTCCTCAGGAACATTATGACATTTCCTTGGTCCTAAGGAACAGTATGACATTTCCTTATTCCTGAGGAACATTATTACATTTCCTTGGTTCTGAAAAACATTATGACATTTCCTTGATCTTACGTAAGTCCATCTATCACTATTTCTTACTAGGCGGTGTAACGGGAGGCCCTTATGGCTCCGGTAGAGGTAGGTATATTCCAGATACATGACCGTGCACAATTGTTTTCATTATATCTTCCCTATACCAGGATTTTATGTACTTAACTTAATCGTACCTGTATTTATAATCCTTCCCTAACCTCCTTAGGTGGCAGTAGTCGTACTATCCGGTTAGCCTTACAACTAAAAATTTTTTAAAAAACTACCCTTTGTCCCGTTATAAATTTACTTTTTATTAATGTTGTTAATTTTATCACTTGATCTGTTTTCATTATGCCGTGATGGAAAATATTATGAAAAATACTTTATTTCGTTGCATAAGTCGTACATTTCCCAGCCTTTTCTCCCCAAGCGGAAAAAAAAGTTTTATATTGTAGGCCTACTTGATATATTTTTGTAACTTTTTGAATATTTTAAAACCAAAAGAGCGTAGTATTGATGATCATCTGGAGCAAATTTGAGAATAATAATAATTCTTTGTTGGATTGGACATAGACGTTAATGTGAGGAAAAAATAGTGAATTGTGACAGGATATTAATTTGCTGTTATAGTCAGAGCCCGTTCTTTGAACCAGACCTACTCTCTAACGGATAATTAGGACGATACATATTAACAGGTTACGGAGTTACTTTTCCTACTAATATAGGCTCGCTCCGATTCTTTTAAATTTCACTTAGGATTCCTGTTACAAAATTGGGTCGAAAGCTTATACAATCTCAATTCATGAGCGTTGCGTTTGAATTGATTTCAGTCTCTAGATCGGCGGTTCCTCTTATTTGACGCCTAACCGTATCCAATGCGACAAATGCTCGCCATGTGGTCCAGACATCTGATAACGATTTTATTCCAATCCTCCCCGCACCGCGTCCTCTCAAGAAACCGTATTGTCTGTCTTGGGTGGTGCAGCCGGAATGGATATATCACGGGTTCAGATGAAATACGCACCTTTATTCATTTGATAAATTTAAAAAAACTTGTTTTGCATAATTTATTACGGATTGTGGATTGTGCGGGGGCGCGTGTGTGTTCTAACTACACAACACTTGTAGGAAAACCATTGTTTTCAAAGGTTTACCCGATGCGTTTGACGTCTTTATACGAAGGCTCCTGATATAAATAGAAAATATTATTTGTTTGAAAATAATTATTTTGAAACAAGGGCGAATTTAGGAATTTCCTGAGGGTGCGAAAGATATACATTTTTCAAAACCAAACACACAGATGAAGTTTTATTCTACGATAAGGAAACTTGGAGAATTTGTTTTTTTTTTTAATGAAAATGCGGTTGCTTCGTGAGTCCAGTTTAATTAATTCAAAATTTGGCAACGTTTCGATAACTATATTGCTATCCTCATTCAGGCCTCTTAAAGTATACACACATATCCTGAATTTCAAAAGGGCTGAGTGAGGATAACAATATAGTTATCGAAATGTTACCAAATTTCTAATAAATGATACTTGACTCACGAAACATCATTTTTATTCAACTAAAGAAAAGAAAAAAAAATTGTGAGTGTATACATCATCATTAAAGAAAAAATATTGTATATTTGTATTATATATCAAGTAGTCTTTTAGTAGTAATAATTATGTGCTTTTAAAGTAGTCTGTGTTGTTAAGTTAAACTTGCCATTTACATGCGTTCCAATACAAGCTATAGGGGGACTTTGTTTGCAGTTAAATTTCTAATAAATAACCAAAATTGCAAGTACTTATCTCGTAAGACTGAAAACCCTGTAAAAACATCAAATGTTATCGTTTAACCTTGGTGATTATTCCTTAAAATAGTTTTCACATTTACCAAACCTTTCATCCTGTTTTTTCCCCAGAAATTTGCATCCCTTATATATGAGTCCTAAGTGGGCTTCCTTTGGCCGCTCTGCTCTTCTTTCAGTTGTTTGAATCTGATTAAGTGATTTTATGCGCAAATTTTAAATTTTAGTATTCCCATCTTAGTAACATCATTTACCGTCTACTAATATTTTGGAGTTTGTGTTCTAGAATAAAAATTGTATTTACAACTTACCACTACCTCTAACATTTAAAATTAAAATAATGTTCGTTCTATGATGAACAGCTTTCATTCAATATAAAGTAGCAAGTATCACGTAATACAAAATATTAGGTTAAACAAATACAGCATTAAAATATCTTTAATTTAATGTCAAGTTAAAGTATAAAATATATATTTGAGTTGCTTTACAGAAAAATAAATAATCCGTTTTGAAGAATATTTAAAATTGAATCTTTCAGCAGAACAGGGTTTTACAATCGGGGACCCACGTTGCATTATTTTAGGTTAATTTTTGAAGAGAAAACTGTATTAAAATACATTAGTACAAGATTACAATAAACCAACTGTATTGGCAGTAGTCCCTAAACATTAAACATTATTGAAACGTAACTAATACTTTAAGTTGCCAAGATTAATCCCTTTGTACATTTCGATGACTCTCACATTCATCTTCAGAGGGTCCTTATTACAATCTAGACGGACATGGTTATCGAAATGATTGTATATCAGGGCTTTTTTAGCAATTTTTTGTATGAGTTATTTTATAATATTTTTTTGTGATATTGGGATTATTGTCAATAGTTTTATGAAAACTTTATAAGTAAGCCATCAATTTTTCTATAATAAAAAACCGAGAACGCTCCGAAAAGCCGTGAAATAGTTCCGAACGAGAACAAACGGGCGAGTAAGGAGGTATAAAGGAAAATGTATTTACAAATTTATTGATAGCAATTCGCTGCAAACGTATGTAGTATCAGTATTTGTAACACATTCAGAAATTGTTTGAAATATTGGAAATACAATTTCCTTAAAGTTTTTGGTTTGGCTTTTTTAAAGGCCTCAAGCACAATGTACGCTCTCATCTATTATTTTCTCTTACTTAAGTTTAATTCAAAATTAATTCTACTAAACATATTCACCTATTGATTCTATAAATTTTGAGTAGCTGAAACAAAGTATATTTCTTTATTTTGCGCCAGTACAAAGTATTAAATGTATTTACCAACTTTTAAAAGTATTTCCCAATTAATAGAATAAATAATGATATAGATTTTATTCAAGTTTTGTTAAAATTAAGTACAAGTACAAGTTGATTTTAGAGGTCATTGCAATCGTATTTCGCACCATTTATAATAACTCGTTAATTACTGCAATAAACTATTAAGGCAAACTGAAAAGACCTTCAGCAAATTATTTAAATTTAGAAATCGAGATACTTTATACTTGCCATTATTACATAAATTAACCAAGAAATCTTAACATTTCTTATAACTTCCGAATAAAACGTCGAAAAAAGAGCTTCATAGCATATCATGAGTTAAGAAATACAAACAGAGAGTTCATTATTCGTAGTTGCCGAGAGATTTTAGATTTTCTCTTTTACAATTAGAAAAAAATTATTCATATAGGCCTATTTCACAATTTTACGTCCATCGTTTGATATATTTGTTGGCTATGATAAGTTATTTGAAATAAATTTAAAACAACTTTTAATTAGTAATAAATTCTGTTTTAGGTTTTCATTCTAAACTATTTATTGTGTTGTTTAAAAAATAAAATAATAAATGTTTTAACTTTTGAAGAGAATCCATTTTGTAATTCAAAGCGTAAAGCGATCTTTTAAAACTAGTTGAAGGTTATTAAATTGTTTATTTAGGTCGTGAGTTTTTGCCAAGTGGTATCAATAATAACATTTTAATAAAATTATTTTATAAATTTCAATTGATCGTGTTAATAAACAAGCCTCATTGTACACGTAAGACGCAGTTCTGCTTACGAGGCCTCTCCTCAACTACTCAAGCCATGGCTCCCAGGATCACGTGGGGATTAGTGTTCCTTTATTAATCGTAAGTGTAACTACTAATTTCCCCCCCCCCACACACAGCAAACAACCTTCTCAGAAAAAAACATAAAAAATAAATTCATTTTTAAAATACAATTCAAATTATATAAACGTAAAAACTGGCGCCATTTGACCACAAGCGTGAACACGAAAGCTACGTGTTTTGAATTATTTCCATTAACTTAATGAGTTCATGTTAAGAACTAATCACTATTCCTATTGCGTCGGTCGCGTTTGAAAACTGCCAAAACTGAGTACAGTCTGGTCCGGTGAACTGGTCATTCTGACAATATTGTGATATTAATGTAGGTTTCTTTAAAAGCTCGTACGTTCGGTACGCCGTGGAGTTTACAAGTAAATTTTGTGATTTACTAATATGAGTTGCTTAATGTAAGGACTTTATAAACAAGATATGATTTTTCGGGTTTTTACCGATAGAGTTAGGAAAATGCTGGGTTTTACCAGTGAAGGTATTGTTTTGGGAATAAAAACAAGTATTTTATATTTCTTACTAGCAACGGGATCATACATTATTCCTTTAATCTCTTTTTTACAATTATTTTTAATCCTAAATCAAAACTAACCTAACCTGACCTGGCCTAGCGTAACCTAAGCTAACATAAACTAAGCTATAAACTGCCTACAGGACAACGTATTGAACAAGTCTAGACATGTCGATTTGTCAACATTTCCGTTGGTTAATGTAAACACTGAGTGTATGATAGAATATACCGAGTGTATGATAGAATATACCGAGTGTATGATATTGAATGTTCGAATTGAACAATGATCACAGAAGAGTTTGAATTTTTACCATTAAAAGCGGGTACATGTTTACTTGGAAATCTCAAGATCTACCAATATACGGAATTTTACATTAACATATTAGGCTATATAATTCGAAAATTTTTGAGAGAGGGTAGCAAATGTGATCGACTCAAACCATTCGTTAAACACTATTGTTTAGTGTTAACTTTTGAATTTTAAATGGGTAAGTATTTGTAAAATGATTTTTTAATACCAAATTCATTAAATTTGTTTCAAAAGGTTCACAGACTATTCGATGCCTCATAATACAGCCGACGGCCATGAGCGTGTAACAACTTTATTGAAGACTTCGAATTACTAAATAAATGATTGTATAGTGTTCTACATCGCTTTGCTGTTCTCCCAATCGCCATCGCTTCCTGTTTTGCCATATGATACTGGGTATCTCTGTATCAGTAGCCTCTCTCTTTCTCTTCCGTGTGGCCATGATATTGGGCTGAAACGGCATCCATTATATCTCTCTAATCTCACCCATTACTTCTCTAATCTCTGTATTTCTGATCATTCCCTTCTTAGTCTCTCTGATCCCCTCCTCCAAAAACTATCTCTGTTACCGTGCACATCTTTTTCCGCTTATCCTTGAATTACTGTCAGTTATTTAAAAAAAAAGATGTAATGACTGTCCTAAAAAATTTAAATTTTATTCACTTTGAAACAACCCGACTTGGCTGTTGCTGCATAAACAGTATCAAATTGTTATTAATAATTCATACAGAATTCAGACAGCGAAAAACTCTGCCAAAATAGTGTATAGTCTTATCGGATAAACCTAGTCACTTATTGTACAGTCTCTTCTTTATGATTTGGCCTCGAAATGTAAACTGATAATTCTCTAATTATCCAGTAGAATTCTTGTAAAATAACTCAAAGTTCGAATATTGTAGGATTCTTTGATAGTGATTATAAATTTGCAAAATAGCAACGTTTTCAGAAAAATAAATGTCCGAGTATCATTTTATGTTTATCAGCTATTATTATTATTATTGCCTATATTATTATATTTATACTATTATATTATTAACGTATATTATATCTTGTTTATATTATTGCTTTTATGAATTATATAGGTATAAACATATCTGATATTTCAGTGACTGAAATAGACCAAAACGTAAATTTTGATTTGCAATTTGGTTGGAAATCTTCCTACTTTTGAAGTTATTTTTTCACTGTGTTTGATACTTTTTGGAACGAAAACCCCTCGGTACGCATCATCATTTTGTCGGACGAGGTCAGGCTACTTATGCCTAAATTTAATGAAGCGATAACGTCGATTTCTCATAGATTTGATTATATAACTCATGTTTATTTATTATTGTTAATTTTTTAGTGACTAAAATATTTACTTTTTTACGTATAGATATAGTTTAAATTCATTAAAATAATTTATTATATTTCATGAAGTATTCAATTTCATCTGGTTTCTATTACTTTAATATATAATTCTTTATCGTATAAGAAACCATCAGTCGTATATAACTCGGGTAGAGCTTGGAAGCAGAGATCGAAACTAGCCTATTCCGCATCTCGCAGAAACGGTATTTGTGTGTTGTTTCAATATAAAATGGAGATAATATGAGAGAGAAATAGAAAGGGAAGAGAGAAAAATAGAAGGAGAGAGAGATAAGACTAGGGAAAAGGGCAGTAGGCGGAGGAAAAGAGGAGAAAGAGACGGGAAGAGCCGTAAAAGGGGGGAAGAGAGAGAATGTATAAAATGTTTTAAATTTTAAATATAAAAAGACTATTCTTAAATAAAAGAGTAAGATATGAAAATGCGTAAAAGTTATTATTAAGAAGAAATAAATTTATCTAACATTACCCAGAAGTACAGCTTTTTTTTATTTTTATAATAATATATTGAAATAGGACGACCTTTCGTCAATTTAAAGAAAATGTAAAGTTTACGTTATTTGTTATTGAATTATAATTGCATGAATAATTTATTATACAGTTATAGATTGTCGTAAAATTATTAAATTAACATTAGTTAAATATAATGAAAGGTTTTCAAAATAATAGCCTGACTTTCTACATATAGATGTTTTATATTTTATTACTACGTACACTATAATTAATTGGTATTATGCTTTATTTTATAAGCGCCCAGACTATACAATAAACGTGGGAATGTCGTGGGTATTTTACTTCCCTTTTTCGTTACCACAAATACATACGAATCCGCTCATTATATTATATGGAATTTTAAACATTCTATTGCCACTTTGTTTCAGCGTTTCCTTCCAAAGTTTAACGGCGTCTCAACAAAAGGAAATCATAAAGAATTATGATCTCTTGTCATCTTTGAGCGCTGTGTTAAAATAGTCTCTTTGGTTGGAAGCGTTTTGAATAATTCTTCTTCAATTAGAATTAAAATATGTTTCCAGGCCCTTAAAATTTAGGGGGGGGGGGTTTCATGCATTCAAAATGCTTTAATTTAGCTGGTTGAATGTGTAACATGCCATTCATAATTATTGTGTCTAATAAAGCTGCTAGTCTAGATCATTTTTGGCACGTTGTGATGAAAAAAAAAATGGAACGTTTATAAATCGGAAGCCTTTGAATAATCGAATCGTCAGATCAGTACGAAAATCGAGAAAGAGCGAGTTCTTTTTCTAGATAAACGGTCTTACAAGAAAAATTTCTCTTTTATTTAATGACCAATTTTTACATCTGACGAAAGCGTTAGACGTTATATTCCGATTTCGTTATAAAGCATGTAATATTAAAGTGTTGATTTAAAAACGAGAGACATGTTGCGGGAAAATACCTCTTTCGGAATAAATAGATTAATTTGAAAGATATTATAAATGAGTTCAATTTCTGTAAAGCCACAGTGTAAAAAACTTTGTACTGTTTTAAGAGGTTGCGAAACTAAATCCACTCTACAGGGCAACAAGGTTGTATCAGATATAAAATTAGAAAGTTATTTTGTCAGAAAAGTACACGTATGGCTGGAATCTCTTCGCCAATTTTGGCAGGGTTGCGATGTTGCTCATCTCAACATCGTTCTCCTGTTCATCCCGGATGAGAGCAAGCCTGTTTCAGTTTACGATCTTGCTCATGTAATGCCATAATTTTCCCCTAATTCCCAGTAACGTACGAGGTATTACGTACTTTCCTTAGACCTACCCATATTTTTCATCTACCTTTTCTTATTTTTATGAAAGAAAGTACCCCGGTAGAGAATAAGTGCTTTTCAAGTCCTGAGATACTTCTGTTTAGGTGCTACGTATCTATCTTTACCTTGTTAAACAATCTTCGCCCACGCGATGCGCTCCCCCCCATTCTCAATAAGAGGGGACCATTATGCACTTCCTTTAGTCCTAAATTAATTCTATATAGCCTTCCTTCCCATTCTTTTTAGAAGTGGGGTGTAACGGGTAGACATCGATAAAGTGTGTCTGCTTCAGATACTCATACGTCAAGCCATGATCCCCTTCTACATCATCTGCCAAGGGTTTTATGTCTATACCTTAATCTTACTTAGATTCACAATCTTTTTCAACCCTTGTATGCAATAATAGTCGTACTAGTTGATGGACTTAAAACCACAAAAGTAATAATATTCTGATGAACATCTACAAACTGACTAATGGCTACATCGAACTATCTCATTCCCCAACATTATTTTTTAATACCTTTTTAATTTTAACTAGATCAAAGTTATATACTTGAATTTCCAATATTTATTTTGGATTTTATAAATTGAAAAGATGTTAAGAGGTTCGAAATTAGGAATTGAAAGTACGGTTTACCTCTGCTTTTTCCAAGCACATAGATACGGGTTTACGCTGTATTTTTATATTAGAAGACGTTATTCTGTATGTTAATCTGTTTGAATTTTCTGTATTTGTATTTCAAAGATATTAATATTTGGGTACTGAAATTATAGTCTTCGTTTTTTTTACTTTTGAGTTTAGATACAATTTGGGTTTATTCGTGTTAAAAATACGATGAATAAGCTCGTTCGTCGAGCTGAATTGAGCGCTGAAAGTTTCCAAGTATTACACTCGGGATCCTATTAAACTCAACATGAAACCGATGCGTTAATTCGTCACAGCATACCCACCCGCATCTGCATCGATGCGATAGCTTCCAGACTATCGACAAGGGAGAGAATTAGGGGAGGGGAAAGGCACCCTACTCATTTTCCACCGCCACCTGAAACGCAATTCTTTACCGGTAACGAATTTTGTCACCATTTTACAATCACTTAAGCCTACAGGGCTAAAAATATTAATTATGGGCTTCAGAATCTTGTTAACGTATTTTGTGAGGTGAGCTCTGAAAGGTTCCTATCTCACGTTAATGCAATTTAATTTCTACTGAGTGGAAATATTAGAATCGTTTATTAGTTATATAATATCAGTTGACAGTTTCTTTAATAAGAGTTTAAATTATTCTTATGGTAATTTTTATAAATATAATTCAAAGTTTGTAGAAAACTCAGTCTTAATAGTTGTACTTTTGGAAAATAATAAGGTTTTTGGAAGCGCATTAACCAACTACTACTAGAGCGGCCAACGCAGAAGACAGTTTTTAATGTCACCAGTTTGGTGCCATCCGCGAGCACATTCTACCCCCTGTTGAGCAGGTCTCGGACTTATTTCATCAGAAGCATTGTATTACGGATCATTGAGATATAAAAAGGAAGAAGAAGAAAGGCGTTGAAACTGAAGATAGTTTGTATCTAATGAATATTAGGTTTGGTCAGTTCTGATGATTTGCAAATAATACATCAATTCGTTAATAATTAAAATTTGATTCGACAGAAACATGACTAAAAAAGAGGCGCCCTTTACATTCAGTTGTGGGATTGATGTTATCACTCTTATGCACTTATCCGACGTATACCTACACTTTATCGGCGCCGTAGCTAGTTTTCCACCTACTATTCGTTATAGGAAAGCATTATGGCATCATGCATTTATTATTATTATTACTAAAACTCGGAGGGACCTTATCGGTGTAGAGCACTTAGCTGCAGCCTTTATACTCTCTTCCCATCCCTACCACAGGACTAGTTTAGTGGATACCTACCTCTTTGCAGAAATCAAGTACCCACCTGATGCTAAATCTTCTGACATCCTCTGGTGTACATACCTGCCAGCCAAACCGCTTTCTTTTTGCAGCTCCCAAAGCAGGACACTCACAGAGTACACCTGGATTGGGCTTTCCTCTTAGTCCTCGTCGCATCTCTTGCAGACAGGGGACCTAGGTTTTCCAATTTTGTATTGGAACCCCCTCAGATTTCAAAGGCCTGTGACCAGCTCTACAGTAACTCTGAGTCGAAGTCTACTTAAGGAGAGTAGTTCTTTGCCCCACAAGTCTCCCGAGTCATCTCACAATACCTTGGATTTGTTACACCCCAAGGTTCGTTATCATGTTTACAAGTTCGCTATAAATAGGGTAGATCTACTCTTCGTGCGATAACCCCAACTAGTCGGTATAGAGAAGGATTATGGCATCACGTGAAGCAGGATCGGTATACCTAGGGTAGACGTAGCTTATGCAGGTTCTACATAGGAATCTAGAGTAGACCGAGTGAAGTATAGCTCATGGGTGTCTTGGTGAAGTTCCGCTCTGCTACTTGGTGTAGGAAAGTATCAGGCATCATCTATGCATACAGGATAAACTATCTGAATTACATAGACTAGTTTCCACCAACTATTTCGTATATACAGAGATCATGATATCATGTATGCAGAGACGCTACCTGACATGGAACTACTCTTTATCGGTGTCATAGATATATCTCTATTAGCTACCTTATAAAGTAGCGATGGATCATAAAGTAGCGGTTGTAAGAACGGAAGAAACACTACTAGTATCCAGTAGAGAAAGAAAACCATAACACTTTCCTAAGCTAGGAATAACAGACTTGACACTTGTTAGAGACTTCTAATGCTCAGGTAGTGCAGTTGTGTCTCCATAGAAAAGCGAGATGACGTAATAGCATTGTCTTAATCGTTTCTCGGATACAGACAGCATTGGGCTTTGTGTCCAATGTGCCAGCAGGAAATCCTCGTAACCATGACTACTATTAATATCCGATTGCAAATTGTTGTCGTTCATCGATACATTAGGTAGACAAGAGTAATTTAAAAGTAATTAAATACATCTCTGCATTGCTTATTGAAGTAATAAATATTGCATTAGGGAGAGTTTTCTTTAAATCGGAAACTTAACTATAGCAGGCGGCATTTATGCGTCATATTTTCTGCTAGATATCGAATCAGGAAGCGACGTGTAGGGAGTAGGTACCTGTATGAAACCCTTCCATAGTATCGGGCATGGTTTCACGCCCCCAAGTCCCTAGTCTGAGGGTACGACCCTTACTTAAGACCAACCAGAGTGGATAAAGGTCCTATTGCACTATCTGGACCGAACTAATCACATAGGACACAGAAAACCTGGCCATTCGGAACGTTCTATTGGTCTCTAGTGTTTCTGCAAAAGCGGTCGAAACCGCTGGTGGAGTTCGGGACTGTTCACCAGTCGAGGTCTTACAGTGAGGTCGTGAGACTCATGCAGACTGGTACTGCGGGTTGTGACACCAAGCCCCCTGTCTCGGGTCTGACGCTAGTCACCCGACCGATAATCAAGAGTTTGAGGTGGTTTTGGGGAGGGGTGTAGTTCAAATGTCGGACTGTAGGTTCCGTTCATTATGCATCTATCTTTGTGTTATTTGTGGCTTAGAGCCGAAAGGTAAAGTACCTTGGTCATAACTCATCTTTTTTCCACCATATTTTTCTTTTCTTGCAAACACTCATGGAGACACTGGTTAATGTATCGGGTCCGAATCATGTCTCATAGTGTTACTAAGATGATTCACAAATCCTTTCATATATATTTCCTATATTTTGGCGGAGATAGGTCGTTTAGTCACTCAGAGAGAGACATATTTGGTTTACGTATTCCTGGGCAAGAGAGCAACGATTCTCTCAGTACCTAAGGAACTTCGGGTCGTCGCTCTTTGTCTATGTTAACATATACGTTTTTATCAATATCCTTCCAAAGTGTGTAGCAACTATTTTATAATAGTCAAGTGGAGAATGAATCACTTGAGTTCTGACCGTTATCAAGCAAGTCATGATCCTCCTAGCAGTACCACCCACCGGGAGTTTCATGCCTGTTCTGGAATGCTACTATTATCCCCCAATCCTCTCACAACCCCAACTATTCTTAGCTGGTAGAGTTTGCACGATCCAGATAATAGATCTGAGTAATAACATTAAGGAGTGGTCTACTTCAGGTAATAGACCTTGACTAAGCATGATTATATCCCATCCTTTCTCGTCCTGGGAATTTCCAAGTGTAATTAGGGTAGTTCTGTAAATTGTATATAGTTATTTACTATATTGTATATAGGCCTCCCAGTTGTCATTTCCTCGCTGTTTCATTATATGTTTGTGTGTTATTATTCATTTCAGGATTCAAGTTATTTAAAAAAATATTTATTATTAATAATAACAGTTAAATAAGAAATAGAAGTATCCGGTAAGGTTTCCCGCCCCCAGTCAAACAACCGACGCATTCAGTATTCACAACACCTACTCACACTGGCAATACAGTCGTAATACACTTCGCACAAAACATATTAACTATCTCACTCACACGTTGTCCTTCTAGTTTTATGCTAGAGGATTACTCACACTCCTTTCTACATACTTCGTAGACCATTATAGTCAATTTGCCTGATCTATGTAAAACACTAAATAAATAATGAATAATCCTGTAACGACGTATAATGAAAGTTAGAGAAAATTACATTTGTGTTTTGAAACTCTAAAATGTCAACGAATAATAAATATTTATTTTACATTAAGAACTACAGTCCATTCATCTTCAAAATTAAGGTTTTTTATTAGTGCTATAATTTAACACAGGTTTGCCTTATATATTCGTTTTTTTTTAATTTTACAAATTTTCGTTAATTTTAGTCACGAACAAGTAAGTGATTGTTAGCCTTTTACTCTTGATTATTCCCACTAGAAAAGAACTGCCTATTCAACCAGGACATAGACTGCAGCAGCTTGCAGCGCTTAAAAGTTCTATAACGGTGGTCGAATCTACCGGGATGGGAGTAATGCAAACAATAAACCAAAGACTCAAATCTATAGGTTCCAGAGGAGAGACTTTTTAATCGCATTGTGTCATCAAATATTTTTTGAAAACAATAATTGAGTCATTTTAAAATTATTATTATTGTTTTTTTTATCTAATCCATGTAACGAGAGGTATTCATCTCATAAACTTGTACACACGGTATTCGTGAAATAAAACTGGATGCAGTTCTTGAATGAAAGAAATAACAGTGCGAGCAAAATAAAGTTGGTGTAAAAGGTTATTTTTTATAAAGGATTTTTAATGACGATAAAGGGACGATATAAAAAGACATGACGATAAACTGTAATATATTTCCATTTTTTAAAAAAATATATAGTACAGTTGTTATATTTATTTGATTTATATATGTGGATATTTTAAACGCATTTGCTGCATGTATTTACTATGAGAAAATCAGTGTTTATACAAGAAACATAGCAGTAATGTGGCCGAACATATCTGTATACACTGCAAACTCAAACAGACAACAGGGTACTGTGTAGGCAATTTATAACTTCAATGGTAACAACGCACCTGTGAAACGATGAGAGTAAGCTAAAAAAGAAATTTTAAAATGAATTATTTATTTTTGTTTCTGGTTGTTATTTTTGCCTTTTCTACACTTGTTTATACGAGCATACTTACCTCATACAAAGGAGATCACATTGGCTTAAGTCGGGTGCTTTAGATTCACTTTCTGCGGGTGCCAATGTTAACGAACACTGACCACTAACGTGCGGACGGTTCATTAGTACTAACAAGGACTTCCTGTTAAACCCGTTTCGCTCAACAAGTCGACCATTGTACAAATATTGCGCCTGGTTTTCGTCAATGGTGCACTGGGTTTGTGTAGGTACAACTATTGGTCGTTGTCTTTGACGGTCACATTGAGTCAGACAGAGCGGTTTCGACAACGTTTCATTCTTGTGTGCATGCAAACACAAACACAACCATTGAGTGTAAGTCTTGAGAAACACTTTTGTTAGGCTGGAGTTTGCAAACAGGTCCAACAATTTAGTTACTGCACCAAACTCTGTGTCGGTTCTTTGTTTATGGCGATTTGAGATGCTTTCTAGTGAAGGATAGGCATAAATGGATAAAGAGAAGAGAGAGGGTAAGGAATATAAGAGCGGTTTGTGGATTTTAAGGCCAAAAATACAATTGTCGCCGTTAAAGGATAGGAAAGCATTGTGAATAATAAAAATAGATAGTACTAGTGATGAGATATAAGACTTCATTATATGGGGTATAGAAGGGGGATTTCGATAAAGGTATTTCAGGGTCGTAAAGAGTTATACCCTTGTAAGAAGGAAGACAAAGAGGGTAACGGGGAATTATGTAGGCGTAAGGGAAATGATTCTCTTGTCATCGCGACACAGAGCTTATCTAAAATACACCATATCTCTTCTACTATGACTCTAAACGTGTTTGCCCACTTTTCTGGAAATCCGGGGGATAGGGGAAGAAGTTTGAGAAAGGTGACATAATCTCCGTTTTCCCCAACCGACTGGTGTTCCAGGTATTTATTTTCAATCGTAACATAACAAATACACAAGTACATCGTGAACAGGTTACAAAAGAGAGTTAAAGAAAACGCAGTGAAACAGAAATAATAATTAAAAAGTACTCAATGGTTGCCCTTTTTCAATCAATGTATGATTATTTCTTACAATATCTTTTTGAACATTTCAATGAGACAGAATGTTAAGTGGGAATATGTACAAAACGAACAAGTCAATACAACTGCCAAACGCAATTAAAATCGAATATTTTATTATGTTTCGATAACAGATTTAGCGAGGTAGTTTTGTTTATTTATGTTTACTGAAGATCACAATAAGGTCATTACCATTTGTACGGTGTAGGGGATGGTGATTCATGGTTAGTCCCATAAAGCACCCTTGACTGTAGTTATTGGGGGATGGCTCTTGTGTTGAACGTTCTATCAAGATAATAGCAATGTTCCTGTCTTTGTCGTCCCCGTGAGGAATAGGAATAAATTGGTAGGGAATAGAATCGCGCAAGGGACACACAAACACATGCTCCAGCATTAACAACTACTCTATGAACAATAATACACCACAGAACACCAATACACCACAGACTCATACTAATAAAACACACCTGAGTAACAGTCTTGTCTGTGACTCACAGCATTGAACAATATACTGACCTAGTGTGAAACGCGTCTCCTGAAAAATATCAGTAAATAGTTTTTTTGCCAAGTGATACCAAAAGTAGGTATAATAAGTGTTCCCAAATAATTGTTTGATTGTCGCAGATGTGAATCATCTTGTTTCAGATTGCGCAAAATACCCATTTCGTTATTCTTTTCTCTTGAAACAAGAGCTTGACTAGTTTGCATAATCTATCGGAATTCGAAGTGTTTCAGTTCCGATAAAACGCTAACATATCGTTTCATAAATTGGCTGGAAATATCCTGCAGTTTGAAGCTGATTACGGTTTTATCGGATGATACCAGAGTTGACGTGGATGGGAACAACCCTTTACGATTGTCGTTTCATAAATTGGCTGGAAATATCCTGCAGTTTGAAGCTGATTACGGTTTTATCGGATGATACCAGAGTTGATGTGGATGGGAACAACCCTTTACGATTGTCGTTTTATAAATTGGCTGGAAATATCCTGCAGTTTGAAGCTGATTACGGTTTTATCGGATGATACCAGAGTTGACGTGGATGGGAACAACCCTTTACGATTGTCGTTTCATAAATTGGCTGGAAATATCCTGCAGTTTGAAGCTGATTACGGTTTTA
Source organism: Prosapia bicincta (assembly GCA_036971475.1). Lineage (NCBI taxonomy): Eukaryota > Metazoa > Arthropoda > Insecta > Hemiptera > Cercopidae > Prosapia > Prosapia bicincta. The sequence continues at coordinate 166,497,071 of JBAIZL010000005.1, forward strand.
TCGGATGATACCAGAGTTGACGTGGATGGGAACAACCCTTTACGATTGTCGTTTCATAAATTGGTTGGAAATATCCTGCAGTTTGAAGCTAATTACGGTTTTATCGGATGATACCAGAGTTGATGTGGATGGGAACAACCCTTTACGATTGTCGTTTCATAAATTGGCTGGAAATATCCTGCAGTTTGAAGCTGATTACGGTTTTATCGGATGATACCAGAGTTGATGTGGATGGGAACAACCCTTTACGATTGTCGTTTCATAAATTGGCTGGAAATATCCTGCAGTTTGAAGCTGATTACGGTTTTATCGGATGATACCAGAGTTGACGTGGATGGGAACAACCCTTTACGATTGTCGTTTCATAAATTGGCTGGAAATATCCTGCAGTTTGAAGCTGATTACGGTTTTATCGGATGATACCAGAGTTGACGTGGATGGGAACAACCCTTTACGATTGTCGTTTCATAAATTGGCTGGAAATATCCTGCAGTTTGAAGCTAATTACGGTTTTATCGGATGATACCAGAGTTGATGTGGATGGGAACAACCCTTTACGATTGTCGTTTCATAAATTGGCTGGAAATATCCTGCAGTTTGAAGCTGATTACGGTTTTATCGGATGATACCAGAGTTGACGTGGATGGGAACAACCCTTTACGATTGTCGTTTCATAAATTGGCTGGAAATATCCTGCAGTTTGAAGCTAATTACGGTTTTATCGGATGATACCAGAGTTGATGTGGATGGGAACAACCCTTTACGATTGTCGTTTCATAAATTGGCTGGAAATATCCTGCAGTTTGAAGCTGATTACGGTTTTATCGGATGATACCAGAGTTGACGTGGATGGGAACAACCCTTTACGATTGTCGTTTCATAAATTGGCTGGAAATATCCTGCAGTTTGAAGCTAATTACGGTTTTATCGGATGATACCAGAGTTGATGTGGATGGGAACAACCCTTTACGATTGTCGTTTCATAAATTGGCTGGAAATATCCTGCAGTTTGAAGCTGATTACGGTTTTATCGGATGATACCAGAGTTGACGTGGATGGGAACAACCCTTTACGATTGTCGTTTCATAAATTGGCTGGAAATATCCTGCAGTTTGAAGCTAATTACGGTTTTATCGGATGATACCAGAGTTGATGTGGATGGGAACAACCCTTTACGATTGTCGTTTCATAAATTGGCTGGAAATATCCCGCAGTTTGAAGCTAATTACGGTTTTATCGGATGATACCAGAGTTGATGTGGATGGGAACAACCCTTTACGACTGTCGTTTCATATCACGTTCTTACAGCTGGCTGCAAAATTACGCCCTGTTACAGTTGTATTCAGATACATAGTATTTACTGTTAAGTGAGCGACATGCTCTCTTTAATCAAAGATAATAGAGAGGGAGGGGGTTGATAATCTTTCTTACTAGACAAGGGAGGCCTGGTGCAAGGTAAGGAAAACGTGGTAGTTATCTCCGCCATCGTGAACATGAACATAGTGCATTTTGTGGTACGCGTGCTACTTGGCCTGTGTCCAACTCACGATCTCATAAACCTAATTAAATATATATCTAAAAGTCTAAAAATAATATGTGGGTAATATATTTACAAGGCTCAAACCTAACAACCTATTAACTAACGAAAAAATGCAAGCGCTAAACACGATACTACCTAAAATAATAAACAAAATAAAATACAAACATTTTCCTGAGACAGAACACACTACATACCACAAATCACACACAGCGATGGCGTAAAAACATCACACAAACAAGAAAACTCACATCTATCCAACTTCAGTTCTAAATATGCGTCAAAGGAATTTTATAACGAAAACAGTCAACTAAGTTACTTCCAGAAACAAGATTAAAATAGAGATTTTACTCATAGGGTTTCTATTAATTTGTGAAACAATAAATACTGTCTGAGTACACGATTATTGAATACGAACAACTTCAGTTGAGAAATACGTATTTTGTAGAAGCAACAATTTTCAAAGGCTTTCTCTTAGTATCAGCGTCCCCATGGACGTACGTGTAATCGGCGAAGTTATTGTTTGTATAAAATATTCCTGTAACTGAATTGGTTTGTAGTAAATAAATGTTACAATAGGAAAACTATTACCATTGTTTTAGCCACTCTGTTTTCTTGCATTCACTTATCATTAAGATTATTACACCTAACATTACATTTTACAAGAATCATAATTATTTTCGGAGAACTAGCTTTCGGAGAGTGTCAGTTGTTCCTCCATTATCAAACGTATTCTTGATCTAGCGGTGCATCGAAAAAACAAGGTTTAAAAAAGTCGAAATTACTTGTGTTAACAGAAAATATTACATTTTTTATAATTAAATAATACTTAAATAAGTGAATACATAAGGGCTTACTTGCTGACGCGTTTCGAAACAATCGTTAATTTTACGAAGCAAAGCCTTCGGATGATTACAACGAGCAACTTTATTATATTTTTTGTTTGACGGCACAAGAATATATATAGACTAATATAAAAATGTTTTTGTTACAAATAATCAATAACTAAAAGTCTTTACAAATACCTACAAATTCAAATTTAGTCCTATTTATAATATATTACTATACATTTATAAATTAAATCTATTTGTATTCTTAATAATTTTTATAAATTAGAAATATTCCACGAACTTTAAAATTTTTAATGTGAATTCGTAATTTTGTCGCTTTTTATAGCTAATTTTAGGACATTTTAATTTTAAACCCCTTTTCTATAATCCTTACCATTGAAGAGATGATAAGATTTGGAGAAATCTGTCCAACTTTATTACTATCTACATATAATCTTTTTCGTATTTAATGATTAAAATCTTGATTCCTATTTAACGATTAATTCAGTATGTTGTATATTATTATACTGTGCTAAGAAAAGCTGATTTACGTAGCAGTGGTCGAGTTATAACAGCTTGTAGAGTAACATATATTTGATTTAAAATTCTATCATTTACGTAATATATGTTAATAGAATAATTATACAATTCGATAATTCATTCTAGTGTTATTTTGAACGATTAAAACATTACGAAAAAATATTTCTAACAACTTGAATTTTTACAGCTGAATGATATAGAAAATGTAAACATACTAAAAAAGTTGAAGAAATTAATCCATTCCTAATTTGAGTTTTATAAATTTATGTAGTTAGTGCTGTATTTTATTACAGCGTAATTTCATTACGGAGGTTACGAAGACGACAATTTGTCAGCCTTCATTGATGAAATATTGCCGGCCCGCTACACATCCTTGTACGACGGGAAAACATTGTATTGCGCAGGCGCAACGGCAGGGCAAAGAACCTGGTAAAGTCGTTGCCACTAAAACTGGACTATGTACGTGCGTTTGTAACAAACGATAAAATATATATTCGTGGTTGCTATTTCGTTTAGTGCTGTAAAACCTATAAGTATTTTACGTTGTGTATTTAATATGCTCTTAACAATATTGGTTAGTTATAATGAATATAAGAAAAATAAATCCATTTTAATTTGACTCAACTGTACCCATTGTAAGCCTGCACGTTCAATACTATTACGGTGTTTGTGGAAATTTCTCAACTCTGAGCATTTTCACTTGTATAATTGTAAGAGGGAGGTTTTATGTGTGGTTAAATTATACAACACTCCATTCAATTAGGGGTAGTGGGTGTTCGTACGGTAATGTAATGCATTCTTTTGTTTGGGGTCGTTTGGGTGGTATTTTGAAAATCTGAGAGTTGTACATGTAAGGTTGCTTTCTATTGATAACTTTTAATGAAATATTCCTAAAATGGGTGATTTGTAAACAAGAAAATTGAAAGCAATTAGTTTGCTTTCATTAAATTTAATTGAATATTCAATTAAGTTTTGTAAGTATACATTTCGTTTTTAATGGAAAACACAAATCACTTGATCATCGTCTGATAAGGATTTGTGGGAGATATTTGTAGTATTAAGTAGGCTTAGGATTGGGTTAATCTCCTGCGTAAAATCATGACCTGATTTGAAGGAGTAGTTTTTTTTTATTCGTGGGTATGCTTTACGCAACCATTTATTTATGTAGATGATTTGGGGAGATGTATGCGGAATAAAGTGTAGGCGTTGCAAAAAGCGCGATAGGGGTAAAGTGGGATAGGTAAGCTAAGACGAAAAACTAAGATAGTTTTCAGCGGTAAATACTATTCTTGGAAAAAAACATTTCATGAAAGATATGCTGATAGGTCGATTTAGTCTTAAAGTTTTCAGAAGGGATTTTACGACTACAAGGACCTCTTCAATAACAGATTTGCACTTTCCTTTCTCTGTACGAATCATTTATAATAATTTTCTCAAGGTCAGATGTCACCTAGCTCTTAAAGTGCTATAGAGACTTACGTTGTAAAATTGAATAGCTTGAAAATTTAACTATCAAGTAAGCAAAATCTACAGTAGACTATATTTTATTGAAACATATGTAATGTTTAAACGCGTTAAAACGATTAGAAAAATGATTTTAGAAGGCTATCTTGTTATAAAGAAATTGTTAATATAAATTATAGTGACAATTACTGATTTATTATGGTTAGTTACATTTCTCCTTTGGTTATGTTCCTTTTGGGAAGATTAGTAATTGTTTTTGTACTTTATCCGAATTGTAACGAAAAAATCCATTTGTGGTAGATGATGGCAATCTCATAGGTCTTGTGTCGTAACCTAAACTGCTGATTTACAACATGCTTCGCTTGGACCTTATTGGTTTATAAATAAAACTTTATTCAGTACTTACTCCTTATGTCCAGCAATAACTAAATTACATCTAATTAATTGTGTTTCTATATCAAAGACATCAATAATTTTAATGGGTAAAGAATAAAAATACAAAACTACTTTGAAATAAAACCTGCCAACATAAACTTAATAAAGGAGAAATTCCTTTACAGTAAAACCTAGATTATCCCAGGTATTTTGGACTGAGGGTACCTAGGATAACCTGTAACTCTGGCACGGACTTTGTCAAATATTGAGTGGAAACGTAAGGTAAGCTGGCGAAATTAATGGAAATGAGGTAAAAGATGTGAAAAAAGTCATTTACTGTACTGTCAAGTGAGAAAAGATATTCTTAAAATAAAAATGGAAAATGAAAAAACCTTACGTAGATTGAAAACGTTTTTACGTCGTTGCTGTAAGAGCTGAGAACCAAAATGTATCTACATATGTACAGTATAATATTAGTTACTACCTCACTTATTCGGGGCTAGGATAATCGAAGTTCTACTGTACATTATAAATGTAGACGGTTTATAACACTTTATGTCTATATAATTTAGCCTACAAATGACAGTAGCATATGGACAGTTAGACTTGGCCTACAGTTAAATGACCCTTTGTAGCGAGTGATAATTTTCCCTTATTCTCAGCATCACTGAACATTTTCCTTTGCTTTATTCTCTCTGTTTGTCCTTATACCTTCATATACGGTTCATTATGGAGTTGATGTAGCTGGTAGACTCTATAATATGACCCCGATAGAGTTTAGGTCTGAGTCAGAGCGACCTGTATTCAAAACCTTTGTTGGGGTTACACAAAATAAAATTCGTGTTGAATGTTCTAAACGCTCTTCTCTGTTCCGCTCCAGTAGAATGATTGCCTAACACTGTCATTTATAACAGCTTTTTTATCTGAATAAAGTTGTAAAGTTTTCTTCTTTAAACATATTTTTGACATAATGTTTTAGTGTGAGGGCCACATTTGCAGTTGGAAGTGGTTAAATTATCCGGAAGTTCCGATAAAGTCACACATTCTTTCCCCTTCCTGTCGTTATCTACTGTGCTGCAGTTAGGCTTATGCCATTTCCCGGATGATCTGGAGATTAACTTCATTTCGGACTTCACGGACAATACAAAGCGTATGCACATTAAGGATAAGATTACAACTTCGCTATTCAGGGTCTTACAACAAATGGAAAAAGCGTCTTGTAACGAAAACAGATTTGTATTACTGTAAATAATACATTTATTTAATACAGATTTAATACATTTACAATCTAACCTAAATTAAATATATTACTGTTACAGAATATAAATATTAAAATAAAATAACAATACAGAAATAAATATAAATAATATTATAAGGTTAATATATATTTGTTGTAATTGTAAAATATTTTAGTTTTGAGCATAATTTTAAGTTAGACTGTAAATGGCTGAAATATCGACTAAAATATTTCATTAAATAATTACCCTATTATTCCCTTATTCTGTTTCATCGCTCCTGATTATTTATTACTATACACAAGGCGTTAGATTCATTTTATTAATATAATAGCAGTCAATTGTAAACACTATTAAAATGTGGAAGGCCTACATCATGTTACTGTTTTGCATGAAGGAGAACAATCATACAGGTACAGGTTTTACTTAGTCCATGTTGATAAATAAATTGGGCTTTCATTGACTTAATCTAGTCAACATTACTATAACAATGAGAAGCAATAACAAAATAACGGTTTCAGGTGTGTGCGAGGACGATACGATGGGACCGATATTCATGAAAGAGCCGCCAAACCGTGTGGATTTCTCCAACACTACGGGAGCTACTGTGGAATGTACAGCCCGAGGAAACCCAGCGCCTGAGATTATTTGGATACGGGCAGATGGTACGGCAGTGGGAGACGTCCCCGGATTGAGACAGGTACTTGTGCCAATATATTCTGAATAATGCCAATAAATGCTTACAAATAACTTACGCAAAATATGTATATATATATATTCACAATTTGCTCCGGTAGGCAGCTTCCTAAAACGCGGTTGCAGCGCTGCCTACCGGAACAAATTGTAAATATAAACCATTCTCAAATCAACCTAAACAATCATACTCACAAAATAAAACCTCATAAACATTTGCCCAGCGTTTAGGAGGAGTTCAGTCACATACACACGGACAGAAGTTTTATATACACACACACACACACACACACACACACACACACACACACACACATATATATATATATATATATATATATATATATATATATATATATATATTACAGTGTAAAATGAAACAATAATCTTCACAAAGCTATTGTTATTGTATTTATTATTGAAAAATATTTCATCTTCTACAACAGTAAAATACTTTGTGAATCACATGTTGCCATAGTGGCTGTAGAGTCAGCTGAATATTGTTTATTAGAAGTGAATCTTTCTTTCCGTTCCCCATTTTCCCTCTCAGTATTGGAGTCCTTACGTATGTTGTGATCTTAATAACTCTCGCTGAATGTTTTCTCGGAATCAGTAATGCCGGTAGTGATGTTTGAAAACAATATTTCAAGAAAATGGATGTGTAACACTTAGACATATAGTAAACAATTATAAACGATAATAATTTCAGTGTTTGGTAATACTTGCCAAGAAAATTATGTTGCTTCCTAAAACCTCGCTAGTTGCCAAAACTAATATTTTGTTTCTTAAACTTCGCTAGTTGTCAAAAAAATTATGTTGTTTCCTAAAACTCCGCTAGCTGTCAAGAAAAAGATGTTGCTTCCTAAAACCTCGCTAGTTGGCAAAATAATTATGTTATTTCTTAAAACTTCGCTAGTTGCTAAAAAAATTATGTTGTTTCCTATAACCTCGCTAGTTGCCAAAAAATTAGGTTATTTTTTAAAACTTCGCTAGTTGCGAAAAAAATTATGTCGTTTCTTTAAACTTCACCAGTTGCCAAAAAAATTATGTTTATTCCTAAAACTTCGCTAGTTGCCAAAAAATTATGTTGTTTTCTAAACTTCGCTAGTTTTCAAAAAAATTGTTGTTTCCTAAAACTTCGCTAGTTGTTCAAAGAATTATGTTGTGTCCTAAACTTCGCTAGTTGCCAAAAAAATGTTGTTTCTTTAAACTTCGCCAGTTGTCAAGAAAATTATGTTGTTTCCTGAAACTTCACTGGTTGCCAAAAAATTATGTTGTTACCTAAAACTTAGCTAATTGCCAAACAAATTATATTGTTTCGTAAAACTTCGCTAGTTGCCAAAAATATTATATTGCTTCCTAAAACTTCGCTAGTAGCCAAGAAAATTATGTTGTTTCCTAAATCTTCGTAGAATAAATGGATTTATTTTTGCAGTAATTTTTTTTTGTTTGCAAATGGTTTAAATTTCTCGCTTATTGTGATTTCAATAAGAAATAATTACAATAACCTGCAAGTTCGGAGTAAGTAACACTTTTTCTTCGCAAGCAAGGATAGACGTTCAAACTGTATAATAGGCAAATAATTTTTTTCTGGGCATCAATTTCTGTTTTGTAGAGGTATTTAAGACTACTCTACTCTAGCATCGGAGACATACTAGATGAGGGAACACTTAACAGCATAAGATAAACAGACGACATAATATGATAATTTCTAGTAACGTGAAAGAGTTGAATTGTCTAATGTATAAAATAAAGAACAATCTAATACAACGTTTGGTCTAAACGTTAACAATAGAAAAACCAAATTATTGTCTACCAGAATTAAGATTTTTCTGTTAGAAAAAGTTTTGTTTTTTTCTTTCTCAAGTTAAAGCTTATAAGAAAAAAGGTTTTATGAGTCGTAACTGTAGGCTACTCCATCCACTCAGAAGCGCACCAGAGGTCAAGCGACACACACACACACACACACACACACACACACACACACACACACACACACACACACACACACACACACACACACACACACACACACACACACACACACACACACACACACACACACCACACACACACACACACACACACACACACACACACACGCGCGCGCGCGCGCGCACGCACGCACGCACGCACACACACTGCCTCCGATGAGTCACCTTTTAGGCTTGGTCTACGTGACTATATTTTTTTAAACTGTAACATTTAGGTAATATGTATTGCAATTTTTTAATTCTACTTACTATTCCTTGAAAATAGAGGCCAAACACGACGTAATTATGCCACTCCTAAACATAATAAATATAACAGCCATTGAATACTTATTTCCGATATTTATTAAATTACATTAAATTAGACATATCCACGTCCTGCTTGGCCTCTGTTTCTAAGAAATAATATATAGAAACCAAAAGTATCAGAAGAAAATTTATAAATGTAATAGCTTAATCATTTTTTTTGTAAACCAAGGCCCATTAGATGACTGATGGAAAACCATCATCGCCAGGTAGAACAAGTCAGCGGGTGTGAGCGTGCATGGAAGCGCAAGGATAGCTTAATCCTACATGTCACTTCCGACTTAAATGCCCTATAGTGCCCCAATAGTTTCAATTGGAGTGTTTTTAAAGTGGGAAATGAAATCCAAACAAAATCATTCTCTATTTCGTCTTGATTCGTAACTTTATGCTACAAAAGTTCTCGTAATTAGTTCTTTTATTGCACTAGTAGTTCTTTTATTGTACAGTTCTTTTAATTACTCTTGGAGTGTATACTACCGAGTTTATATGAAGATAAACATAGTACTGCTTTAATATTACTTCATGTGATTTAGGAAGCTACAAGTAATCGGTTATTCTCGCCCATTTCAGTTGTTTATAAATGTTACATTCAAAATGTCACTCATGTCATAAACGTACGGAACATCATCTAGCTGAAAAAAATTATTTCATGTCTCGTCACTAGAGAGAGGCCTTCTACACGTCCTGGTAGCTTAGAACCTGGTATAGATTCAAAACTGGTGAAAATAAATTTCTGAATTTGTTCAACATTATTCATTTACACTTCTCTCATTTGTGCTTTAGGAGTAAATAATTAAATTCTTTTCTTTCGGAAGTTGATTAATTTTTCTCTAGGTGTCGACTGTGGCCTATGTTATAATATTTTAAATAATAAACCCAACAACCACAAATTAACTTTATTTATTCACCTGATGTACATTTCAGTTACAAGGTAACCATCTTCAGAAGTACTGAACAAAATATTAATTTAATTTAAAACGTATATATATAAAACATATATAGCAAAAAAATATTGAGGTTATGTAATAATATAATAATAACCTCAATATTTTTTTGCTATATGTGTTATATATATATATATATATATATATATATATATATATATATATATATATATATACACACGTTTTAAATTAAATTAAATTTTTGTTCAGTACTTCTGAAGATGGTTACCTTGTAACTGAAATGTACTTCAGGTGAATAAATAAAGTTAATTTGTGGTTATTGGGTTTATTATTTAAAATATTATATTTAGTTGCTGTCTTGAATTTTCTTTTGAGCTCAAGCTTCTCATGCAATTAGTGTTAACTTACGTGTTCCGTTTCAATTTATTAAAATTAAATTCAGATGCTCCCGATAATTTAGTTTTGAACTAAGCCACTTACTACAAATGTTCTTTTTAATTCATATGCTTCTGTCACTCTTGTTTTAAATTCAAGCGCTCTTTTAAATTCTGTATTGAGTTTAGGCTTCTCGTGTAATTTTGTTTTGTGCTCACCCGCTCCCCTTAATTCTGTTAACTCAGGTTCTCTCTTCAATTTGTTTTTAATTAAGGTGATCTCTTCAAGTTTGTTTTGAATTCAAGTGCTCTCCTATATTTTCTTTCGAGTTCGAGCTTCCCAAGTAGTTTCATCTTAGGCGCTCGCTTTCTGTGTTATTTTTTTAGATTTGGACATTTCTTTAAAATTTTGTGTTGGGTTCAGGCGCTCTCTTAAACTTTGCTTATCACTCACCCGCTCCCTTCCGTTTTTTTTTTTTTTTTATTTCAGCGCTTTTGCGATTTTGTTTTTACTCCTCTCACACACAAAATTGTAATTTTTTTCTTTACTATAAAACACTCTAACTTTAATGACTAATTCAAATTGCAGTACAACCTACAAACTTCAGTTAATGTTTCGTTTATGCAGGTCGCACAGAATGGTAACTTGGTGTTCCCACCGTTCAGGGCGGAAGACTACAGACAAGAGGTCCATGCGCAGGTGTACATCTGTTTGGCCAGGAACTCGGTTGGGTCTATTCACTCCAGAGACGTTAACGTTAGAGCTGGTGAGTTGGCTAACATCGTTTGGTGTGTTTTATTTTACCTAAGTAAATACTATAGTAGAAATATAGGTTAATGAAGACGGTTATCATTCAATTAAAATTTCAAATCCGTATATTGTTTTAGGTTTATCTTTTGCCAATTTCGTCATTACAGAATAAATAATATTTTCTTTAATTGTGTACGATTTCAGATGTTAGTACACTCAGGAAAATATTTCGAAACAAACACTCGCTCAAAAAGAGCAGGTCAGATCTGACTTCATGAAGAAAAATATACGCGTGAGTTTTGTCCACATAAAAGTAAAAACAAACAAGCACACGCTCAGCCAACAAAATAACCATTGGCAGGGATTCTGTAAACTGTTCCTATGAAACATTTTAATTTGGGAGCTATACATTTAATTAACTGTTAGAAACATTGACAGGCTTATAAAACCGTTGATACAAAAAACTCATAAGAATTGATACAGCTTTTATAAAAGAGTTTAAAAAAATGAAGATACATTTTACGATTGTATAAATTTTGCATTACTATTAATACACTTTACATTGGCATAATCGAATGTAAAAAAGTAAAATCATTAAAATAATTTGAATAATTTTTCATTACAGAAAAAATTAGACGGATATATTTAAAATACTTTTTATAACGTTTTAAGTGAATTTGGAAAAGGAAATAATGACGCCCTTAATATTGAAATTTTCATGTCCAGGTTTATCGACGTTGTTAAGGCGATAGAAAATAAAAAGTTTTAAAGTGATATGAATCGTTATTAAAATATAAAAACGAGAAAACTTTAATATGTTTATTTTCATTTTCAATGATATTTTCAAGGTCATCGCGGAAGTTTCTAATGCGTTTATCCATAATAGACATTCTTTTCCTTATTACGGAAGATATTTACAGGTATATGAATGCATTTAAAGCGTAACGTTAGCGTAACTACCTTTTGCAAACTTTTCGACGTTACACTTTATCTTCTGCTAGCGCTCTTAGTGCGTGACATTAAAACGGGAACAACTTGCAGTAAAGTGTATATTGAATTGCGTTTCATTTCTTAAATGTTTAAAGTTTTACTGTGAACAAATGCTAAATGGCTTAGAAATTTAATCTAAAGGAAAAGATTTTTAATATTCATTAAGGAAAGGTGTTTTCAAAAAGGCTTGACCAAACCTGCCGTCGCGCCGGCTACTTTAGTGTTAAATAAGTCTGTCGTCACTGATATCTTAATTTATGATGTGTTATCTTCTACAGGTCTTCCAACAATAATAGTTTTATTTTATCTATTATTTATATTATTATGAGAATTGATATAAGTAATAATTTTAAAACCCTATATTAATATAATAAATAAAACATTTACAGTTTGTATTGCTAGTTACTGTATTTCACTTAAGCGCAAGCTATGTTGTCCATGTAAAAGATGTTTATCTTAGGTAAATGTTTTTATTTTCAACTCCGTTCTTACTGACTTTTATTCGAAATAAAATTTCAAAACAAACTTTGTTCAAAAGAGTTCGTTTTGTTAATTATAATATTATTTAATAAATATTTGTGTATTGACAGATCTTGAATTGTTTTGCGTATGGATTTTTTAACAAGAAATAGATATATAATTATTTTAAGGTGATTAGATGATTATTTACTTAAGAGTCTTTCAAACTTCTGTTCCCTTACGTCTTATAATTGCTAACTATAACACAACATCTTACCAAAAACAAACTACATGTTTGCCATTTCGAAGAACCAAGTGTTGCATCTTATGTTTAAATTGACGCGAAACTGCTTTGAATTACCACTTCGATTAGACACTGAATGCTGGATTCATGTTAACATTAGTTATAAAAAGTCACCATTCACACACAAACACATACACAATCACGTGCCCGCGCGTAAACTCGTACATACGCACGCATTCACACATACACACACGCACACATTATACTTATGTAATAAATATAAGAACAAAATAACATCTCTTTATAGCACACAAAACTCGGATTCTGTATAAAACTGAGCATCCTGTTATAATACTTTACAATAGAGCTACAAAGTCTCTGGTTTTGGTATTTGGATATAAAAGTGAATTGACCGCTATCTTTGTGTATACTCTGCGATTTAGCAAGGGACGTGAGATGAGCAGGATGGAGTTTTGGAGTAGTGGAAAATATATAAAAGAAGTCAGTGTATAAGGTGACGTAATCTGAGGGCATCTTGTGTAATTGATTTTTACAAATATCTTTTTTTTATACACTTTATGATTTTGGATTTATTTCTTATTATTTAATATAATTTGTAATAAAAATATAAAGTTTTATATATTTCTAGGCATCCTCGAACTCTCTCGGCTTCCCGTTTACATACTCCATTGTCCTGCATACGGGAGCCGTAATAACAGATACAGTCTCCAGTGTTAAGTCCGGGTTAAAGAGAAAGAACCACTGTTTTACGTATAGGCTACTTTCCAGTTGTGTAGTTTAGAAAATGTTACTCAATTGACGTTATGATATAAGTGAAACTTATATGTCCGCATGAATGAAAAGGATACTTTCATAACTAGGAAAACAATCGAAGAGGCTATAGACGTATGTGCATATATGAGCGTTGAACAAGCATTCTGTGAGAAGTTACATTATCGGGTCAAAATTTAATAGTAAATGACTAAAATGAGAAGCTAATTTATCCAAAATCGTAAAAAAGGCATTATTTGTTTATTAATTTCTATAAAGAATTGTAAAAATACCTGCAAGAGTTAGTGGTCAAGTGTTGGCAGGAGACGATTCTATGGTGGGGCGAAGAGATGGATCAGTGGAAATTTCGAGAAATGTTTTTGGGGGACCAAGATGATGTTATTCGTTACAGTGGAAGGGGGGATCGAAGAGCGTAAGGATTTACGATAAAACTAAAAACATAAAAGGGCAACCAGGAAACGCATAACTAGGGTACAATCTTTGGTTTACGCAAAGTAAACCACGGCAGGTGTTTTACCGATTCCACAACAATCCGCCTACTTTACCATAAAGCCGGAAGGGGCAGGCTATGCAATATAACTACAGCGGTGTTTGACACTTGTGTATACTCTCGGTACTAAGGAATTTGTTGAATACTGAAAACTTCCTCTTGGAACATTATGTGGTCATGAATGGGGACCACATTTCAACCTGTCCTGAACTGGACGACCAGCTGTCCAGAACCGGTCGTTACTGGGAGGCTCGACGCCGAATGGTTCAACAGCCAAGGGCGGGCATTGGATAAAGTAAAGTAAAAGTAAGTGGAACATTATAATCTTTGCTTTATGTAGAACATGTTTAGGCTGCGTTTATTCTTTGCGGTTTCCAGAATTTCAACATAAGATTTTAATTATCATCCTCTATCTGATACTGGATACCTATCTATATGTATGTAGCAGATGATCAATTTGAGAGTACAAACGATTTAAATTACTTCAAATTTAGTGTTTTTGATATCCAATATTATAATTGTATTCAGTTTAAAATTTTCGACCGACTTATTTTCGTTTCTCTGTACATATATTTAACCTTTTTAAAATATACATCTCACTGTACAGAAATCTTAGAGAGCCAATTAATAGTAGCCCCATTCTTAATTAACACAATTAAATTGTTTTTATAGGTTTTAATAATTTATTGAACATACAGTTTTATTTTATTTTAGAACGGAATGACAATTTGACTATTATTAGATATGAAAAAGGATTGCTAATACAGATAAGACCAAGGCAAGAACGAAACAAGTATTGTTCAATGTACGGAAAGATAATGTCTTGATAGTATGAGAAAGCTTGTGTACTAGCAGTAGTCCAACTGGGAAACATTTCTGTCCATTAAAATAAACATTAATTGTAAAGTACTTAATTAATTTGTAAAGTATTTAAATAACTATATTGTTATGAAGAACTGTAAAATTAACTCAGTATACACTATTAACTATTAAATTTAATTTTGTTTTTCTCTATATTTCTTACAAGAAATAAAAAAATAGTGCCAATTTTAGCAACATTTTTAATTTTTTAAAATTTGGCTTTGCAATAAACAGGTCCTCATGAATGGACATATTACAAGGTTTTAAATATTTTAAAACAATAAATCTGTAACCAGCGTGTTGCAAGATAGTTGTAGCCCGCCCAGTTGTGGCTCTACCTATATATTTCTCCAACTAGGATTGTTTCGTTTTTCATTGTTTAACACATTTGACTGCTATAAAATGGATTGTCAAAAAGATGTATTGTCTCTCGTGTCCGATCATATACCTCATTTTTCAGATGGATAATATGAACTGCCTGAATTAATTATTTCTTCACAGGTGTTTGTTTGAAATCCTTTTAACTTGCAAATGGGGTGATAATTTATACCCAATAGTAAACAGTATTCTTCTTATATTGCTTAATGTGATTGGTTGAACAAGAATAACTAAACTCTAACTTGTATATAGAAGGTTAGTTTCTCCTACCTTTACAGACAGGCAAGAGGGTTCACTGATGTACCAAGAACTGTTGTTCAATCAATAGTGGTGCAAGAGAAATGCTAAAAAAGAATTACTGGGATATCACCATACAGTGGCCTCTACAGATTTCATGTTTTACGTTTAAGTTATTCAAATTGTACAAACCCCTTCTGGTCTGAAAAATGGATAGTACGGTAAAAAGAATTGAAGGGTAACTTAGTTTTAACATTATGTGTGTTTCAAGATATGGAGGATCCTACAAAAAGATACTATGAAGAATATGAAAAAGGGTTGAAGAATATGAATATTGCTAGGAATGAGGTAAAGAAATGCCACTTATTTAGTGTGATGTAGGGAAGGGTTATTTATGCCATACGTGTGTAAGGGTTGCTTACCAGAAGTTGACCTATTCACTTTAGGGGTTATAGGAAGATGTCAATTTGTGTGTGTGTGTGTGTGTGTTGCAACGTCCCACCCAACTTTTATTTGATTTGTTGATATCCCTTTTCGCAGAATACCGAAATATATTGTTTAAAAAACTTATTTATAAACAAACCAAACATCTGCCAATCACCCCGCTTGTTAAACCGTGCTAAACTCCCTGAGTTACGTGTATATTTCCCGCTCGTAGGGCCAGGCCCAAAACAAGCCTATTCCCGCTGACTACTATTTAAAATAAGTATAAACTCTCCAAAATTGGTTTATCAATTATGTATGGTCTAGATATAGTCACACATGTCATTTCAATAGTCAGCTGGAAAGAAACACATTTAAAATAATACACAAAATATTCACAGAGTCTTACCACCTGATGATGATCTGCAGAGACAGCAAGGGAACATGCAAAATATGATCGTGTTTAAATTACCTATTTTAAAAGGCTCCTGTGTCCTTTTAAACACAATCTGCCAGTAGATAAATCTCTGGACTTTTATACAAAAAACCAACTAATCTTTAGGCTAGCTCATGAAGTTAGTTGAGAGAAACTCTTTAAAAACATTAGGCTTTAACTATTATCATTTAATGAAATTTAATTAAACTTGTTTACTGATTTAATAATCATTTTCATATTAGTTGGAAAAAGCTAAACAGTTTTTATTGATTATTCGACACAGGATGAAATGCAAATACTGTTGATTTTTATAACATATTTAATTCTATTTATTTAAATAAAAAAGAAAATTTATCCTTTCAAATACAACACAATTATATTAACAAAACAATTCACTAAATAACTTGTTGTTTCTCATGCTTTAAAAACTTATAATTTCCATATAGATCAATTACATTTACATAAACATAAAATTATTTCCCAAATTATACATAATAAAAATTTATCTTCTATATTGAATTGGTAAATTCGTGTTTATGACACTTAATTTTTAAATTTATAATATTCGAAAAATTCTTATTTCCTTTAAAATAAATGGCTTATGGCCAAAAACCCTTTGTAAGTTTAATATTTATCATTTGAAATATTCTGATCACATAAATTCATTTTATTTAGCATACAATTTACTAAAATTTTATAAAGAGTGAAGTCATTGTTTAAGCTTGAATATTTGTTTGAATTTAATAAAATTAACTAACTAAATTTGACGTAATTGGTATCGAATAGAGAAAATGACTTGCCAAAGATGTTCCTGCCGGTCCTGGAGTCCCTCGTCTGGATTCCCTGGTCCTTGGACATCGGAAGTCGCCATCCCTGGTTCGTCGGTGGTGGTTTTTCTCCATTCCCGCGTCCTGGAGGCTGAGTCTGGAGCCTTCATCCCTTGGTAGTCCTGGACGTCGAAAGCGTTGAGGTTTGGTCCATCTGGCCTGGTGACGGTCCTACTCGCGGTTCAGCATAGCGTTCCGCGGCACCTCGTATTAAAATTTATTTCAGACTGTCTCTAAAGTCTTAGTCTCTAAAGTCTTAGAGACCTAGTATATATAGCGGTGAATTTAACCTACCTCACCCCGCCTGCAATACTTGCTATCTTTGGATTTATTCCTTGTACAGGCAAGTCGGGCAACGAATCTGTTTTAGCTTGCAGAGTTTGATTATCATTTTCGGAACACTGAAAAATGTCTATTTTATTAAAACTGCTGTAACTTTTTTGTTTTTTAAGTTTTTCAAATTTTGTTTTCTCTAATGTTTATTATGGCTTATTCTGGTTCTTTTAAAATGTCGATGAAAGTTCTACGTGGTTTGGTTCTTAAGATAGCTTTTTAAAGCACTTAGAAAATTTTCGCCTCACTCCCGATGGTCAAATTTAGCTAGTTATTACAAATTTATTCTTTAATATTTTTTAATTTAGCTTAATTATTCTATTTAAGGTTTTATTTAATTTTTCACTCTTTATTATTTGTATAACTCCAAACTTGATTAATTTAAAAATCAACTTTTTTTACTTAAAAACAGGAAATTATTTATTTCCTATTTGCCACGGTATATCAGACCGTTGCAGTGTGTGTGTGTGTGTGTGTGTGTGTGTGAGGATAGTTTCATTTTTAAAAGCAGTAAAAAATATGGTAAAATGTAATAAAATTATATTTGAAATCTGACATGTTGGATTTAGAAATTTGTTTTTATAAAATCTATTTTGTTTTTTAAAAAAAAACAAAAATCTTTTGAATCAAAAATGGTTTTATTTTTTGAAAAGATAGATATGCTTTAAGAATTGAGGCAAAACTCATTTTCGTTTGGTCTACTTTGGAGCTCCCAATATAGTAAAGGTTTCAATTTAATTATGAGAGGTAACTGTCTAGTAGGTGCTCCTCGTATTTTTACTCTGTAGGAATTAAAATTCAGCTTATTGGTTAACATTTTTAGCATTGGTTAAATATATAGAAGGCTTAATAGTTTAGAGATGGTAAGGGGAGGTGGCTTCTACAGAGAATAAAGGTTCTTTAATCAACATTCAGCCAAACAATGAGGCAAGATGGATGTCGAGGGGGGAGTCAGGCTTTGCTTAGTTACTTGTTTCTTCTCTTGTAATGCCAGTGACAGACTTATACATTCCTCCATTCGCTTTCTTTGTATTATTTCAGTTTAACATTCCCTGTGAAGAAGTACCATATCAGTTTAGCATTCCCTGTGAAGAAGTACCATATCACTTTAGCATTCCCTGTGAAGAAGTACCATATCAGTTTAACATTCCCTGTGAAGAAGTACCATATCAGTTTAACATTCCCTGTGAAGAAGTACCATATCAGTTTAACATTCCCTGTGAAGAAGTACCATATCAGTTTAACATTCCCTGTGAAGAAGTACCATATCAGTTTAGCATTCCCTGTGAAGAAGTACCATATAACCTTATCCTACACCGTACCTGAATACTTTGAAGTGTATTTGAACCTAATCTGTAATTAAAATAAATCCTCTGAAAATTATATTTATTAATTTAAAATGCAAATAGATTTTTCTATAATATAATTCAAAAAATTCTAAAATAATTCTAATGTGAGAATTAGTCGTGTTACATGTTGATTTCTTAATGTAGAAGAAGTCATCCAAAGATTTCTTGTTAGATTTTGTCAACCCATCAGAATGTAACTCTTTTCTAATATTGCAGTGCGACTATTTGAAGTGCTAGATACAGTTCTATTGTCGTCTCTCTTTCCAAGACATTCTTCTTCTGAAAGATAATTCTTTCAGATGGTCATTGTTCCTGAACTTTATTAGGACAATTTAAATTTTACATAATTTTCGAAATTATTCTCATTTATTTGGGTTTTTAACCCTGGAACGCTAGAGTACGTAAATATTACGTGTTGCCCCACCATTTTCTCTCCCCACTCCCTCCTACATGAATTAGACTGCCCAACTCCTAAGCAGAGTAGACTTTCACCAGTGCAGGATCTCCATCAAGGCGCATGCGCAACCTTCAACTCGGTTCCTCGAGAGGGGAGAGAATGTAGGGGGAGCTATGAGCCACAATGTGATAAGAGAAACAGTATCAACAAAAATAGTAGAAACCCGTGGCCTAATGGGTAAGGTACAGGCATACTAATCGTAAGTTACAGGTTCAAATCCCGAACTTCGATTTTAATTTTTTTTTTCATCTAGTTTTAATGAATCTTATTTGTTGTGATAGGTTAGGTTAGGTATTATAAAAAATTTATAAATGTCTTTTGAATAAAAATGGCAAAGTTAAATTTAATTTTTACATAGTGAGTTTTCTTCCTTTTATACCTACATTAAAATATACGTACGAAGTATCCAGTCAGGATAGATTTGGTAATAATTTTATTCAGAATTACTATCTATTTTTATTAAAGTATACCTACGAAGTATCCAGTCAGGATAGATTTGGTAATAATTTTATTCAGAATTACTATCTATTTTTATTTAAATATACCTACGAAGTATCCAGTCAAAATAGATTTGGTAATAATTTTATTCAACATTAATATCTACCTTTATTAAAGTATACCTACGAAGTATACTACTTCCCCCACTGCTGCAGTTAACCCTACATCGCTTCTCAGCTGTGACGTCACGTGCATGTGCGTTGTTGAAGATCCTGCACTCGTGAAGATCTAGTCTCCTAGCAGTGCTTTCTAAGCTGAACTTATGTTCACGTGAACAGTTCACCACTCCCTGGCGCAAACACATTCTGAACAGACAGTAGTGTCAGTTGGCCTTGAGACGGCATAGTGAAGTGAGTGTTATTGAGTTTTGGTACTTGTCTATATCCTGTTGTTTATTAGGAGTACGTCAATTTTACGTGGCGCTAGTAATAACTGAAAATTTTAAGACGTCAATTTGACGTGGCGCTAGTGATACAAGTCAAGCGAGTACACATTATTTTTACGTAGCCTTTGTGAAATCAACATAGTTTTTTTTATTTAGTTGTCTGCTTACAACTTTAAATTATTTTTTATTTGTGTGTTTTTCATTTTCTTAAATTTAGTTGACATTTGGTATCTTTATATTATTTTTTATTCGTGTTTTTTTTGCTAAAAATGAGTGTCCAAGAATATTTAAGACTGTGAAATAAGTGACATATTGGAGGAAGAGATAAGTGATGAGGATAATTTAGAATTTGAAGAGGAGTCAGATGGAGAAGATGAGTACGATAGCGATTTTGATCCCGAATACCTACCAGATAGGGCAGAGCTTGGCAATACATATGAAAGTGAAGAAGATATTACAGAAAACCCGATTAGAAACATAGAACGTGGGCTAGTGCATCAACTGAAGAAGAGAAAGGTGAACAAGCATGAGGTTTCCCTTAATCAAGCATCCACTAGCGGCCATCAAGAGACAAGAAATGAAGGGTCAACTAGTAGGCAGGATGAGATAAACATAAGCAAACAGCAGAAGCATGTAGAAAAGATGAACGTTGACAAGTGTGTTCAGGAGTACATTGTTTTGCCAAATGTTGATACACTCAGTGGAAAAGATAATTTTATTTGGAACACTAAGGCCAATATTTCAACTGTTAAGACTTCAGCAAAAAATATCGTCCATATCACTCCTGGCCCGACTGCAAATTGTAATGCAGCCTTCAATCCCGTTGAATGTTTTAAACTCTTCATAAATGAGGATATTAGTAAAATAATATTGACTCATACTAATGAAGAAATGAAGGTAAGACATGCTTTGTATAAGAATGAAAACGATGGATCCCTAAACGATTTAGTTTATGAAGAGCTGGATGCATTTTTTGGACTTCTAGTACTGTCAACAGTATTGAAGGACAATCATTTGACTACTAGAACAATGTTTGATTCTAATTATTCTGGAGATAAATACAGAGCAACAATGTCTAAAAGAAGATTTTCTTTTATTCTTGCCTGTCTTAGGTTTGATGACAAAACCACAAGATTCGCAAGACAAACGGATAATAAACTTGCACCTGTATCTGAAATCTGGGAGATCCTAGTTGATAGCTGTATAAAAAACTACAAAGCGAGTTCATATGTGGCAAT
The DNA here is from genome assembly GCA_036971475.1 of Prosapia bicincta. Classification (NCBI taxonomy): domain Eukaryota; kingdom Metazoa; phylum Arthropoda; class Insecta; order Hemiptera; family Cercopidae; genus Prosapia; species Prosapia bicincta. The sequence goes on from JBAIZL010000005.1 coordinate 166,518,469, forward strand.
AGATGAGCAATTGGTCGGATTTAGGAGTAAATGCCCTTTTCGAATGTATATTCCAAGCAAACCCAACAGATATGGGATAAAAATAGTCATGATGTGTGACAATAGCACTAAATTCATGATCAATGCTATACCTTATTTGGGAAAAGGAACTGCCCCACATAAAAAACCAGTGGCAGATTTCTTTGTAGAAAAACTTGTAAACAAAACTATATCCGGAATGAACCGAAATCTCACTCTAGATAACTGGTTCAATAGTGTACCACTTTTTAAGCATCTTCTAAAGGAATGTAAACTCACAACTGTTGGGACTATTAAAAAAAACAAGAGAGAGCTTCCAGCAGAGTTTAAGGATGTAAAATATGAAAACCGAGGAATAGCGAGCAGTATGTTTCTTTTTCACGAAGATGTAACCGCTGTGTCGTATAAGCCCAAGAAAAACAAACTTGTTACTCTAATATCTACTATGCATGGAGACACAGCTATAAATGATGCCTCCAAGAAGCCTGAAATTATCTTAACATATAATGCTACAAAAGAAAGTGTGGATGCGTTTGATCAAATGTGTCAGACTACAAACTGTGGCAGGAAAACCAGACGTTGGCCATTGTGCTTTTTTTTAACATGATTAACATCTCTTTCATCAATGCTTATATAATTTATCTACACAGCTTCTACAAGCTTAATAAAAATAATGATAAAAAGGCAAGAAATGAATTTATGTTTACTTTACATAACTAATTATGTAGTAATTGGCAAAGACGAAGGATCCAACAGACAAATATTTCAAATGACTTGAAGAGAACAATTAGGAATGTCTTGAGTATCGAAAGACAGCAAGCAGACGTAACTTCACAGCAAGAATTACGAACATATTGCAACTTTTGCAATTGGAAAAAGAGGAGGATGACCACGACATACTGCCCTTGTGGGAAATCAATATGCGGGGAGCATCAACTAAAGAAATGTCCCGAGTGTGGCTAGTTCATCATGTGAAATTATAAAGACATTTCAAATTATATTTTGTTATATGTATTATGTAATATATAAAAATATTTAAACTAAATAAACATTGACAAATAAATAAAGAAGAAAAAAAGATAAATAAAACATGGTAAAACCTCATTTAAATGACCAAATGCAGCTCTTTATTCAAACACATCAATTTTACGTGGCACTAGTGAAATGCGCTCACAAATAGCGCTAGTGTTCCGTGGTTAAAAGGTATCAGATGTTTCACTAAAAATAGATTTATAAAAGTTGGGATCATAATAAATGTATATAAAATATGTTTTGCATGTATGGGAATACCCATTGTAATGTGTAGAAAATATTTTGGGTTTATACTTTACCTATGATAGATTTCCATGTATTTGGAAAAACTGTAATTGATTTCATGTTTTCAAATGTAAAAATATGCATCCACATCAAATACAAAAATCTCTAAATTCCAAATACTTTGTAACATATGCTGTTCCTTTTCAAGCATAAGACGAGACTATCTTGGTTCACTAATAAGTATTCTAGTACGAAAACGAATTTTTTATTAAGTTCTCCGTTTTACTCATTTGAGTAGACAAAAATATATTGGATGTGTGTCACAATGAATTTCCTAAATAAACATATATTTTGTATATTAATACAAAACTAAAAAGCCGAGTTAGAAACTAAATGCACTGTAACTGACATAGACCACAATTTAGATAACAAATTTTAGATGGACAACATAGTATATGATATAATCATATGATGTTACTTGTCATAACAGGTTTCCTCTTTTAAAGATAACTATTTTACTTAAAAAAAGTAAACTTCTAATTTTTAAAATAAGTTATAAGAACTACTTATTATTAAAATAAAAACACCTCTATTGTTTTTAATATTTAATGTTATACTTTTTATAAGTACTTATTTATTAAAAAAATGATTGAGAAAATTATATACTTGAGTATGAATAAGGTATGAAATAATTATACAAATTTTAAATAATATGTTTCACAGGAAGGATTTGTTTTTATGGTTTTATTATTTTCTTTAACATGGTAATTTAATATTGATAATATTAATATTAATACTTATTTAATAACTTTTTCTATCCATTTGTCATCAATATGTATTTTATTTATTGTAATATAATAAGGAGTTTTTGAATGATTATTTTCTGATTTAATTAGAAAAATGTTACAATCTTATATGTACTTGTGAGTATTTTTTTTACCATGTATCTCTTTATTATTTATTGTTAACATTGTTCAGTTGTATCACAATCGTACGAGACAGATGTAAATAAGGAGTATGCCATACGTGGCAATGCAGCTGTATTAAAGTGTCAGGTCCCGTCCTTTGTTGCTGATTTCGTTTCGGTTGTGTCGTGGCACACAGAAACAGGGGAAGAGTTCTATCCTGGAACAGATTTTGGTAAAGTGGGTTTTGCTGCGTGCGTTTGTGTGTGCGAGTGTGAGTGGTGAATGTAAAATTACCCATTTGCAACTCCACAAGTAAATGAGTTCCCTAACTTGTAACTGTATAAGTTTTTCCATCAGAATAAATTTTGTTTCAATGGTCTTTTAGATCAGTTTTAATAAATAGCTGCATATTAAATTTCTAGAAACAAACACTGTATCAAAACTCTAAGATAGTAATAAATGTAAACAATAAATCTTTTAGTACCATTTGTTCTCATATAATTTGTCTTATAATTAATGTTTATTAACACTCATTACTTCTTCAATCAATGTCTTTAAAATCATGTTTAAACTGAATAATATTAATATAGAACATTTAAGTTGTTTAAAAAGAAAGACGTTATTTCAACTAAAATTATTTTACCTGATGTCAGCTACTAGCATCTTCAGTGTTACTTACATTTTCTGTAAAAACCTGAACAAAGTATTAAAATTAATGATAAAATAGAAACTTTACTGAAAAACCATTATCATAACATTTTTATTGCAAACATTCATTTTTCAACATATATGAATTTGTTATTAAATTTTAAAATGCTATACAGTATGTATATATATATATATATATATATATATGTAAATTAATAATTTAATGTAATAAACATATCCTATAAACATTTTTTATATAATTAATTATTCTGAAAATGCCTAACATTAGGTCTTTACAAAAAAAACACACACACATAACACTTGTATCACCTCTACTGCTTATTTGTAATTCCAGGTTAAGAAACGTGTGTCAAAAAAACTGGAATTATTTTCTTTTATTCATAATATAATTTATATAATGCAAGGAGAAACATATGAAAAAATGAAACTCCCTGTAACATGTTTAGAATAATTGAGATTTCCATGTTGCAGATATTCTTTCATAAAATCTTAATTAATAAATTGGATAACACTCTTATTCCTTCCATTTTTCATACAAATTAACAAACTGACAAAGCCCAAGCAATTAGTTTTAAACTTATTCTTGTTCCTGCTTTAATTAATCTGGACTGCTTCTTGCACCAGCTTCAGCAGGTATAGCCTTTCAAAGTTTCTTTCCTCTTATTTTAAAATTAATTACATTCGTCTTCAAAATAAATTTGCAAGAGTAAAAAATTAACAACTTACTTCATTTCAATACAATGTTTTTAGACCTCAGCTTTACCAAGTTAGAAACTTTCTAAGGGTTGAATCATTAGAAAGTCAATTTAGTAAAGTTTTAGGAAAGGGGAAGTTATAATAAATGGTAAATGTGTATATTACTCATAAACCTGAAGCAACAGCTCATGTTAGGTAGATTCTAAGGTCAGATTAAGACCCATCTATTAAATATTCTCTTACAAAATCGTCAGTATGGTAATGTTTACTTGTATTAAATTTTTTTTTTTACATTAATAACTTTTTGATTTTTATTACTCATAAACCATTGAAACTTTATTTATCTCAATACTCTTATAAAATAAGTATTCTAACCTTACCAAATGTTACCTAACCTGTCTTTCTGGACTTTGACAGTTGTGCAACAGATGTACCAGAGTGAAGTTAACAATGAATACGTAATTCGAGGCAATGCAGCTGTATTAAAATGCAGTATACCTTCTTTTGTTGCCGATTTTGTGTATGTTGTATCATGGCTAGATGATCAAGGCAATACTTATACAAACGAAGCAGCTTCTTCTCATTATGGTAGTGTTTAGTATTTTATTAGACTGAATGAGTTGAACTGGTAATCAAAGGAAATGGGTTGATTTAATAATTGTAAATGAAATATTTGTTTTAGGTATTTAAAACCTTTAAAATATAGAGAATAATAAATCTTTATTTTAAAGAATAAAAACCTTTATAATACTAGGAAAAGTAGGTTTCAAAAACATAAATTGGAAAAATGTGTTCTATAAAGTTATTACAATATTTGCTTAAAATTATGTTTTGTAGAATGTCTGAGATTTTTAATTGCTCTATTGGAAGAATTGCAAATACTAATTCATGCGTTAAAACTTTGTGGTTATATATTTCTTAAAGTTCTAAACCTATTTTTCTATCTAGAAAAGTACAATTTTTAACCAACCTTTTTCAATCAGTTCATCTTCATTTTCTGCTGAGTGAAATGCCTGCTGTGGGAATGTCCTTTCATCTCTTCCAAACACCTCTAGTTTTCATGAACTAATTCCAGACTAAAAATTAAATTCCTATTATAAACCTACCTTATTAAATCCTGTGGATCATTTCTTATTTTCCAACAGGATTAGAAAAAATCCAAGAAAATCTCTAACTGCATAGTCCCGTTTTATGGTTACATTATTGTTTAACCTGAATTGACATTTTAACCACCATGTCTACTAATTTTTTCTTGATTTTTTAAAGTTGTTAACCAATACTACGAAGCGGAAGTGGTATCTGAATACGTTATCAGAGGTAATACTGCTGTGTTAAAGTGTAATATACCTTCATTTGTTGCTGATTTTGTCAGAGTTGAAGCATGGGTCGCTACAGATGGCAATGTCTATTCACCGTCCAATAATTACGGTAGTGGTGTATTTGAAAACTGGATACTTAGTCAGTGTGCTTAGTGTGTATGAATGACAAGTCTTTTTTTATATAGTTGAACACTGGATATGAATTCCTGAATATTAATATATTTTCAATTTTAAAATTAAACTGAAAACATTTTTTCAAATAAGGTTATATATATCAACTAATATGAACTGTTTTATACAATTAATTTTTGTAGAAACAGTATCAGCTAAATTAAACGGAAAAATAAGAAAAAACGAACATTGCTGTTTTTCAACAACTATGATAAAGTTGTAGAATAACAGTTTCAGTTTTTTTAACTCTAATAATTAAAGAAAACATTAATCAGGAACAATTGTTATGAAACTATAATTTTACATAATTTTATGTGATTAATCAGCTGCAGTAGAACATACGCAGAAATAACAAAAAACTAACTATTGATTTAAATGTATTTAAACATTTTAAATCACAGTATTCTGTTTAAAATATAGTAAGATTGCTGCATATTACAGATGCTACACAATTTTTTCAAATAATATGTTTATGAAACTAGGCAAAATGATATCTGAATCATTATAACAAAAATTTTTAAATACAAAACCAATTTCAAAATATACTATTTTTTTACTGCAGGTCTGTCATATTTATTGTTCATTTCGCAATTAAATATTGACTTTTATTTAAATATTTTGAATGGAAGTTTACCTTCTCAAGTTCTGCAATGTATTCTAATTTTGATTATTGGAAGTGTTTCATAAAAATAAAATAAAATATTTTTCTACTTTAGATTATAATGAATTACTAAATTTAAAATTTTATGTTTACACCAAAAATATTTCACCGTTTTTTCTCTTCAGTTTTTTTCCTTGATGTAATGAATTATTTTCATTAAAATGTCAAATTTTGTGACAAAGGAAATGGTTTTTATTAAAAGGAAAGAGAAAGCTTACTAATGTAAACATTGCCAATAATTAACTGTTTGGAATACTTCCTTGCCGTTCCTTCAAATAAACCCTGACTATAAATTGCTAATAAGGAAATGAGTTGGGATATTGAATTTGACGGTCGAAATGAATGACAGGAGCAGGATTAAGAAATGGGAGGGGGTGATTTTGCCCCTTGGCAAACTGTTTTCCTTGGTTCGACTGTTTCCTCCAGACAGTTCTCGATATTTCCTGTTTCCTTGATTTAGTGGCTAATATTGATTGTACTTGTTACAGATGGTGTTAATGATTTTATTTGTTCCAGTTTTAAATCAACATTCATAGAAACTGTTTAATTGTGAAAATTCTATTTTTGTTTGTTTGTTTGTTAATTAGTTGAACAGGTTTTCCTTGTTGAACAACTTTATTGTTGAAGTTTATTACCAGTTACAATTACTTTATTGTTCAAGTTGTATTGCTCAAGTTTAAACTCACATGAAATTTTCCTAATTTAATTGCTCTACCAAACTTGGTTTACTGTATGAATGTTGCAGTTTCTGTGTAAATTGATTTAGAATCTCCTGGACTGGCATTATTATATTAGTTATTGATATTTATAAATACTTTGATCTTCTAATTTTCTTATGGAAGATAAATTAAACTAATTTAAGTTAACACTTAAATATTTTAATGAAATTAGAGACAGATCTTGAGAACATACATTTGAGAAATAAAGTTTTTGTATATACTTTTTTGTTTTACCATTGATAATTTTGGAATTTTTATTGTTATAATGTATTTTTTTTTATTTTCAGTTTCCCATAGAAGTAATATCTATATAATTTCACTTCATTTTCTTCTAAATTAAATGTCTTTAATCCATTTGTAAAATGTAAAAACTTTTACAAGCATTGATACTTATAGGTATTTTTAGAGTAAGAAATATTTACGAATTATATCAGGGAAAGAATATTGTTTAGATATAATAAATGTCTTTGAGATAAAAAAAAGATAGTTTAATAATATTATTTAGTGCCATTTTATTTTTTAAAAGTCGTAATATTTTTAAATACCTTAATTTGTGCAAAATTTCAGTTGTAAATCAATTTTATGAAGCCGAGATTCTAACAGAGTACGTTATCAGAGGAAACACAGCTGTTTTAAAATGCAGCATACCTTCTTTTGTTGCTGATTTTGTTCAGGTGGAGTCTTGGACATCAGATGATGGGACAGTGTATTACCCCTCAACCAAGTCTGATGGACAGAAAGTTTATGGTAAAAGTTCATTCAATGTGTGAGTGTATTAGAGTTCAGTAGTGATTTTACTCAAAGAGTCTATTCTAGCAAAAAAAAATTCACTTTGAACAATTTTTTCATGAAAAATTTATCATGAGTATTTACATTATTGAGGCTCCAACATGATTTTTTAGATCAACTGTTCCTGTTTATCTAGACAGTCTAGATCTTGACAGTTGCCAATTTTTAAAAATTCAAAACACATATTATGGAAATTAATATGTGATATTTATCTATAGGAGCACTTACTTAATGTGGACAGCCATTTCGGGAGATGTTTTTCACTGGGAAATCAAATATTGAGTAAATAGCCATCAGACAAATAAAGGAACATCAAATATCATCAGAAAACTTGCATATTCTTAGTAATGGGTCTTAATAACTTTAAAAAATACAATATATAGATTTATTAGATTTATAATGTTTAGAAATATTTGTTTTTGGACACAGTATTTATACGGGTCAAGGAAACCAGATGGGTCAACCAACAACAATAGATAGACAGGTAGAATTTTTGCTGTACCCTTAGTGGTCGCCTTTTGTTATTATATTTTGACCCTTTGGTCGCCTCTTGTTATTGAATTTCAACTTTTCCACTCTGAAGGAAATATTAGTGGGCCCTTCTCTTTTAATAAAGGCACTTTTGAAAATCAGCAGGCACAGCGACTCGATAAGCTGAAGCTCACAAATGATAGTCAGCAAACGCAGTTACACTTTGGCCATATATACTGTACTTCATATAAAAAGCGATCCACCAAAAAAATAACTTAATTATTATAACTAATCAACCATATTTTTCAGCATTTAAAAATGAAATTATTAAACTAGAACAAAGTACATGCTTATGCAAAATTTGATGAAGTTTTTCATGGCAATTCCATTTCAGAGTAGAATGCTTCTCCAGCCACTCCAAGTAATATGGGAAATTATTGATTTAAAATAGTAAATTATTTATTTAATAATTTCCTCATTTTACCCAAAGCAGCCTAAAGAGCCTTGTCATATTTCTTCTTAACCTTGGAGTCTCCTCATATGTAGTTATTTATATTTACATGAAACGGCTAAAAGTAGCTTTATCTATAACTTATTTACACTACCTATCTATTATTTGCATCAAGTGACCAGAATTGGTGTTGTCTTGTTTATTCTATTCTATGACATAAATATCTATATTCATATATTACTAATTTAAATGTTTCACACAATCATTAAGGGAAAAAATAATTGATTTCCTTAAAAAAGTCTTCAAATTGTTCTGGCTTTGTCAAAATGATATTTCTCTACACGTACTCCACAAGGTATGTTTCGAACTCAGTGACTGCCATTCGACCTATTCTTTGACGCATATCAAGTTTTATATTAGCCCAATGACTTTATATTGTCTGCATATGCACATTACGATTACCAGGACAAACAAAATTAAGAGAGTGATTGACCGTTTTGTGTAGATATCCATTTTGACTCAGAGAATTGTACCCCCTCCACATATCAGTGATGACTGTCGTCCCAGGCTCCACATTTTCCATTATTATTTGCAATGAAATAACTGAATCCTTTTCATCATGAATTTTCAGAAAACGCTTTTTACTGTCTATCTATACCACCAACTATCCAACGAGTTTTAACCAAACGCCCACGATTGTACTTACCTTTCCCAAACGCACTTTCATCCACTTCAACAATTTGTTCTGCACTACCTATTTTAGTTAAATTCTCCAGAAGCCAAACCGCGAGAATCTGCCTTAAAGCATCTATCAGCTTCTCACTGTAGGTTGCGAAACTCCAGTCTCACAAATAATAATAAAAAACGAATATTTAAATATCCGCTCTACCAGAGCTGTGAGCAATTGAAGTGGAGTAACTTGAGCTAATCCAAAAATGGTATTGTATCTTACGTGTTTTTTAGCTCTGCAGTTATGAATCCACACTTCACGCATTGTATAAACTGTTTCACCAGTTTATAGTCTTTTAGAAAACTTTTCATATTACTTTTTGAAATGTGTTGACAGAACGCAGTAATACTATCAAACTTACGTAATTATCTGCCAACTAATAGTGCTTTCAAGAAACGTGAAGGGCCTACTGATGAGTGTAATCGAGCGGAGAACAATAGAATATCCTGTTGAAGAGTAATAAAAGGAACTTTTATTGGTTTTATTTGGTTGGAACAACCATTAGGTCCAGGTAGCATGGGCCCTAGTCTGGTTTCCTTCACCTAATTATAAATTTACATATAGTTTGCGTGTTTAAACTGAGTAAATTTTACTCTCCTTTTCAGAGTTTGAAAAAACAATGCTGTACTCTAGATTTAGTACTAATTTTGATTAGTATTTACATTTTTTTAACGTTTGTCTTGAAAATAAATAAATGTTCCAAAAAAATTGTTTAGAGTAATAAAGTTGAACGTTGAAGTTTACTCTTCAATACATGTAGAAAATACTCTTTGAGTAAAAGGACTGTATGATTGTAACCCTACCCAAATCCCAGTCTGAGTGGTGTTGATTCCAACAGGTCTTGTGGTTGCAGTTACTCTGAGAATATGTATTACACACTCACTCTCATTTACAGTGGTGACACAATATTACGCAACAGAAGCTGAGAATGAATATGTTATTCGAGGCAACAGTGCCGTCATGAAGTGCAAAATCCCGAGTTTTGTGGCAGATTTTGTATCTGTAGAATCCTGGATTTCCGATGAAGGCAAAACATACACGGCAAAAAATTCAGAAAATTATGGTAAATTATCATTATAAAGGATGGTTTGATGTGGTCCTGTACTGACAGTGGTCCTATACGATTTATTCTGGTCCTGGCTGGCAAATTTGGTTGTCTTTTGTTTTGGATTATTAAAAATGAAACTATTTTGGTTTTGTTCTAGGAGGGCTGTAAACAAAACAAAATAATTTTTAATATTATTTGTTTCAGATTTTATTATATAGCTCTTTTATTTCCATTTAATCTTATAAAGGTGATTTTTATTATGTTTTTACATCATTGTCCTGTATGGTATTTTACTATGTTGCTATGAATATTTTTATGTTTATCTTTTATGTTTTACTTTTATTTTTCTGATGTATATAATTTATGATCATTAGCTACTTGAATTAGTTCTTGTTCACTAGTCTTATTTGTTATTTAAATCATTTATATTTTCAGAATAGAGACCTTATCCTTATACCATAAAAGCCATGAGCTTATGTCTGAACAATATATGTTTTAAAAGAATTGGTACATTTATTGTGTGTATCTAAATATCATTGAATATAAACTAATCACACAGCCTGGGATTTAATAAAATTAAAGTAGATAAAGATAACATTTTTAAACTGGATTTGTTTCTCTGAAGTTAAGTCACAGTTTATTAGTAAGTTTTTGTATTTTTAAAGAGATTAACCACTATGACTATTATCACCTACAAAGGATTGAAAGGGTAGGCAGAATTAAACAGGGAAATAAAATCTCCATGCAGAGGATGTATTGTGGATCTTGTTATTACATCTGCAGGTCTGCATACCTGAAGTAGACCTACTTTCTAGAAATGTGTGGCGTAGCCTGGGTAAGGTGGAGTACTTGAAGTAGACCGGCTCTTAAATCGGATGAAGTAAGAAGTTGAGAAATTTGTTTTTTTGCCAGTTTAAATAACTATACAGTTGTACGTATAAATCGACAGCTGAGTACTAGCCAAACTCAAATCTGCATATTTTAATTAAATTTTAGCTTTTACTTTTTGTAAAAAATTGATTGTGAAAAAAATACTTATTTTATTATGTATTATATTAATATTGTAATACTATATAATATTATTAATATTTTACTATGTATTATATTAATTGACTATTGTCCTTTTCGTCTAACAAATATTTCAAACTAACACAGTGTTTGTATAATTGTATAAATCAATTCTTACAGACTTTTAATAAACTTTAATTATCTCAATTGATTTTATATTCGTCAGGTAATGCTAGTCTGTTGGCTATGACCAATTACTGTGTTTAGAGAAAAATAAAATATGTCAATTGATGTTTACAGTTGTAACACAACCATACGAAGCAGAAGCAGATAACGAATATGTCATACGAGGTAATAGTGTTGTGATGAAATGTGAAGTTCCAAGTTTTGTTGCGGATTTTATATCTGTGACCATGTGGCTCGACAGTGCTGGCAATAATTATTACCCGGGCACTGACTATGGTAAATGTGCAGAGTTTATGCTAGTGCACATGTTGTGAATATGAAGATTTTTTTATAAAAGTTGAATGCCAAAAGTTTCTGTCGAATGATCAGAATATTTTATTAGATACAGATATTAGATTTTTATAAATGCAATAAAGCTGATGAAGTTTTCATAGTATTGATCTATTCTGAACCTAATTTATTCTTAATATTAGTCAATACCTTGATTGTCAGACAAGTAGCTGTTTACAATCTATTAGTGATCAAATAGGACTAATCTACATCTGCTCTTCTCAAATAAATCTTTATACATGTCTGTATCATTACAAAAATCGTTCACTAAACTTATCGCATTGTTTGTTTTTTTTTTTTTTTTTTTTTTTGTTATAACAAATATCATAATATTTAATCTAGTTTCAATTTTATTTCTATCACGAAAAGCTGAATTATTCAAATATTGTAAAAAATAAATACAGTAAACTCCCGATTATCCGTGGAATAGGGTGGCCCGGCAACGCCGGATAACAAATTCCCCGGATAATCCGCTATGAACAAAGAATACGCAAAACGATCGATAGTCGATTTATATAACATAAGTTACACAAACAATGACCCCGGTTAATGCAATTCACAAATAATCTTCAGAGGACAAAATAAATACAGAAAATAATTTAAAATGTCGATGTAATTGATGGATAACATTTATATGTCTAACTATTTACAATACGTACGTAAGTATATATCAAAAGTAAGTATGTATGTACATATGTAATTTCCTTTACAGTAAATACTTTCACTTTTTAACAAAAAAATCTGTTACTTTCCTATGTTTTTTTGTGAGCATTGATTTAGCTTTAATGTGCGATCTAAGTTTCTTGAGAACCATTTTGTCGCACAGTGTCTACTTTTGTCACGTGTGTCACAAAGCCATGAAGATCGATAATGTATATGACAGACATGGATAATATATATGTCACGTCCTAGACTATTTATAGCCGAGATTAGCTGACATTTGTTTACAATCTTATGATACACATTAGGTTTTCGGGCGTCCAAGCATTTTGTCATTGTCTTTTATATACAGTAGTCTGCTCGCCCCTTTTATTTCGCTGGCCCGCGTTGGGATGCTTCCCTTTCAATGTAAAAATTAGTACGTACATATTTACATATCTATTCCCTTCATCTTAACTTCTATTAAGCCTTATATGTATTTATGTCGTAATTCACTGTTTGGAAATTTAAACACATGAATCTGATTGGAATAAAAATTGGATACTTGTAAAACAATGGCACACCCCGGATAATCCGCAAACCGGTTAATCCGCGCACGGATAATCGGGAGTTTACTGTATATTAAAATAATTTTTTCCATGGTAAGAACTGAAATATTACAGTTAATGGTGACAAAATAAACCATTGCTTACTGTAAAGTTGTTGGCTACATATTTTGCATTTTATGCTTGACATCTCAGGATTTTTCAAGTAAAACATTTATATACAAATGCATATAAACTCAAATTCATGATAATTTGTAAATGTATTTCAAGTAAAAATAATAATAATAATAATAGTAAAAACTTGATGAATTGTATCCTATTTTACAATTCAGGATTTGAATAAATGATTTTACAACTATCCACTACTTTTGCTATTTAGTTGACAACATAAAAAATACTATTTTGGAAGGAACTGTAGTGAATTTATAAATAGAAAACAAACAACTTTCTAACCACAATAATTTTTTATTCACCTTATTCATATTTTAGTTGCAAGTCAAATACCGTCAAGGGAAACAAAAACAAATTCCTCATTTCTTGTTGCCTCTGTGGATGGTACTATGCAACCAAAATGAACATAAGCTTAATAAAAATTACTATGGTTATAACATTGGAGCCAGAAATTGTAAATTTTCCAGGGAAAGAGGGAGCTGTGCAACTTTTGTGCAGCAGGCTCAAGAAGAGCTGTATAATTAAATATTGTTGGAGGGTGTTGCTATTATTACTTAATAACATAATTACTTCATTTAATACAATTAAAGTCAGCGCTACTATTCTTTTTCAAAATAATTTATACTGTGTGGTTTTCATCTATTAAAAGTGAGACAAAAATATTATTAATCTGATCTTTGCATTGATTAAGTGTGTGTGGGAGAGAGAATGTGTATGTTTACATATTTTAGCATCATAAATAAATTACAGGCTTTTACTGTATGAAAAAAATTACTTTCCTTCCATGTGGTTTTATATTAACCCATCTTGATTACAGTTTGATTAATAAATTTAAAACTGCGACTTGAACCTGGAATATTATGTCACTAAAAAAACCACATGGCAATGTAATTCTTAATTTAATCTGTCTGTGAGTGTTAGATTTATAATATTGTAAAACATAAAATGCACTTGAAAATGATTTTGGCATGTCAAAATATGTAGCAAAAATGTATGTAATAATTTTTTTTTTTATTTTTTATAAAAAGTAATTAATGCTAAAAGTTAATGTTAATTAAAAACATTTGTCATATCAGAAGGAACTATGTAATTTTTTCGTGTTCTTTATATGAGTGGTGGTATATTACATTTTATTTGATGGTATTTTACTCAGATTATCCATAATTTCAATATTTTAGTTTTCCAAAACTCTATATGAGAAAAGTAATAGATGTATATGTTACTATTCTTATTACACTATATATAACTTAAGATAGCTTTGTATTTTATCAGAACAAATTTATTATACCTAAATTATATTTAAGATATCGGAAAGTTACTTAAATGGCTGAAATATATTAAATTTGAGTAGTCAAAAAAATGAACAGACATGGATTACGTGAATATTTTTACCTTTAAAAAACTGACATAATTGAGGTTTGACATGATGTAATCAACTTGATAATGAAAAGTCATAATGTTGATTCAATGGCTACAAAATTATATTGAGTAACAAAAACTGCTCTTGAATTTAATTAATCAATATAATTATGCTATTGGTTTAAACAGCGAACAATATTAAACTACTTATTACAAAGTGAAAGGTCTTTTTTTTATTTATTATATAAATAAATTTGAAAAATAACAGGAATGTTTTCATATTTTGATCAGTTGACAGAAATTTTAGGTCTCACATTTTATTTCTTTATCCCTGCCTTGAACCCACGAGAAAAATTTATACTACCGAAGCAGCCAATGGAAGAAAAATTATACTGACAGAAATATTTTATTTCCAGTTGTACATCAATTTTACCAGAGTCGTGTTACTGATGAGTTCGTTCTCCGAGGGAACACAGCAACTCTTAAATGTACAGTACCAAGTTTTGTGTCTGATTTTGTACAAGTGGTAGAATGGATTTCAGACGATGGGATGACATATTCAGCTTCTATGTCCAATGATGTTTCTAAATATGGTAACAATTTCCAGTCTTTGAAATCGTATGGTTTGTTTGGGCGTTGCTTGTCACCTATTAACCATCCTATTCTAATGAGGGAGTTCTTTTTTGATAGATTATTTCCAGATCCTTCAATGATTTATAGGACGTTTTCAATTCAGCAGAATGGAGAGGAATTACAAAATGAGTCGATGTGATTATTTTTAGTAATTTTTAACATCTGAGTTTATATTTCAGGTTATTGACTTAATGTCTTATACTATCTGAATTCTCCTATTTAATTTTTAGTTTATTTATTTCTCAGTACATTAGAAAGAATCATACTCTGATTTTTATACATACATGTATGTTTGTGAAGATCGATGAATTTCTAGTTTCTTAATGAGGGATAATTATGTTGAGTTATGCTACAAGTTTAGTTTTTCTTCAACCAACAGGTTGTTGAGAGGGGCTCACAGAGGAATTATTTTCAAAGTAAAATAATCATTTTAATGATTTTAAAATAGTAGAAAAATTGGGTAAATTTAAAAAATTCAGATATAAATATTAATAATGCAGTAAAAGATTTATTATTACTACTATTATTATTATCGAGAGTTTTGGGTTGGTTGTATGCATAAATGTGCAATATCAAAATTACTTTGACATAAAAGATATAATTCCGTAACAGTTTTCAAGGTAGAGGCGGATTCGTGAGTCATTTGTCTTAATTTTGATAGATATTTGTTAAAATGGTATTCTATTATATTAGGTCAAATATACAAACACAATATTGATATTCAGTTACAGTCATATAATTGAGTACATGTTAATTGACAGTCAGAGGAATTAAAATGCTGTGGATATAAATCCCGATACTAAAGGGAGAAATGCTAAAGAATTGTTAGGATCCAATCATTGGAGAGTTTTTGGTACTTTGGGATTAAACCAATCACACTCTATTATTTTAAAAAATAAGGGAAATAAAGAAAAACTAACATTATCAAACTGAAAACGACTCTTTAATGAACAAAATACAAACTTACAATACTTAAGATTGCTTTGCCGCTTCAGTGGGATGACCAAAATTGCACGATGTTGGCCAGAAGTGTATCGATTGGCTTGCAGGGTACTGCCGACCGCCACATATACTCAACCATATATGATTAGAGGTCTTTTTTCCTTCTCAGGTTCCCAGTGATTTTTCTTTCAACCGAAAATATGCCCATTTCACGCATATAATTATTCCAGTCAACTACAGTTTTTGGCGACATGTCCAACTCTCGTTCACACTACTTCATTGATATCAGCTCATACACCCAGCTGTACATAAAACGAACAGTGGTCACAAATGGTATGCGACTACCTTCAAACCAAGAATCAACCCGCAAACCAACCTTCTTCAAACATGCATTTCCAAAAGGAGTTCTCAAAAAATACATCATGTGGTGACCCTATGTGCACTGTTTAAATGCAAGCAACAACTGCTTCAGCTGAAAAAATCAGATGCACCCTCCTTACTTCTAGGCAAATCCCAGATTAAGTATCAGCCATTTTAACACTTCAACAACACAATAAAACCGCACAGGAATGCAGCTGACAGCGTAATGCGACACCACAAATGCCCGTACAAACAGGCAATCGTCAGCCGTGGGGCGGGATCTCGCAATAAGAGTTCAAGGATGAAGGGGAGTGTCGTGCGAATAAACAATGTTTGTTTTGTATTCACTAAAGATGGTTCTATAATATTGTTGAACAAAAACCAACTAAATACACATGGTTTCTGAAATAATAGGGCGTGATCGGCTAAATCCCAAAGTACCGAGTTTTTATATGAAGTACCACAGTCTGTGAACATCTCAAAGCTATAATAGATGTCTTACAAACGAGAAAGATTGCTTTTGAATGTTATTTATCAAATGAACCAAGAAAAGTGTAACTTTTATTAATTCCTAGTAGATGAAACCAGAGGAGTTTTGTATTTGGCTTTTTAAAAAAATCTACACAAAACGTAAATTCCATAACAAAATTTAAGGAATGTAAATAATTTTTAAAAACTGAAACCTACTAAGATTTCAGAAACAAATATTTTAAAAATAATCTGAAAATGGTCTGAAAAACAACAATGTTTCATTAATGTTATTCAGTGTTAATTTTTTAAATGTATTTTTACACAAAATATGAGTACACAGAATGATGAATATTATTTTTGTGATCCTTTATGTTTATTGTAAAATTAGTAAAACACACACACACACACACACACACAGCACAATGAAACTAAAATTAACTATTTCTATTGTAATAGTTTCTTAAAATGAAATATAAAGTTTAATAATTTTAATATTGGTGAACTTTTGCCTTTTATTATAAATAAATACAACTCCTTAAACCACAGAAACTTTTTATTTATAATTGTAGCAAGTCATTAATTAGTTTAATATAACTCTTCAAGTTTCACTGATCAATTGACCGTTAAATTCACCAGGAAAAAGAAAGCTAGGCTTACTCCAAAAATCAAGAAAGTTTTGTATCCTTATCACAATGTAAAGTTAGTTGTTTGATAAGTGATGATTACTTTGTTGAAGGGCTCTTCATTAACAAATATAACCAGAATAGTCTGCATGTCCTATAAAGTTCAGTCTAGTAACTCAACCTACCAATACTTAAAGTATGTTCCCTGAAACATGTCAAGCACAGCGATTGTGATAAATCTAAGAATGCCCGAAGAATGTGTTTACTAACAAACACACATTTATCATGTTTTTAAGTCCCGGATTAAAAACGATTACTAGAATATTCATTTCTGCATTTCATAATAAATTAGTAATTGACATTAAATTTGTCTAAACCTATGTTTACTTTATTCCTAATATAGGAATTCTAATAATAGTATATTTTTATTTGTATTATAAAGTCAGAAAAATACGAGTAAATTCCAATAACATGTCTCAATTTGTTAATACACATAAATGTTTCAGTTGTGAACCAGTACTACGAGGCGCAAGTGTATGATGTTTTTGTAATCAAAGGCAATGCAGCTGTTTTTAAATGCAACATTCCATCATTTGTCTCTGATCATTTGGATGTTGTGTCATGGGAAGATACTAATGGGAATAAATTCATGCCCCCCACTGATAACTATGGTAACCTTTGTTGAAAATGATTTGCTGGACTGTTTGATTTGATTGGGACCTTTTCTAAGACCTGTTGTGCCAGACTCAGTTATGTGTGAATAGTTGTATTGAACGTTTTAGATAAAGTGAGAAAACATATATAAAAAGGTATACTCACTTATATGAAAAGTAATGTTCTTACCAATATTGATATGTAAAGTACTTATCGAAAATAATGTTGATGTATTACAGATTTCAGATATCAAAACTGAAGTAAAAGCTCTTTAATAGTAGAAAATTTAAAAAATATAAATGATCAAAAGTAGTAAGTTTAATAAAATAGAAACAGAGGTGGGTACTTGAAAGTGAAAATAAGTAACAACCACTTTAATTATTGAAAAATAATAAGAAAAGGAACAAGTGAAAGCAAATATTTAAGAGATTTCAGTTTCTCTCTCTCTCTCTCTCTTACACATGCACGCACACACACACCGGCACAAAAAGATATATAAGTCTACATAATTGTTATTTTTTACTCTGGTTGACAGCAGCCAATCAGAGACCATAAAATTGAAAAAAAATTAAATTAGTCTTGAGACATTTCATTTCTGAACAAAAATCCTCTTCAGGAGCTAAAAATTAATTTATAATATTTTTAATATGTTTGGTTTTAAAGAATACATCGAATAGCTTATTTAAAGAACTACCCAGTCTACAAAAAAACTGACAAAATTATAAAACAAAACAAATCATCACACAAATTTGATATACAATAACATCAAGTTAAAACTACATTAAAATACCACAATCAAAAACTCATAAAGTCTGATGAAATAAAACTATGGCATTTTCCCATAAATCATCAGGAACTGATAATTGATATTAAAAAAAATATATATGGCCAAAGAACCTTAACAAAATTCTCCTTTATATGTTCAATAATGCTGCGCCCTTCTGTTTTTTTCTTTATTAGCATTTTTTAATTATTTTTCTGAAATTTTATAATTCCAGGAAATATATTTTTGTCTTGATCGAGGTATGAATTATAGAGAATTCTTCTGGAATATGTTTTTTTGTGTTATAGACCTGAATTTAATGTTTGTTTAATAACAGATATTACTCATAGAAAATTTACAGGTAAATGTATTTCAAACAGAATAGCCATTTAGAATCTAATTAGTTTGTCAGCTACTGTACGTCATCGATTACATATGTGTTCACCTGTTTTTATTGGTTTTAGTATTTATAGAGCTGTTGCCATCTCTTCTGCTGAATATTTTCCCTATATCAATTTTGACTACTGTTTCATACGTAGCAATATCAAAACTAACACCAACTATCTCTTTCAGTTGTAACTCAAAAATATGAAGTGAATTTGATGGATGAACATGTTCTACGAGGCAACACTGCAATTATAAAGTGTCATATTCCAAGTTTTGTTGCGGATTACGTCTATGTTTCATCATGGCTACAGGATGAAAACACTGAAATAGTGCCGAATGTCAACGACTTTGGTACAAATTTTATCTAATGTTTTGTATTTTTGGTTGCAGGTTTTTTGTAGTTTGGGCCAGGTCTGGAACTCCTTTAATCCTTCTTTATCCTCCTCTGTAACCACTTCTTTTACCATTTACCTTTGTGTGACTGTTGGTATGTGTGGAGTAGATTAGTAGTAGTTAGATACATTAATTTTTTGCATGATTAATTATTATTTAAAATTGCAATTTTTTAAAATTATTTAAAAAGAAATATACATCAATCAAACTAATTACATGCATAACAAAAGAAGGATATTTATATTGAACAATTCTTCTTTCCTCGTTTATTATATTTTTATGTATTTTTTAATGAATTTGTTTTTATCTTGAACATGAGCTACTGAATTTCACACTTACATAAATATAAAAACTTTTCCAGCAGTATTATCTACATTTATTATAAAATGATGGTTGATTCAACATTAAGTGTAAATAAGTATGTATATTATTTAATTATTGCTGTGTCTTAGAGCCCTTAGCCATCTTAGGGAAGTTTTAAATCAAACAAAACTATTTTCGGTTTTAATAGTATTATTTCAAATAAAAATCAGGTTTTTTTCCATATATATTAACTTTATAATTTTTTAAAAGAATGTTTTTCAAAAAAACGTATTTGTTTCAGAAGCTAGTTTTACATATACTTAATTAAATCTATTCAAAGCTTTAAATGTGGTATTACCAAGTTTTTAGAATTAAACTTTATATATATACGTTGAATAAGAATGAACGTAGAACCAAAACTATAAAGGGTAGAGACTTCAAATTTTCAGGGTACATTCCGTTATAACAAAAACGCACTCTAAGAAAGGATTTTCCAAAACGTTGATTTTAAAGGCTAAAAATTGTAAAACTCCATGAAAAGTATACAAGTCCCATATGAAATGGACAGACAAAGTATAATTTCAGAGGCTATGCCTGTTCTATAATTAGTATAACTTCTTATGAGAAAACAATTATTCCATAACCATTATCAATTATTATTTGTTTTTAAATTTATTAAATTAATATATAAAGTAACTAATTTAAACAAGTGTGAGCGAAGCAGGTCAAGGGAGCTAGTATATACACACACACGCACATGCACACACACACACACACACACACACACACACGTACACGCACACGCACATGCACACGCACATATATATAATACTATAGCATATTTCTGCATTATACAAATGTGTTTCATCTTTAATTAAAGACATCTTTGAAAAATAAATGTAATGTATTTTAAACTTTTTATAAATAAATACAATTTCTTTTGCTACAAGTATTGTATTTAATTTGAATTATTTTTTAATTTTCTGTTAAAATTTTATGTAGGTTTGTAAAACACATCACAGAATAAGTAATTTGAATATATATATGTATGTATATATATATATATATATATATATATATATATATATATATATATATATATATATATATAATTTTTAAATTGTAATGTATTATTTATTTATATTAACTTATTATTTTAATATTTTATAAATATGTAATATAATATTACTATTATTATTATAGTATTATTTTTATAGAATTATAATTAAATATATTTTTAAATTGCTTAATCTGTAAGGTTGTGTTTTACTAACTTATATAAATTCATATAAAAAATATTTTTCTACATGTTCTAAAAGTAGCATTTACCTTTCACTTTATGATAATGGCAGCTTCATACTTAAATTTCTTACTACTACACTTAGAAAAAAGTGTATTTTTCCACTTTGATAATTATTATTTCAAGTTCAAGATAAAAACAATGTAATTAAAAATTAAAATATTTCTAAAAAAACTGCAGGTTAGCTGGATCTGTTGTCAAACAGCATGTTCAGGACATATGTATTGCTAACGATACACATTTGATATTTTACACATATATCCATTTTAAATTTGCAATTTTGAGGACTTAAATATTAAGCTTGACTGGTTTTAAGCAAAGTGTATCTGTTGCTCTTAAAACTCTTAGATTTAGAAAATGAAATGAAAATTAGGAATATCTTTTTAAAAAAGTTGTATACTTCTTTAGAATATATACATTTCCATTAAATTAAGTGATTTAAAAAAGATATTGTAATTTTAATAAATATTGATTTATTATGTAATTGATGTATATACATGTTTTTGAAAGTTAGAGTAATCAGGGCTAAATTTTATTTTACAAAAACCATTTGACTACATTTTTAATAAAAAAAGTAGATAATTTATAGACAATTTTTATTAATTTTTTTGCTCTAGTTTGATGTGGTTTCATTACTTTTTTTAACTTTGCTCTAAAATTCTAATAATAAAGTAACTTTATATTTGATAAATTATTAAAATTTACAAGAAATTATGACTGGAAGTTTTCTATATTGAATACTACAATTTCAAACTGGAAATTGTAACAGCTCTGTTGTTTACAGATGGTAAATACTTAGTATTACCCTCAGGGGAATTACATATCCGGGATGTAGGTCCTGAAGATGGCTATAAGTCATATCAGTGCAGGACAAAACATCGACTTACTGGAGAAACACGTCTTAGTGCGACAAAGGGGCGTCTCGTCATCACAGGTAAGCAGAAATGTATACATCTTTTTTAAGAATCTACTTTGACTAACGATACAAAATTTGTATCGTTTGTAAGTTATTGTAGATTTATTAAAATACATAATACCAATTTTATACTGTTTGATTATTTCAAGGTTGTATTATCACAATAGTTTGATACTATTTTTGATTCCTTAATATCTCCAAAGCGTCTAATTCTGAAGTCTTAACTGTTTACACAGTTTTAGTTAATTTATCTTTCTCTTATTATATACTTGTCACAATTTGTTCCATGTCACATCTGAATACAAACTTATGATGCTTGTTGTAATCATCTTGATTTCGTTGATCAATTCATTTATAATTTTTTTATAACTAAAGAAAATTATAGTAAATTGTAAATGTCGATTCCAAAACGAGTCAAATTTATTGAATATGGAACATTCAATTTTTCGAACATACTATAAATAAAACTTTTGAACCCTTATATTATAATAGAGTATGATATTGAAGAAGTTTATCTGTCCTACGTTGTATCAGATGTTTTTTTTTGCGTTTTGATTTCATCTTATATTAAAAAGCAAGAAATACTAGATTGGTATTACTGTATGGTTTTACAAACCATGTATGTAAATGTGGGTCATACACAATTGGACATTAAATTGAGGCACTTGCCTATAGTATCATTTATATTTTCTTTAATGAGGATGGCCTCTTTCAACTCAGACCACAGCTGATCTCTTAGTTATTTTAGATGGAGTTGGGATAGGTGATTTAAGATAAGGTTTTGAGAGTTATGTATTCATAAAGTGGATTTGAATTATAGTCTAATTGGGTGTGTAATTCACACCTATTTTTGAACCCCCCCCCCCCAACCATAATTAACTAGGAGGATGGTTATGGTCTGAGCTGACAATGGGACACATGTTCTGAAACCCATTAACCCTAAACATCCTGGCCCTGGTCACACAGACAGCCTGAGTTATTTGTCTATATGACTTCTAAGATTTCTATTATTGTTGATGATTGCTGTTTTGTGTAGTTTTTCGTCCCTACCCCTAAAACTGGTTAATAGCCTAAGTTGCCTGTCAACTGTATCCGTGGCGTTATTTATTGAATTGTTTATTGAGAGAGGTCTGAGTGGACTGGACCCGGGACAGAACGAGATGGATTCATGACCCAGCCCTTCATCTGGTATTAGTGTTTTAGATTCAGATTTTGAAGAAGTACTTGAAAACTGGCATGAGGACATTGCAGGGAGTAACATTGATTCAGGTGATGATATGCCTGTATATAGTCACCACAGTTCAGAATCTGAACAAGGTGGAAATGAAGAAAAATTAGTGTCAATTCCTGAAACTTCCGACAATATTGAGAGTAATGAAAATTACTATAACAGTGTAGAGAAAGTAATAATAATAATATTGTAGAGACAGATACTCCAAACAAAAACAAAACTTTTTTGGGTGCAATAGGTATCGTTGGTCTTCCGTTAGTTTTGTTCAAGTAGTGTTCACGTGTGCGCCAGCATAATAAAATACGGATTCTGACTGTTCACCTCCTCCACAAATAGGTAATTACTAGTGATAGGTCAGTTCAAAAATTTTACCAATTCCGATTCCGATGCCAAGAAATCGATTCCCGATTCTCGATTCCAAATACCACAATTTACCAACCCATTAGTAATGGGAAGATGTTATTTTTTATGATACTTCAAGAGATAACGTTGTAACACTATTTATTATGATGATAGTTGTTGAATATTGCAATAAATCTGTCTTATTTCTTTCGAGTAAACCCTGACGAGTCATTGTTTCACCAGATATAATCTCAAAACTTCATTCGATGTTTACTTATTATATTCGTTGAACAACTTTTATTATGATGATAGATATTGAATATTGGGGTTATATGTTACATAATTATTAGTTAACCTGCAAAGTTATGTCCATTCTAATTGGAAATAATAAGTAGTATGTTTCAAGAAAGAAACTTTTTAGGTAAAATACAAGAATTTACTATTTATGAGTTTAAAATATAAACAAAAATTGAACAAAAGACAATTATATACTAATTACACTCGTTTTAAAATATTAAATCTCTTTGATTATGAAGTTAACCAATTTGAACAATTTTACAATTTACTAATTTGTGGTCTAGATATGAGAGATTGTAAGCTTCTTACTTGTAAGGTTGTTTCATTAATTAAATGTATTATACATACTATGAATCTAAAATTTGGTATTTAAAAAATAGAATTTATAACACTACGTGGCATACGTACAGCATTAAACTTTGTTTATATGAATTAAATTTTGAAGTAAAAGTGATTGTACCAAATTATTTTATCACTTAACTGGAAAACGTATGTAGAGGTGATCATTTCAGTTTCTTCTTTCCGCCATGTTCCTATTTAGTTTGGTCTGAATGTAGCATTGTGAGATGTAATTAATTAGATTATTTAAAGCAAAAATAAAAATTATACTCTTAAAAATCATTTTAAATAATTTACATAAAATTTTTAACAAAACATTGCTTCTGTTTTAAAAGAAACTTCTATGGATCATATTTCCATAATCCCCTCTCCCTTGAATTTAATGCATTTTGAAAAGAATCTTTCACTTGAAAAGGTCATGGTTAAGTGGGTCGATAACTATAGTTACACTAACTCACCTAGGATGCCTTGATATATGGCTTGAGAATTTTAATATCTTTACCATTTTTTACATATATTATTAATGAAGCAATTCACAATTTTTAAAAAATTTTAAGTAACTGTTCTGATTTGTTTTTGAATGCCGGTAAATAAATGTTAATAAAAAAATAATGTTACAACATTTACAAAAAGTTTATATAGTGCTGGCGTTATAACTGCGATTACCCACTAACGAGACATTATGTTTGAGCCGCAACGAATATTTTACCGTCCGTTTTGGAAACACGACATAATGTTAGAGAGGGGACGGGTATTTTACCACCCGATGTGTAAACGTGACATTGTTTTAGAGCAGCATCAGGTATTTTACCGTACAATTTGTAAATGCAACATTATGTTAGGAGCAGCGACAGATATTTTACCACCCGATGTGTAAATGCATCATTATGTTAGATCGGCGATGATTATTTTACCGCCTGATGTGTAAACCAGACATTATGTTAGAGCGGAGACGAATATTTACCGCCAAATGTGTAAACCCGATGTTATGCTAGAGCAGCAACGAATATTATATGCCCAATGTGTATATGCCGAATAGAGCAGCCCAAAGTGTATATGCCGGCCATGCTGGAATCGACTTTTGCGATCGATTCTCGATTTCGATTCTAGTGTCCAGAATCGGTGGAATCGACTGGAATTGAGAATTGACCCATCACTAGTAGTAGCCCAACTCCTTTTAGTATCTGAAATTTGCTTTTTACAGAGGATATTTTGAATGTTATATTGAAATGGACAAATGAAAAAATAAACAAAGAAAGGCCTAAATATGACAAACATGCTTGACATGAAACTGATGTATATGAACTTAAGAGCGTTTTTTGGTTTACTCATCTACATTACTATTTGCACGTCACACAGAGAAGATTATAAATCGTTATATGCAACTGATGGGTCTGGGTTCTATACAAGATTGAGGAGTCTGCCTGTGTTCATGAGATGTTGGTTGGATTTCATGGGAAGTGTAAGTTTAAAATGTACATCCCCAATAAACCCTGCAAATATGGTATAAAGATTATGTGCCTCATTGATGCTAGAACTGGCTACCTTTTAAATGAATATGTTTTATCTGCGGGTAAAGATTCTGGTGGCCAAACCTTAAATGCTCAAGAGAAGAAACTAATGACACCAACACGGGCTGTGATTAGGCTTGCTAAACCAATAGAACAATCAAACCGTAACATCACTGGAGACAATTGGTTTAGCCCAATTGAGTGGACCTAAGCATTGAAAACAAAGGGGTTGAAATGTGGGTACTTTAAAAAAAAATAAAAAGGATATTCCCACCTATTTCCTACCAGCTAGAAGCAAGGAAGTTTGTTCAACAGTGTTTGGGTTTTCACATGACACAACTTTAGTCTCATATGCACCTAAAATAATTCAAAGCAGTAATACGTGTCCCAACTATGCATCACGTGTAGATAGAGATAGTGGTAAACCATAAATCATAATGTACTATAACCAAACAAAAGGAGGGGTTGAGACACTGGATGAGAAGTGTGCGAAGTACTCAACAATGACCAATGGTCTTTTATCGGATGTTGGATATAAGTGGTGCAATTTTTTTTATTTTACACAACTTGTACAAGAATAGAATGCAAGAAAACCGCGTGAACTTTTTGAAAACTCTTGCAGAAGAGTTGGTAAAACCACAACTGGAGAGTAGTATGCATAATGTCCGCATGACATATGAACTATGAGCATTCATCCACAGAGTACTAGGAGTAGAAGAGCCTAAGCCCAACACTGGTTGAGACAGATTGAAGAAAAAAAGATTTGTTATACATGTGACCTAAAGACGAAAAGAAAAACTGCCTACATTTTCTATTGTTGCAATTAACCTGTATGCCTTGAGTGTACAACAAAAGTTTACAACTACTGTAGACCTATGCTATGTTGTTCAAACATAGTAGTTCTAGAACAACTATCTCAATTTTATTTATAATGTGTGTTTTCATATGTGGTTTATCATATCATAAGGAACATAAAAATACCAGTAAGTTACACTTTTATCATATTATAAAAAGCTTTTTTTTATAAGTTTTGTAAACGTGCAAGATATTCAGCAAATTTTGGTAACCATAAAATTTTTTTATTTTTTTTTATCATTTATATGTGTTTAATAAAAATAGTTTGTTTTTATTTCCATAGTTAACAATTCAAGTAACCCATCTGATTATTTACAGAAATTTCCAACAGTAAAAACATCATTTTTTAATTTCTCTTAAAAGGAGGTGTGTGAAACCACTCCCAGTTGGGAGTGTGACAAATATTTCACCCAGGAAGTTAAGGGTTAAACAAAAACTAGATACCACTATAGGCAAGTGCTGTATAATATATGTATTATTATGTATTAATATATGTCTAAGTGTATGTCTGTATGTAGCTCAAGTTGAAGAAGGAATTAAATAATATTATAACCCTCTTTTTGTTAAATTTCACTTTGGATTTTGAGGAATTATTGTAATCATATCTGCGTTGAATTTTGTGATCTATACATCATGCAACTGAGTAACAGTTCATAGGTTTTTGGATATTTGTGTTGTTGTTTATGGTTTGTTCATGTTTAAAGGAACACCGCTGATATAAACAAGGTTAAGGTTGATCACAGCTTTATCAATCACATTTTTTTGTTCTTTTATTTTAACTAACATATTCTTTAACAATATATGATATAATTTATAATGGCTGTTGAAAGCTTATTCTGATGAAAAATAATGCTTCATACTTATGTATGTCTAAGCAGAAATAAAGTATAAAATAATTTTAGAAAAATTGTTTTTAAAAAGTCATTTTTAATATCAAACAGTGTAAAATTGGTAATATTACTTAGCATGTTTTAGTAACATTTTTTATTAAAAATTATTTGAATTTGACAATTTAATTATCTAACATTTTTTAAATTATTCAGAGTGCCTCATCATTTTAGTGTTATAACAATATAATTTATGTTTTTTACAGCAACAATTAATATGAATTTTATGTTTAAAATAAATCTTGACATATCAATAATGTTTAAAAAAAATTGAAACAACTAAGAAACTATTTTTATATATAATTATATAAAAATTATATGTAAAGGAGTACTGTATATTTTGAATTAAATTTATTTATTTTTTGTTGAAAATGCATTCTGTACAGAATATTGAGAAAATTGCGTTTTTTATATGTTGAGAAGACTTTAGAAATTTTATTTTTAATTTTCCATTCTCAGTTAGAAATATTTTCAAATATAACAATCGTACTGAAATTTTTATATTTATGTAAAATTATTTAAAATAAAACATATACATGCACTGTTAAAGTTATTTTTTTAAAATATAAAAACAATACTTTTTCTTAAAAAAATTGTTTTCATTATATTCCTTGGATAATATTTTAGACTGAGATATAAATATTATATACTGTATACTACAAACATTTTTTTAAATTTGACTCTTAACGTTTAAGAAAATTTAGTGAAATTTTAAAACTATTTGAAAAACATGCCAAACTGTATTTGAAAGGAAACATTAATTATAAATTATGAAAAAAATGTATTTTCTTATTCTCACTTGAAGTATATTTAAATATAAAAAACATTGTTCAACTTTTTGAAAAAAGTATTTGTTTTTACCATAAGTTATTAAGATTTTAAAATTTTTCACCAATATGTGACCACAACAATAATTATATAAGCTTGTCAATATAAGATCGAACATAACTAAAAGAGTTCACAGCAGATGTTTTTTTTATTAATGTATCTACAACTTTCCCATAGCTAGAAGTAAATGTCTCAAAGAAGTATGAATTTTTCTTTTGCTCCCTTAAGCAACAAAAAAAAGAAATAGTAACAAACAAAAATAATAGTCCAATACCATACATAGAAATAAAATAATGAAAAATTGCAGGGAAATTCGCTTTTTATTTTGCCACTTAAAATTGTTTTCCTGTCATATGTATATAGATAAAAGAAACTAAAATAAAATTGTTCTATGTTGTCTTAAGTAGGAATTGACTTTTATATTACTTGTTCTAAATCAGCTTAATCAGTTTTTAAAATATCAGAAACAACTCAATGTCAATGATGTGTGCTAAACTTTTCAAAATATAGAAACAAAACGTTTTAACAAACACTTGTATTCTAAGTGGCTTTTACATAATAATAATATAATTTTTGCTATTTTAATTTGGTAAATGGTACATGTTACAAACATTTTATATCCAGTAAAGAGTGAAAGTTAAATTAGCTTTGTAACGTGATGAATAGAATTTTTAAGTTTTAAGAAGGAGATTAATCAGATTTATATATTTATTAAGGTAAACAATAATAATTTCAGTCTCCTTTGAGATTCAATTTGTGTATAAATCTTTGTGTTTTAGCTCAGAAGAAGGTAAGTAATGTGTCTTTAATTAATACTTAAATGCTTATCCTATAAAATCATGATTCAAATTTGAAAAGGAACAATATTATTATCTAAGATGTTTTATTATACATGTACATGTGTTTATTTTTAGATAAATACATAGATTTTAAAACTGTGTACATGATGAGGTGCTCTGAAATTTCATTATTTAAAATCAAGCCTGAATGTTGGGATAGGGTACCCCTGCAGCCGGGAAATCAAAATTTAACTCAAAATTGTAGACTTATTTTCAGTTAATCAAAATTTAAATTTAAAAAAAAATTAGCTATCAACATATTTTCAAAAGCTGGTGTCCATATTTTAGTCGGTTGTGAAATCAATGATGTATGTAGCGACTTTTATTCTTGAAACATGAGGTAAGTACACTTTGTTCTTTGAAGCTTTAATTATTCCTATTTTCCTTTTTTCAAACTTTGATCAATAATAATGTGGTTGTGTCAGCTCAGAACATCCATTTATAAGTGAAAACTAAAGACTACTAAACGTATTTTATGAAACTTGTTTTTATTCTTTTACAAATAATTGTTTATTCTTTGTATTTAAAAATAAACGTAGCATAGTTGTGACATATGTTAGGTAAATATTACATTTGATGCAAAATTTTAGAAATTGTTAGTTTTACTACAGTATATATTAACTCTGGCTTCTATAATGAATAGGAGATTGGCATTTTAATGTTTATTTTGCTATTTTATTTAATATTTTCTGTATTTCACTTTTTATGTACACACTCCACCCCCACAGTAAACAATTGAGTCTTTACTTATAGCTATAACCTCCAGTTATAGTATTTGTTTGTCTTGTCAACTTTTTGTTGCTTGTCTTTGGAAGACTATGGTCAAACATACTGAGCGGCTTGTGGTAAGGAAATAGTTACTAACATAAGCAGAAAGCAATATTAAACAATTTTTGAAATCTACATTAAAATAACTGTAGTTATTCCTAAGAAAATTCTTTATATTTTATCTATAGTAACATGCTCATATTTCATACCTGTTATTATTCAAAGGCAATCTTTAGGTGGTTTTATAATTTATTTTTTACTATACAGATCTTAAAGTAATGGTTTTTTCTTGTTAAAATAAAATCAGTTATTATCTAGATTAAAGGTGATATTATTATAATTGATTATTTTGTGGTAACTTAGTTTGAATTTAATGTTTATATTATTTTATTAGGAAAATAGGAGTCATTAGTTGTAAACAAATTTTCTCATAATGTGTTGTGGTTTTAAACTAAAAATGATTATTGGGTGGAACATGAAGCTTAGTTAACATTGCAGTGTCATAAATATTCCTGATTCAAACAAAAAAACATTGAATGCAAAACTTGTATCTTTTTACATAGAACCGGTCGGAGGTTCAGCACCAAAATTTGCTACTTTGGAAACAGGGAAAAGTTTTGTAGCCAAACAGAATCAGAATTTTACAATGCTCTGTCCTGCTCAAGGGTTCCCAGTTCCATTTTTCAGGTAATGTTGGGTTTTTTTAGAGTAGGTAATATAGAACTTGATGTCAGTATCTGATTCTATCATTTTTTTAGGAGAGGGTAAGTGTATTGCGTGTTTAAGGATATTATGAAAATTGAAAAGAAACATGTTTCCAAACTAAATTTTAAAAAGAATTAAATTTACTATCAATTTCAGTGACAACATTTCCATAAAGTTTTAAATATATATACATGCTTGTTTGCGTGTGTGTGCACGTGAGTGTGAGCGTGTATACTTATATATTAATAGATGTTTCAATTCTAAAAGAATAAAGCAAAACGTAAAGGTAGTGTAAGCAAGACCTTTGTTTTACTAACTTTATATTTTAATATAGGCCTATGATAAAGTTTCTTCTGTATGTTTAAACTCTTCATGATTTATGGTTATTAAATATTATTTCTTAATGGTTGATTGAATTTTACTCAATTTCGGGTTTCTGCATATTAGCTTTAATGGAAGTAACATATTCGAATGTATTTGTAAATAGAGCCTGTTGGGAGTGCAAGGCCCAAATTTGCAACGGTTATTTCTGTGGAGAACATGAGAGGGTTTATGGTGAGGTTGAAACAAAGTTTTGCATTGCAGTGTCCAGCCCAGGGGTATCCTGTCCCTAGTTACAGGTCAGTTTGATATAGTTTATTATGTGTTTTAGAACCTGTTGGCAGTACTAGGCCCAAGTTCTCAACAATCCAGAACATTCGGGGTTTTATTATGGTTTCTGACAATAGTATTGGCTTACAATGCCCGGCACAAGCCTATCCAGTTCCAAGTTATAGGTAATAAATTGTGTATGTGCTTAACTATGACATGATGACAAATATATTTTTTAATTATAACTTCTAAGACCTCAGAGTTTTTTATGCTTAAATCTTACATAATGTTTTTAGAATTTGTGTTGTTAAAAAGACGTTTTCTTGCTGAATTTGCAATAAAATATCTACAAATTTTGATATAAAATGAATGAGTCAATTGTATTATCAGTTTGTTAGTGTATAAAAAATTTTATATTTACTTAAAATTCAAGCTATTTCATCATTGTATACAGAATTTTTATCTCAAAAGCTTAACTGAATATCATTGAAAAAAAAAATTAACAATATTCTAACTGTTATTTTGCAATTTTTCATTGGATTTCCAGAAATTTTCATTTCACATGAGTATGAATACATTTCAAGTTTTGAATTTAAGAGGAATTTTTTGCTTGTGGTAGCTGAGTGACATAGCTTTGTCTTGTTTGTAAAATATAAAACCTGTTTACAATTGACAGGTTTTGAAGTATGCTGGAACTGTGTCCCTTTTTTAGTATATTAAAAGCTCTAACCAAGTCTTTTCAATTGCCAGTATGATTATTAGAGAAATACTCAATTTATATTACGAATTTAAATTAAAACTAGGGAATTTACAAAAAATGAATAAATTTATAGATTTGCATCACAACCAAATCAGGAACTATATTTAACTATTTAGTTCAATGTTTCTAAGAAATTTAAACAATCTGTTAAGGAAAATAATAATTTCAAAACCATTTACAATATTTGAAACGATTTTTGTGTCATTTAATTTAGTTCTTTTCTTATGGATTTTGTTCTCCATTATATTGGTGAAAATTTTTTTGTCAAACTTACTAACATATAACATTTTCAATCTCATCAGGCAATCTACATCAGTGTCCTGATGAACATCAGTTAGTCTGACCAAAAACATTATGATTCAGTAGAATTAGAATAAATTTACTTGAATAATAAGTATGGTAAGATCTTTATTTTATTCAGTTCAATTATAAGTATTTTGTCTTCATGATGTAAAGTTTACTATCTAAAAATAACAGCGATAGAATTGTTAAAAGCTAGGAATAAGCCGATTCTGATTCACGATTCCAGGAATTGTCAATTCTAGTGGTATCGAGCAATTTTGATTCTGATACTTGTCTTTATACCTGTTAAATACATGTGCAGTAAAAGGTTTTGTAAATAATTACTTATCAACTATGTTTTTTGTATTAGTTGCTTTGAATGAATTATACTATTAAACCAAATGCCGATTTGAAATAACAAAAAGTTTGTTATTATGATGCAACAACAAAGAGGTTGAAAGCATTTCTGGTTCGTTTGTTTGTCACTTTTATCCAATATGATTGTCCTGCTTTCAGAAATTCCTATTCATAAATCAAGGATGAACATTTTGTGTAGCTTATTAGATTAAAAGGAACTCCAAAGGCTTTTCCGTATGACCAAGATGTTTGTCAAATGATTATAAGAGAATATCATTTAGGCATATATAATTTGAAAGAATTGAGAATTGACTTAGAAATTGGGATTCGGATGAAAAATTTAAAAATAGAAAATATTAGTATAGCCCATTCCTATTAACAACATTAGGATTTGCGTGGTTATTGGACCAAATTGAAAGGCATGCATTTTAGTCACAAAATACTTCCAAATTCATTAAAAAAATAATTACTAAACAAAATTGACTCGAAAGGAATATTTTAATAAGAATGGTTCTAATCAAAATAAAATTTGAAAATAACTGGATTCAGTTGGCAAAGGGCAGGAATAAATTTAGGGTCTTGTAAATTAGCTTTTAAAAGTTTTTCTTCTATGCTAAACTCATGTTGTCTGTACAACCTCAGTCATCTTTCTCATTTTATACATAATCAGAGGGATATGACAGGTTGATTGTATTATATAATTTTTCAGACCATTCACATTGACTGTATATTACTAATAAAAACAATAAATATAGGTATGTAGATTTAAGGTGGGAAATTTTAACAAATATTGATTAGCTATGTACTTTTTTATAATATCAATTTAATTGATATTAATAACTTTTGATAGAACACCAAGTATCAAGATTTTGTGGTTGAAGTAAACAACTAAAGACTGTTCTAATATTTAACTTATAATCTAGTTCTAAACGTATAAGAGCACAATATAAATTTATTTTTAACAATGCCATAAGACAAACATGGATTTAAATAAAACTCTCACCTCTATGTTAACAATATTTCCTATTAAGGAATGAAATATTCCCCTTTAAACATTTTGAGCTTCGTCTTAGTTTATTCTGATATACAGAATTTGTTGTGAACTATCTATTTATATTGGTAATAATAATGTAGACTTTTTTTGTATACATTTTATTAGTAAGTAATATTTATTTATTCACAAAGCAGGACAAATTTACATATTACATTTATTAAAAATTTGTTGAAGATATAATTATATAAGCATTTGTTCACTGAAAGTTGTATGTGAAAACTGTCTCAACTTCAGGTTTGAGTTCTAAACTATGCAATCCAAGTTTTTGATTTTATTGCACAATTAATAGTTACTACCATTGATAAAAAAACAATTTAAAAAATATATCCATGAAATTATATACTACATTCAGTTCAAAACAAGGGTTTTTAGTATAGGTATTCTTGATTTTTTGTTTTGTTTTATACCTAAAAATGTATAATCACTTAAATTATGGATACATCACACCCATTTCTTTTCTTACGAAAGACATGCCTTCTATTTTAAGTAACTTCCATCACTTATATGCACAAACAATTTTGAATATAGTGTTTTTATTAGATATATATTAAAAGTTTAAAAAAATTATAAAATAATATAACTTTACATAATAATACTTTGCATGTGTTCTGAGTAAATTTTTAAAAATGTATCTAAATTAAAAAATAATAATACTGAAAAAAGTAATATAAACATATAAAATTTTATTTGTTACTATTTTAATAATAATTGCATGTAGAATTTTTAAAGTGGAAAACTGATCTTTACAAACAATATTCTTTAATGTAAGTGAACCAATGTCACTTTACAACACTACTCCTTAATTTCAGTATTTGTTTATAAAATCATTGTCAAATCAAAAGGAAACACAGAGTCATAATAAATTGTTATAAATAAAGTTCTTGGATCATTGTTGCATATTTATCTTAAAATAGTCTTGTTAACAATCAGTGAACTAAATTGAAAGTAAACAAAATACTATACTAATTTCATTTTCGTACAAAGTTTAGAGATATTTTTTAAAATGTCAGTTTTTTTTATTTTTGGTAGTGACAGATTTTTATTTGTAAAATTATTATTAGTTTTACACAACACCCTAAATATTCAACATTTCTGACATATGTAATTACTGTCTAAAGAGCCAGTGGCCAGTACTCGACCTAAATTTTCAACTATAGCAGACTCTCAGAGTTTTACATCTCATAGCAAGTCCAGTTTCACATTGCAATGTCCAGCACAAGGATTCCCAGTACCAATGTTCAGGTATTTTTTTGTACATATTTTACTGAATCTAATTATGTTTTAAAGAACCAGTTGGGGCAACAATTCCAAAATTTCCTAACAAGAACAATGTGAACTTACAAAGTTTTAATGGAAGTTCTGCTGTAATGCTTTGTCCTGCTCAAGGGTTTCCTGTACCACCATATAGGTAGGATAATGTACTTTTAACATTGCACAACAATGAATCTGTATAAATAAAAATGTAAATATTCGTTTGTTCTAAATCTCAAGTCTCCATGGGTTCTTCACTGATTGCTCTGGTAATTTTGTCACAGTGTGTCAAATACATGAGTTTTTTTTTTTTGTATAGGTATTTTATGAATGTCACATCTATGACACGTACTAACCTGCTTTTTCTAAACAGAGTGTTTTATTAAATCTTTAAAGATTTTGAGAACAAATGCCATACTAATAATTTTACAATTTCATCCAGTATTATTACAAAGGTAGAATAATGGAAGTTTATTAGACTTTTGGTATTAACTTGGCAAGTTAATTATTATTATACTTAGCAAGTAATGGAAGTTTATTATTCTAAGACTAAAAATATGTAGATAATACTTTAATTATTCCTTTCTCAAAATTTATAATCTCCAAAATATCATTTTAAAATTTTGTCATAATGTTGCATTCATATGTGAGAGTCCTTTTAGGTATAAATATTATATAAATGTCACACCTATGACATGTAATAATATGATTCTCTTGAAAAACAGTGTTATTATACAAGTGTTAGACATAAAATCAACAAATGCTTTACTAAATATTTCACAATTCTATTTCAGTGTATCAGATATATTGTTAAAAATAATTTTGATATATTTCTATTTATTTCCTTTGTGACTTTATTATTCCTTGTCACATTGCGTTGGAATTGAGCGGTTTCACTTGAAAGTAGTGAGGCTTTAAACTTGAAATAGTGAGACTTTTTCACTGAAATTTATTTTCTGAGAACAGTTAATTTTTTTAAACTGTTTTTCATTTTGTTTATAATTTTTTTTCTTATTTTTTAGTTGAATTAAGTTGTTAATGTGATGTATTTGTTTCCCCTGTCTGTAGTGTTAATTTTAGTGTTTTTTTTTGTATTTTGTGCCATAGTTTGTCTATTATTGTGGTGTATGGTAACATTACTATACATAAACAAAACAACAAACAAAATAGCCCGCAAATTTCAAAACTAATAACAAGTTACAATACAAAATACAACACAACACCAACAACAAAGATAAACTACAATCACCAGGCGTATACAAACTGAACTGCGACGAATGTAACAAATTCTACATTGGACAAACAGGTTGCAGCTTTAAAGAAAGAGTCGAGGAACACAAACAGAACACCAACTCAACGTTTTACAATCACATAAAAGAAACAGGACACAAATACACAGACATTTAACATGACCTAGAAATCCTACACATCAACAAAAAAGGACCACATTTCAACACACTAGAACAATATGAAATTTACAGACACAAAAAAACATAAGGTACAAACATATTAAACGAACAAACACAATACAAATCACACATACTCTTTGATACTATCTAAAACCTACCGCTTGACCCAACATCTCCAAGCAGAAGACACCGATGAAGATCGGGACTTAGCGATCGAATATGTTCTAATTATATATTATAAAATCAGTACGTCATAAAATGTTTTCCCATTCCAATTTTCAAAGCCTGTCTAACAAACAATATATTTTATTTGATTCAGAATAAACTACGGTGTGCCAAAGTAGTAGTGCTTGTAAGTAGGTTTAGTCCACACCCCAACTCATAGTTTGGCACTCTTTGGCTTAAAGTATTTTGTTAATAAGTAGTTTAAACAGGCAAGGTTTCAAAGGCAAATGTCTGGCTAGTTTTGATCTAACTACAATAGCATTATCCATATAAAAATAAAACTGGCTGCAGAAAGTGTCCTATCACAACTCGTAAAATAAATAGTTTAGTTGTTAATGAAACTGTAATTTGTTAAAGAACCAGTAGGAGTGACAAAACCAAAATTTCCAAGCATGGACAATTCACGAGGTTTTCAGACTAAACGCCACTATAATCTTACTATGCTGTGTCCCGCTCAAGGTTTTCCCATTCCGTTGCACAGGTAGTTTCTTATCAACTGATTTATTTCATGTAGTAAAGTAGGAATAAATTACTGAGTTTACATGATATATTTAAATATTACAAATGTTAAGCAATGTTCCAATCAAATATCAGCCATCACATTTTAATATACTATTAAAAACCACTTATATATAATGTCTTAGAAAATAACTTATATACAAACAAATAATGTCATATCATCATATTCTGCCTCAAAGAACTTCTCATCCAATTCATTACCCTTTTCAAATACTACTATAATCCATTTAACAGTGCTTTTATTTCAGAAAACATTTCTGTAAACTTCATTTGGTTTAGCTGTGGTATTTATAATGATTTATAAACTACAAAAATGGCCTCTTTCAGCCTAGGAAACAACAATTAATTATACATAGAAAGCTTCAACAAATCAGAGGATGGTTGCAAAATATCCTGAGTCATACTTTGCAAATGGGCGCACTTTGAGCACAGTAAGCATTTCATGAAGATGAAAAATCACATTCTAGTAGAAGTTTGTGTAATATTTAATAATGAATAGGCGATTGAATAATAAAAAAACTTTTTGTGTCCAAAGTCTATGGTTTTCCCACATGTTGACAGATCGTTTCAAAGTTTGTGCGGTATTTTACAGTGAATAAGTACAGTAATACCCGTACTAATGCGATAGGTGGGACCAAGCGATAGCCATGTAAGTCGATTTCGCATAAATCGGGGTATTATTTTACATACACTCAGATAGGAATCATGTTTAATTGGGACCAAAGACTAAATAATAAATTTATCATTTAGAAGAAAAATGTGTATGTATTAAAATCTTAAATACATAATACAACAAAAAATTATACTATATATATACATATTGCAAAGAAGTAGGTAAAAAGAAGTTATTTTGACAAAGCAAGCTTCATAAAATCTAATAAATTCGTTTGACGAATTGAAGATTTTTTTCTCATGCAGCAGTTTCTCGTAATTCGCTATTTTTTTGTTTGTTTTATGGCAGAAATACACTCTTTGTTGGAGTCTATGTTTTCCAAATTTTATAAACCTTGCTCAATCAAACTAAGGCCTTTTGTCTAGTTTCAAACAGTCATTTCATTTTCTACGTTAACTGGGTCTAAAGAATCTGCGCTTTTAAAGTCATCCTCTTGCTCACGCATTTTTATGAGTCATCAATTAATTGTCAGCTCCTGGTTGTGTAAATCCAGGAGTTCTTGAACGACATCATTATCCACTTCAAAATTGAGTTGTCTAGCAAAACTGACAACTTCTCCAATCGTATAAGTAATTTGATCAGACTCTGGCACTGATTCTGCTTAGTGGCAAAAAAAATAGACACACCTTTTTCCAAACCCCATTCAAAGTTTTTCTGAATTTGTATTCCAAGATTTTCCAATGATTCTCAAAGCATCTAAAACATTGAATTGTTTCCAAAAATCTTCAACAGAGATCTCGTTGTTCTGTCTCCTAGCTTCATACAGATGTGAAAATGATCTTCTTGTATGATCAGCTCAATATTTTTATGACTCCCTGATCCATCAGTTGAAGCAAACTAGTTGTGTTTGGTTGCAAAAATATCACTTTCACGTGTGTGTTGAAATTAGTTAAAGTAGTAGGAGGATGACCAGATGCATTGTCAATTAATAGGAATTACTTTTAAAAAAATTTGTTTAGGGTGACAATAACGTTCGACTTTAAGTATGAAATGATGACCAAACCAGTCTTCAAGAGAAGCTGTCATCCAAGGCTTCCGATTCGACTTTTAAAATCAAGGGCAAGCTAGCTTCAAAAATATTTTTTAATACGCTTGGATCTTCTGAGCGATAAACTATGAGAGGTTGTAACACAGTTATCAGCTGTATTTGTGTCAACCATCACTCTCAATCGGTCTCTGGCTACCTTAAAACAGGAAAATATTTTCTCTTTATGGGCTATAAAGGTTCTTTTAGGGATTTTCTTCCAGAACATGCCAGTTTCTGCGTAACTCAGACAGCATGATTTAAAACCGCGTAACTTGGGAATCACATAAGAAGGGGTAGCGTAAGTCGAGGTATTACTGTATTTTACAAAAAAAAAATTAACAGATAATTTTTAGCAAAGAAATTGACAGTAAATGTAAAGTAAAGTATGGTTAACATGAAAAAATAAATAAATACTACTATAATTTAAAAAATTAGAGAAAATTAAAGAAAAAGTGTAAAAATCTTTCAAGAATATGTTGCTCCCAGGGGTCGTATCAGGACAGGCACATGTTGCTAATCAAAGGGTTAAACATAACGTTTCTATTCTAAATTATTATATTTCTCCTCTATAAACATTAAAACCATAAGTAAACTTTATTTTATTTTTCAGTGAATAAAAAATTGATACTTCAGTGTATCCAAACTGTGCCTGATATTGATTTAAAAATTATAAGAGCTATTTTTTATGTAATTATATAGATTGACTAATATTAATATTAGATTAATTTTTTTCAAGTAATTTTGGGAACATTTCTCAATGATTTGTTTTGATTTCTTGGTTGCATAATGTCATAATTATTTTCTAGATTATTTTTACATTACATTTTCACTAATTTCCGTTATAGTCTATTATGCTGTAGGTAGTTGACAAAAATCTATGTTCATTTAAAGAACCTGTTGGGGCTACTATTCCAAAATTTCCTACAATGGATGATTCTCGAAGTTTTAAAGCTCAGCTTAGTAAAAGTTTGACATTGATGTGTCCAGCTCAAGGTTTTCCGGTACCTGTGTATAGGTAAGACTTGAAATATTGACAGCTAGTAGCAATGTATTCAACACAGTTGCGAAATAAGTTTTTAAATTATGTTGTTGAAAAGGGCAGTAGGCAATGTTGTAATTTGAAGGTAAATTAATTTTTTCTTTACTCCACATGGTTTAAAAGTTCGAAATAATTTTGTCTTAGAAATATGAAACACAACCTTGACATTAGTGGGTTGCCATAAAATCAGTGTATTTATTATTAGGAAAATTTAAATTAAATTTTTCCACTTAAATAAGAGTTGTTAATAAATTGAATATATTTGACTGTGAGGTTAGGTTTAATAATTTTATCAAAAATCTATTTTGATCAAATAGGCTTTAAATTAGATTAAATAAGTTGATATAACCAGATTCTGACATATTACTGGGTTTTGCTTATCTGGGTATAATCTGTCCTGTATTTAGTATAATTTTAATTTTTTTCTAAGGAATTTCATTTTGTTTTAACTCTCTATTTAGAACCCATGGGAAGTACAAAACCAAAATTTCCCACAGATATAAAAAGCCTTACTTTTGACACAAAACAGTCAGAATGTACAACAATCACTATTCCTTGCCCGGCTCAGGCAATTCCAATTCCTTTATTCAGGAATGATATACTATGATCTACAGGATATGAGATAGAATTTTACACTGAGTAATTCATATATGAAAATTTGAAATATATAAAACAGCAGTTTTGGTATTGAATGAAACACTATTTATTTAATTATGATTATATATAACAGTAATTATTTATAGCCATTAAATTTATTTTAACAAAAAAAATTACTAATGACTATTACAGTAGTACTACTGTAGGCTATAATCATATTAATGTGATTAAACATAAATTTTGAAAAGACAAGATTTTAATTTTAAATTCAGTTTTAAATACAGCATTTAAAAGATACAAAATACCTGGTTCATGTATTAATCTTTGCCAATGCAAAAACTCATAAGGCCACAATATATTAGTCTTTATTAACTATTAACTACTATCGCCATGCCTGACAGACACTGGCGCCTATGGTGTTGTTTAGTTTTGTTCCCCCTACACTACTCCTTAAAGGTCATGGTGTCCAGTAGCTTTCTATTTAGTAGTGTTTTATATGGTGTTAGCGTTATTTGTGAGATTCTGTGCATTATGTTAGTTTTATAATAGTTTGAAACTTTGTTTGTGCCTCACAGGCACGACGTTGGTATTTGTGTAACAAATTAAACTTTTGAAGTGTTTCTCGTTTTTTTTAGTGGATAATTTTAGTATTTAATTACATAAACTGAAAACATGGACAGACCTTCTGGAGTAAAAAGGAAACTAATTTTAACTTGAGATCCAAGGAGTGGAAACATATGACAGTGGTTTTGAAGATACCATCAGGGACTGGTTAGACGAAGAAGACAGTGATTCAGGCACTGTACCTAATGAACAACTTTTAGAAGGCATAAAACAGAATAGGAGAAATGTGCAACATCTGGAGTGAAGAAGTAATTGAGCAAAGTGATCATGATACTGAATCTCAACAAAATGCAACAGATGATGATGATGATGGCGATTTTGAAGAATTGCAACCTTCAGAAGTAAACTATTTGTATGGAAAAATAGTTATATTCCTATATAAAATCGTTGTATGGCTGCTACATCTTCAAACTAGAGCAGTACAAACACCATAGCATAACATTATTTTGCGTTTTCATCCGTAAGAGTAATGGTCTGGTCTTACCACACCTCCAGAGCCGACTTGCAAACTACAGACTCAGCCGTGACATATGGCAGACAATACGACACATTTTAGGCCCTGATTACCCAATAGATGATACACAGACATATGAAAACCAAACAAAACAAAGAATAAGTTGTAGATTTTGTACAGCAACAAAATATAGAAAGACTCGTTCCACGTGTGATAGCTGTCTACAGAAAATATGCCTGGAATGACCCAAAGGTCAGTCTAGTTTGTTAATTTTTTGTTTTCTAGATTGTACTTTTGTAATAGGAACCTCTGAAGATGATGACTTTGTCATCGAAATGTACATAAGGATTTAATCTTAGGTAACTTATTTTAGTTATTTTTTGATTAATTTTTGTGGTTTTGGGGTTTTTTCACCTATATTTTTGTAATATATTGTACCACTGTGCTCTTGATATTGTAAAATAGATTATGATTAGGTTCACGACTAGGCATGAACCTAAGTGTCATTTCACTAAATAAAGAGTTGGTGTTAGGTTGAGGGTCAACATTAGGGAAATCATTGGCGTTAGTTACTACATTAGGTGAAGAAACATCATGTGAGAATCATTTGTCAGATATAGCAAATTATTAAATGTAGAGTTGTAATTTTAACGAGGTATAATTAATCTAGGGTTAAATTATATTAATTTATTTACAGGATTCAAACAGAAATTAATTTTAATGAATGACCTAAGTAATATGAATTAACCGAATTAATAGCTTTATTAAATATAAAAATAAGATTTCTTAATGTTTGTCCTCATCAATAAAATTTGTTCTTATACTGTAATTCTTGTAGAAGCAACTCTTTTAAAATATATACCAAAATACTTTTTGTTATTTATACATTGAAGTAATTCATTATAGTGGTTTAAGTAGGCCAATGTTTATATAAAGTTTATATTTATTGACGGATAATTTCACATTAAATATTGTGGCTAAAAGTTCTCATTAAGTTTAATATCGTTTTAAAGTGTTTTTCCGCTAAGAATGTTATTTATTTTGTGGATCAAGTAAGATCACATATTAGATAAATATGTCTGTTTCTTTACATAATATCCTTAATCACTTAAGACTTTCTTAGTTTTAAATTACACCTTGTTTTTTCCATGGTATCCTCAGCTTTTAGGACATCTTTTATTCTATATACAGTCTGGATAGAATCTTTATGGAGTATTATATAATTTTTTTATACCTATTTCTTAAAAATCATCAATTTGGTTTCTCACAAAGGTTTTTACTATAACAAAAATTATTACTTTATAGATGTAATATACAGAAACATCAACTACATCTCTCTGAATAATCTAAATGCGATTTTTGAGACTACCTCACTCATGTGATTTTCATAGAAATCTATCTCCAATATATAGAACACATACTACATACTCATGTTTACATTGATACATATATTTTTAAGTCATTTGCTTGTTACAAATAATGAAACAATTGACATGTTGTTTCTTCACTTCGTCCTTGATTTTATCTCCTCTCTTCAAGTGTCTTATCTGGTATCCTGTAGACAACTCTTTGATTTTCATATTTCCGAATTACCAGAGTATTTGACAGCTTTGGGGTTTTTTCTTATGTCTTGCCTTTTTCTTCATCTTCAAAGTGATGAGAATTTTATAAAAGTAATACATATTTTGATCTAAATTGTTTGATTTTGTTAATGTTTGATCTATATATAACATTAACTGCTGTTTTAAAATATTAAAAATTTTCTATAAATATTTTCTGAAGAAGAATAGATTTATAGTAAGATAAAAAAAACCAG
This sequence comes from Prosapia bicincta, assembly GCA_036971475.1. Taxonomy (NCBI): domain Eukaryota; kingdom Metazoa; phylum Arthropoda; class Insecta; order Hemiptera; family Cercopidae; genus Prosapia; species Prosapia bicincta. The sequence goes on from JBAIZL010000005.1 coordinate 166,561,660, forward strand.
CTTAATTGGTTGTCCTTTAGAACCAGTTGGGAGTGTTAAACCAAAATTTCCGACAGTTGACAAAAGTCGTACTTTTGATTCAAAACAGTTAGACAGTGTGACATTGCTGTGTTCAGCTCAGGCTTTTCCTGTTCCATCATTTAGGTAAGATAGTAAGTACTAAAACCAACCACCTATGTTGTGTTAAAATTATAATGTCGAAATAGAGTTACGGTTCAGATTTATACAAAATATTTTTTGATTGTATTCCAGAATGGCTTCAGAAAATTTTAAAATTATTACAGAATTTTAACATGGATTATTATGAACATCATTCATAATAATTTTGTATTTGTTGTTTGTAAAATATACATTTTATAGTTTTTCTTATGTTTTTTACTTCTATCAGTAATATACCACCTATAAAGTAATTATAGACTATAAGTATATAGTAAAACAACTTATATGTCTATTACATTGCATGGGTTTTGTTATTAGAACCAGTCAGCAGCACAGCTCCCAAAGTTCTGTCAACAGCAAAATTTGATGTGATTGAACATAAAATGTCATCTATGATTTCATTGCTTTGCCAAGGGCAGGGATATCCTGTACCCATTTTTAGGTTTGTTTTAAAAACAAATTTCTAATTTTTTAAAATTATGTAATTACTCACAGTTTTAAAGTAATTGAACGTGTATGTCAAAATGTCAATTAATATTGTTAAAATTTAAAATTAGTTAAAGGAAATACATAATAAAATTTCTTGGCTTGTAAGAGAAAGTAGATGTGTATATGTTTGTTATCTAGAACATTTATTTAAGAAGTTAGATGTTTATATTTTAACTTTACTAAACAGTTAAGTTTTCACAACTTAAATTTATTCCGTAGAACCAGTGGGGTCAAAAGCTCCTGCATTTTCAGTTGAAGCCAAATTAAACTGGTTTGTAATGAGATTAGGACAGAGCTTTGGACTTTTATGTCCAGCTCAAGGTTACCCAGTCCCTTCATTCAGGTAAATTGTTACCATTAAGTGATTTATTTAGGAATTAAATTTTTTTCCTGTAATCCTCAGTCATAAATTTGATTCAGTTTTTTTACTGTATATTTAAGTAGTTTCCTGATTTTTTTTATTTTGGAATTTATATCGATCTCACACATTACTGATATTGCAAAAAGCATTATATCTAATGATGTAGAAAATTTTCAGAAACAAAAGTTTTATTGGTGGCATGTAGGATTGATATAAATACTTATACTTTTTTCATATAATTGTATAAATAAGTAGAGAAAATTGTGATTAGTTGAGAAACGAACACTTGCCCAGCATATTTACATCTTGTTGACAAAAAACTAATTTATATGTATAGGAAATGTGATTTTTTAATCTGCAAGACCAGTTTTTCTAACCAAGTATAAAATTAACAAAAAAATTCAGTATACTTTTCTATATTATAATAAATTCTTTAGTGTTTATTTAAAAACCTAAAGGCTATATTCTCGTTAGGGCAATGTAACTTACTAGTACATGAGTGGCTAAACACCACTAGAGTATAAAGTAGCTATAACAACGTGTAATTCCTACTTTGACACCTTTTTAATGAGTCGTGTGTGTTAGCTGTAGTTGTTTTTATAAGTTACTGCTATTAAAATACAGTAGAACTTCAACTAACCAAATCAATTAGGACCAAACACTATATTGTAATAATAAAAAATTTCGATAGTTGGATTTTTCTGAAAAATGGGTCTTTTAATTAATAACTGTATGAAAATGGAAGAAAAAACAATATTTTTAAAGAAAAAGAGTTTTCAATTAATTAAATAAAAGGCAGCATATACATGTTAAGCATACTTATAGTATCTAAGGAAAGTACTGTAAATGAAAGTCATTGCTTCCTGAACATCTTGGGCAAAGTAAGCTGTTAGACTGGTTTCAGACAATCAAGTCGTGCATTTGCTTAGTAGTGAATAGTTGCATGAGGTCACATTCAGGCTGATGCTCCATCCACTTTAATGCAGTTTCAAGGTTTACAAGTGTTTCAGTAGCTGATGATCAACTTCAACTTATGGTCATTTTTTCCTTCACAACATTTTCTCTCAGACTTTCAATAAGTTCATCCTCATTTATAATTTAAAGCCCAGAGTCTGACAAATTACACACCATTCATTATTCTACATCTTCAGCATTAACATCTGAACATTAAGGAATTTCCGAAAGAAAGTTTCTGAATTCTTGAAGTGACATCTCATCCTTATCTTCTTATCTTTTCCCCTTTTGAGCTTCCTTTTCCTGTTTCCCTTTTCATTTTCTCCGTTTTTCTTCTCTTCTGCAGTTGATATGACTTTCAACGCATGTTTTAATGTGACTGCCTTAACCAAGATTCAAGCTTCCGCCACCATGTAAGGGCAATCTTTCAGTTTTATTTTTTGTAGTTAGCCAACACACCAAAGTATCCAGATAAGGTTCGTTAAATCTGAAAGAGATTCTGATACTCTGTTAAAAGAAAAGGATTATCACATAGGCCTAAGTATTTAAAAATAATATTCTAACTTCCTAGGAAAAGTTTGGTGTTTCCCTTAAAACAGATCAGATAAGTTTACGCTTAATTTTGATAGTTAAGTTTTTCCTTTAATTTTGAGTAATTAAGTTTGAAGTACACACATAACAAAATTTACTCGAGATTCAATATTTAAAACTAATTTTAAAAATCATAGTATGAAAAATCTCTTAATTAAAAATAATAGTTAAAAATGAATTATTACTTAATTACGCCAATGTTAAAATAATGTACCTTTCTAAATGTTAAATTTGTTACTTAAAGTTGGTGTTCCTATTGGATTCAATCCCAGACCTTATCTTGTGTTTTATTTGTAAACAGAGCCTGTGGGTTCCAAAGCACCAAAATTCTCATCTGATGCAAAGTTAACTTGGTTCGAAAGAAACTCTGGACATAGCTTTGGACTGCTTTGTCAGGCACAGGCATTTCCTGTCCCATTTTTTCGGTAAAGAAATGAATATCATCATTTTTCCTATAGTTTTAAATAAACACTAAAATCAAAACAAGTAATTGTTGTAATATAGTGTGATTTTTTAGGAACATTGTGAATTTCTTTACCACAACATAATCCTGAAACATACCTCATGTGCCAAAATTTGATTTGAACCGAAATATGTGAACAAATATTGCATTTTAAGCTAACATCAAATGTCATCTAAATAAATGTATAAAAATGTTATATAAATTCATAAAATATTTTGCCAATTAATTGTACTTACATATATAATGTATCAGAATGGCAAGTATAAAATGATATGTTTCAGAAAGTGTATCCAATCTTAAAATTTTTAACAGAAATATTTAAAACATTATGAAGTGTATTAATTGGAAGTACAAGATCTGTTTAAAAATATATGTAGACTGACACCATAAGACAAATTGTATTTAATTTAGGAGTTTCATTACTGGGCCAACTTCAACTCTCCTCTGTGAGGGACACACTTACCCCAACAGTGTTTCCATTTTTGGAAACAGTTCAATGCTTTTTTTTGTGATGTGTATCAGGTCCTTCAAAAGTATAAGATCTTTAAGGTCATTATAATTATGAAGGTCTTTTTAAAATTGCTAAACATAATACAAAAAGGTAAAAATCTTTCAGAAGAGAATTTTTGTGTTGGAAAAATAATTTGAAAAACGTGCTATAGATGACAGTTTGCAAATTTGAAATCTGTATTCACTAAACACCTTTTAAAATGTTTTAAACTTGCCTATAGTAGTACTTACTTTGCTTGTTGAGGACGGCCGTTTCGGGAGATCTGTCCCCATCTCCCGAAACGACCGTCCTCAACAAGCAAAGTAAATGCTACTATAGGCAAGTTTAAAACATTTTAAAAAGTGTTTAGTGATTACTAATAGCTCACGCGAATATGGAATCAACAAATGTTAAATCTGCATTCTGTTTCATATAGTTCTGTGATTGAAGACAAAGGGGTTAGACACCTCTCTTCAACCTAAGAAGAGAGCAGGTCTACTTTAGGTATCCAGTCTTTCATACGAGACCCTTCACTATATTACCAGTCCCTACCCCAATCCTACTTATTATTCACAATCCATCCCTATTTTCCTTAAGCAAGTATAGTCCAACTGATTTATCACCTAAAAACTACGAGATTTGAACCAAATAGATGGGAAAGTAGTTAAGGTAAAATATAAAATAATTGACAGATATGAAATTAAAATTGAATTTGAATACTTTTGAATGAAATTGAGTGCTGCAAGCTAGTTGAAAAACCATAAACAGGTACAAATAGGGAGGTTATTGTACTCTGTTATTGCATCAAAACATTTAGAATGTATGGTGAATATTGAACATCATAAATGGCTTTTTTATTTAGAACCAGTTGGCACGAAATCACCCACTCTTCCACCTAAAACTAAAGGTGTTTGGTTAGATGCACACTCTGGCCTTGAATATGCAATTCTATGTGCTGCACAAGCATTTCCTGTTCCTTCATTCAGGTATTGTTTTAAAAATTCTTTAAAATAAAGCATCTTTGTCACTTAGAAATAGTTTTTTTAACAAAATAATTAGGTGGAACAGCAGGTTTAGTTATCTTTTAAAAGTGGTAATGGATAACATTTTATTTTGTATTTTTTATATTTATACAATTAAAACAAAAAAATATTTCTGGAATAAGTAATAGTAGAATTCTTAATATTTTTAAAATATAATAATTACATAAACAATTTTACTATTCAGTTGTTTTGCGTGAATGAGACGAAGCTCTTGTAGCTGCTATTAAAAATTTGTGAAAAATATATTCTTAATGGAGTTTTACAGATTAATTATTTTTAGTATAAATTGACTTGATCTGCTTATTTAACCAGATAATACACAAATATACCATAGTTGTGTGGTATTTTATAAAAGTTGAGTTTTTACCATTCGATAAACTTTAACGTGGGTAATTTGTTTTAATCGAAAAAATATTTTGTAAATAAAGTAACTTAACATTATAATATAAGTTTTACCAAGAATATCAAAACCCTTGAATTTGAATTTTAATGTATTTTTCTGTGGAAATTTTTCTGGGGAATTACTTGTGGTCACTATATCTCCTATAAAAAATACCTATAAATTCATACATAATAATGCTTCAGAAGTGAAATCCTAGAAATGCATTTGGCAGAAGAAAAATGTTGGAAAATATTTTTATACTATGTGCAACCTGAATATAGTCTAGAAAAAATTATACCATAAATGTGAAAACTATAACAAATACTGAAAAATGGAAGACACATTTAGTTCAAGGGAATTGTGGTATGTTGAAATATAGAAGTTTTATTAGATCATTAAAGTTTTTTAAATCATATTTTCATTTACACCAAATAATTAAATATGTTTTACCATAAAACTACAAATATTAAAAAAAAAATTGTTGAGTTTATTGTTCAGCAATTAATACAGTTCTACATATTGTAAAGTCATAAAAACTTAGGTACTAAACAAAATATAAAAAGATCAAATACCCTGGGATTCTAAATCAATTGATTTTTTTAAATATAACTTTATGCAGAAATTCTTTTTTTGATTGTTTTGTCTTAAAATATAAAATTTGGTGGATCAAATATTAAAATAGTAGTTTGACTTAGTGAATTTTAAATTGATTAACACTATCCTTCTATAAATTCTATTTTGTAATTAATAAGTTTCTTATTCTCACATACATTCCGGTATTGAATTAAAATATTTAATTGTTTTACAAATTATTTACAAAAGTCTAGATTTGTAGTTTTTTTCAAAATACCTTAAATTTTCTAAGGTAATATAAAAAATTTAACTACATTTTTAGCTTTAGCTCACTCTATCATATGAGGAATTTTTAAATTTCTTCTTAGAACCAGTTGGGTCTAAACCTCCTACACTCGCTCCTAACACCGTGGGAGTAGTTTGGGCAAATTCTGCAATGATGGGACGAGAGTTTGTTTTACTCTGTCAAGCCCAAGCATTCCCTGTTCCAACATTCAGGTACTTTGGGTATTGTTTTTTCTCTTTAATTACTAAATTATTTTGTTTTTTAGTGTTAGATTTTTTAATTTTATATTTTTTGTTGTTGAAATATAATATAGTTATTGCAATTGGATTGGAAAATTTTATGAATTAATAGAATTTTAAAAGATATCTACCTAAATTTTCCCCGTTTTTACTAATTCTTGAACATATTCATATATTATAATTTATAAATATTCAAGAGAGAATGCTATAGTTTAAAGGAGTAGGTAGTAGTAGATAGTTCCATACAGTGTCTACATTGTGTGCACATTAACACCCCCTAGGAGTTATACTCAGTTATTTCTTAACTTTGAATTCAAACACTATTTTTTAATATCCATAAAAGTAAAACTGAACTCTTGATATTTCACTAAAATTGCTCCCTGATAATTTTTAGCAAATATTATTGCAAGTGTTTTAATTAGTTATTGTAAAAATTTATATTGAGCAAACTATGTTTTTCAAAATCATAAACGAATTTTACAATATTATTTAATTCGAATATTAAGAATATATCATCCTTCAATGCCCCTTCAGCTCTTTGCTTTGCTTGTCTATCTTTCCAATTGCTGGTTGAAGATTAAGTTCGGACTTAGCTTTTTGATACATTGTGCAGATGTTGTCCCTTTTTTATCTTTAGGTGTTGAATCTATTATTTGCCTAGGAATCCTTCATTTGCCACTATTTATATATATATATATATATATATACACACATATGTATGTATGGGCTTGTTATTCATTAAAACTCCCTTTTGGAACACACTTTCATAAATTTTTCAGCACCTATGTTAAATCCAAATTTTGAAACATACAAAACTTGAAAAGCAGTAAAAGAGTGAAGAATAGAATGGGAATAAAAAACCAAATATGATTTTCCATGTAAAAAAATTAAAAAATTCATTGTTTTAAAAACCAACAAATTTGACAGAAATCTTTTAAAACAGTGAATGGTGTTTATTTATGAATTGAACTTTTAATATCATATGAAGTCATGCTTTCATATTTCTGCTTTTAATATTCTGCCTTTCTTCTTTCAACAATCTTCTTAAAGATATGATTTTTAGATAATGGTATGTAAAAAATAGGACAAAACCGTGCAGTTACTGATAGGAATAACATCTTGTTACTTAAAACAAATTGTTTTTAAAGAATAATACCAATTCGTTAAAGCTTACAAAAAATGTATTATATACACAAGGTTTGGTTAGATAAAAGACATTCTAATTTGATTTCGTGAAAAGAGGGAATGATAAAATCTTCAAAAGAATTATTTCTAACTGGGATGTTAGCTGTCAACATTATTTCCTGTTTTAAAATACCTGCTCTAAACTTGATTATTCCTGTATAACTAGCATCAACATAAAAAATTTAATGCCATATTTTACATGATATTAGAAGAAATCTCTGTAGGTAGTTCAATATTAAAACATTAATGACGAAAAACAATTAAAGAATATTATAATGGTGGGTCGGCTTCGTCAATGAAATGATTATTTCAAAAGTATTCACTCAGTTACTCAATAATTACTTTTAATGAAAATATTGATTCTTTAATATTATTCGGGATCCAGAAACAATATTGGATAATGTTTTTATGTCCACCATTATATATGACATTCAAACAACTAAGAAAGTGAGTTACGGTTTGCAAACTTCTATTTAAATATGAGCAATCTTGATTACCACACTGACTGTCTTATATTAATGGGATTAAACAAAGTTAACTTTATTGTAGATTTTGTTTTTAAATATAAGTGTGTATTCTTTCTTTTTTGTAAACATCAAATTGTATCATTATCCTTATGTAAAAGAATAAAAAATGGCAGTATATTCATATATTGATTCATATCATCTCATGGGTAGAAATATTTTTTAGACAATTGTCCTGGTGTTTCATCTTGTCCAGCTATTAAAATTTCACACAACACCTTTGAGAAAATCTTCATTAATTTCGACGTTGAAATAAAAGCACCTACTCTTACTAATAACCCTCTTTATCGGCCAAAAGTTAAATATCAACTTTTTTATCTAGATAGAAAAGTTTAAGGATTATGTTGAATTTTTTTTTTTTTTTTTGTGAGTGGAATTCACTGGTATTACATTCCAATTTGATGCTGGTATTACTTTTGTCAAATATTCTCCAGGTATCAGGAAAGTTAAAAGTATTTTCACATTTGCTAACAGGCAATGTGTTAGTTGTTGCATTTGTTCATCTTCTACAGTAGAACTCCAATTATTCGAATAAATTGGGATCAGACTCCACTTGAATAAACAAAAATTCAGATAATTGGATTTTTTTAAAAAAAGGTCAATTTTAAGTAATTACAGTATATAACTTACAAATGGGGGCTAAAAACCATTTGTTTCTAGTTCCATATTTTTTTCTAAGCTTTTTCACAAATAATCTAAGATCTTAGCTTTTTCACGAAGAATCGGACCTAAGGTCGGACCTATAGTACATTGTGACAAAAACCTGGATCCTCTAATTCTTTGTTTTTTGTAAAGAACTTTTTTCATTATTTTCTGTACATATTATGCCGTACATATCTGTATTAATTTTTTTCTGAAATTCATTTTTTTTAAAAATTTGAAAAATTCATATAGTTTGGATAATAATTGGAGTTCTACTGTATTTCTCCTTGCTTTTGTTATCAAAAATCTCTTCTCATTTATCAATTTCTATTATCATTCTAATTAGTTTTATATTTTTTTCAAAGGCTCTCTCAGCAGGTTTCATTATCTATAACTCGATCTTATTCCTTATGAGCTAAAGTTTTGTTTTTTGCTGAGTTTGTTATCCACTAGTTTTTTAATTTGTTCTCTGTTTGATACTTTTCCAATTCTTTTTTTAAAATTTGATTGTATGACAAAAGGCTAAAACATAAATGTTTTATATAATTAAAATTGATTATTAAAAAATTTTAAAATTTTGTCACATAATTTTGTTGTAAAAACTTAATCAAATCATATATATCTAACAAGTTTCTGTCTTTTAATACATATTGGAATGATTTTTACCATAATAAGGATCAAATTATTGTTTTAATTCACTTTTTACCAAACTATTTACTCTTTAGTTAAAAATAGGTCATCTATATCACTAGGCTTTTAAATTTTTCTTTAGAACCAATTGGCTCTAAGCCTCCAATACTTCCTCCAAACACTGTTGGAGTATGGTGGAGTTCAGGATTATTAGGGCAAGATTTGGCTTTACTCTGTCAAGCCCAAGCATTTCCTGTTCCAGCATTCAGGTAGTCTTCCATTTTCATATTCTCTCTTTAGTTGTTAGATATTTTTTGAAATTTTTAAAATCAGTTAGGTTTAAGTTGCCATACTTTTATAGAGCCTAAAATGCAGTTATACAAATTTTGTATGGAATAAATGAGAGAAATAAAATTGAATGTATCAAAATTTTTGCAATAAAGTTATCTGTAATACATGTTTTATTTGTTGTTGCAAAAGTGAATAAACCTAAATCTAAATTTATTTGCAAGTATTCTTTTTTTTATTGAAGTAATGAAAAATTTAGTTTAACACTTTTTGTATAAAAACCACACACATTTAACTTTTGGAAAACCTCTTAATTTCATTTATTGCCCTCAGAGGGATAGTTTACTCAGGCTGTTGCCCCCCAAACCAATTAATTTTAGCAACAAATATTAAATTATAAAACAGCGCTAGGTTTTTAGCAAAATTGCTTCCCAATAACCCAACAGTTGTGTAATTTTACATACCAAAATAGCATAAAATATAATTTCTAATGATAAAAACGTTCAAAATTTCCCTGGAAGGGTTCCACCTTCCAAACCCCCTGGGTTGTACCCTACTCCAAACATTGTCATGGGTCTGCCACTGATTACACTGTTTCCTACAACTTCAAACAATTTAAGGCGGTTTTATGATGAAAAAAGGTCAACATTAAAAAATGTTTAAAAGGTTAAAACTGCAGTATTAGACTTCATACTAATACAAGTCTTATATTAATGCTAACATACATGTTTACTCACCAAATTATCATTATTCTGTTTCTTATTATTTCAGCTCCTCCGAGTGTTAGGAGCTGCTTAATAAAATATAATCATTAGTAACCAAAATTAATTTGGATAAAAATATTTTAATGCTTTTACAAATATATTTGCAAAGGCTTAGGTCGTTGCACCTTTCATACATATAACATTCATACACTTCTGTATTTTTTCTCCCATTCTGTAAAACACTATACAAATATGAATATTAACCATGAAAAGCAAAATATAAATTCCAATGATTATTTCAAAACAACAAACTACTGATTTTTTAAAAAAATCATTAGCCACCTGCAATACAGCTGTCAAACAGATATTCTTTGCTTTCTGATTTATGATAGGCACTTGTTCCAAAAGTCCTGAAATAAACCTCAAATTTTTGACTATTCTGTCTACTTTCTAATATAACCACAGAAAACATAATTTGTGATTCAGGTAATGATATATCATCACTTTATGACAATTTGCATTTGCATGACTATGTGAACAATATATCATCACCCAGGGACTTGAGGTTCAACAAAGAGAAAGTTTATATCAAATTAATTCTCCTTAAAAGACTAAAAAGAGAGGTCTGTAACAGTGTTTATACATTTATTTTTAGAACCAGTTGGTACTAAAGCTCCTACACTTCCTCCAATTACAAAAAAGGTTTGGGTTGAAACAAAAGAAGGAAATGGATTTGCAATACTTTGTCAAGCTCAGGCATTTCCTGTCCCAGCATTCAGGTAGATAGAAATAGGATGAATAATGTATACCTTATTTCTTTCCATATTCAACTAAGGTTTTAGTTATACACTTACACACTTATAAAAACATTTACTTTCCAAAAGTTGCACTTATTGTATGTAGTGTGAGGATGACTATTTTAAGAGATGTGTCCTATTTACAACTTGGACTTTAATTGAAATCTCAAGAATAAAATGGAAAGACTTGCTAAAAATAGATATTTTCATTCAAGAAAATAGTAAGTGTTTTTATAGGATAGTGTATATTTTTAAAATAACAAAAGTCAATAATTGTTAAAGGTCTTTTAACCAGGTGGTACAAAAACACCAAAATAACCATCAAACACAAAGCCGAAAACAATTGAAAAAAATGTTTTATTTGTGTGTAACTCACTCTGTACCACTTATTTGAGAATCTAAGAATTAAATTTTAAATATTTTTTAGAACCAGTTGGATTGAAATCACCAACCCTCCCACCTAAAGCTAGGGTATGGTTGGAAAATATTTACCAAAATAAAAATATTGCAATTTTATGTCAAGCACAAGCCTTTCCTGTCCCGTCATTCAGGTAATACTGTAGAATAAATTGATGTACTTGTTTTTTTATTAATTTCAAGTATAGTCAATTTGGAGTTTTTCCAGCTGTTTGTGTTCATAAAGCATTTAAATTTGAATTTAATTTGTATTGATAAGTGAATGATACTCCAGTTATTGTTGTATTATAGTTTCTGTTGCTTGTTTGTGGTAATTAGGATATAGGGTTTATCAATTTCTCAATAAATATGGGATTTCTTCCAATATTAATATAACTTTTTATTAACATATTTGCTGCAAGTGTCATTCGCTGCATGAGGGTTACTCATAGGCAAACATCAGCGACTGATCACATGCTTGTATGACATACAACCATGTGAAGTTTTTGGAACCTGAATGTTAGCTTAGCTGTGTACACAGATATCTGATGTACATAGTAACTGCCTAGGATATATTTTTTTTTACCTGTTATTGTAGTTGGTTCACACTCAATACAATTAATATGTGTTCTATCATTCTTTTAATGCATAAAACCAAATAATTACCTTTTATGAATTCTTAGTAAAAAACTTGTGTATAATACTAGCTTTCATTATATTTATTTAAATTATTGAAAAAGGGTAGTAATGTTTTTAATTTGCTTAAGTTACTATTTGTCAGCTTTGTCAACGTTCATAGAAATGAATTTCACTATGTGAAAGAAAAGATCAAACTGAACAAAAAGAGCTCTACCAGAAACTTGTACAGTGCTTTAGTGGCAATACTGGGAAAAAGTTTTAATTATTACTTACAACTTTTTTAAAAAATGTTTTAACTTGCCTATAGTAGCACTTACTTTTTTTGTGTTGAGGACGGCCGTTTCGGGAGATGTGTCCCTTTGTCAACTCAGACCGTAACTGATCTCAAGGTTTGACAAAGGGACACATCTCCCGAAACGGCCGTCCTCAGCACAAAAAAAGTAAGTGCTACTATAGGCAAGTTAAAACATTTTTTAAAAAAGTTGTAAGTGATTACTAGTAGCTCACGCGAAGATGGAATCAACAAATGTTTTTAATTATTGTTGGAAACTGCTTAAATATTGTCTTGTGGTATCAGTGCTCCTAACAGTGGGCTTGATTCACTGCTGCCTCAATGAACATGTTAATAATTTATTCCATAATATCTTGGTTTTTCAGTATAAAATGTTAACCTAAAATACTTAAAATTTCAAAAAAAATTTCATAACCTCAAAATAAAAAAATAATATTTTGAAGAATAAGAATTAAATCTTGTGTTAAAATTTTGCTATAAACATGAACTAAATTGTTATTTTCCTTAATTGATTAATCCTTATCATTAATCATTAATGAATAATTCATTACTTGTCATACTGTTCTATGTTTTATTTTTGTATAAATATGTTTTTATTTAATATGTGGACAAACCCAATAACTGAAAATCAATACATTTTTAAATTCTTTCTATTTGCTCAAACTCTCCTGATATTTATCTTGTACAAATTTTCAACAGTTAATACAATACATTTTATTCATCCAATCAAGTTCAAATACATTTGTGTTAACTTTTAGTGGATGGCAATTGATGTTAATTAAGTATTTTCAAATATTTATTCAATAATTAAATTATAAAAATTTTAGGGTTCTATCTGGATTTGAACTGTGAATCTTCATGTTCGAAGTCAAGCTCGGTTTAACACTCCACCAACATTCCAAAACACAGAAATGTGTTTCTCAGAGATGTATATTAATTCCCCCCCCCATTTGGTTGTCATCAATACCTTCATTTTACAACCTTGAACTGTTGTTATGGTTATCACATAATATCATGAATAGTACTATAGGGTTAAAAATAAATGAAAAGTATAAAATAAAGAAACAAACTGGATATAAGCAAACAATCATAAAATTTTCCTTTGTTGACTTCAGTAGGAATTTACTTTTAAAAAAAAATTATATTACTGGTTTTACAGTATAGGTACTTTATTTTTCAAAAAAAAAAAAAACAAATTCAGTATGTATGTCAATAAGCTTAATGTGCGAGTATTCTTTTCATAATTTTGTTCATAAAGTAATCTATGAAACTATGTTCAAAATAGTTTTCTTAAAATTGCACACTTTTTTAATTCCATGCTTAGAACCTGTTGGATCCAAGGCGCCAAAGTTTTCCAACATTTTGAAACTCATTTCCTTTGAAGCAACAAGTAAATCACCGTTGTCCCTTTTCTGCCAAGCGCAGGGGTACCCTGTCCCTTCTTATAGGTAAGGTTTATTAAGTGTTTGTTAATTTAAAAACGTTTATTGGTATTTAGAACCAATGGGTGTAAAACCACCAACTTTATCATCAGACGTTAAAAGATCCTGGATTGAGAGAAAGATAGAGCAAAGTTTTGGTATTCTTTGTCAATCCCAGGGATTCCCAGTGCCTTTATATAGGTATATATATTTTTTACTTATTTAAAAACTATTTAACTTTATTGTTACTCTCAAAAAATTTTTTTCGAGGCAACATAGATCTGTACAACATATTTATATTGTTCAGAGTATGGTAAACTTAGAAGCTTTAATTTGTCTTGAATCTTATAAGGACTAAGCCAGTTGGTTCGATAAATATAATACAAATGTCTATGACAAACATTTCTGTTCCCACAATTACTTTAAAAAGAAATCCCATTTTTTCATAGTAATATTTTAGAAGAATATTTGGTATTGCAGGTGTATCTTATTCTGACGATTTCCTAAGATTAAATTTTTAATTTTAGGCCTGAATATATATTTCTACTTAATACATATTTCAATTCGGTTTCTCCAATTAAATTTAAGAGAAGCTTTTGCAAGTAAAACTTTGCTCATGACAAAATTATACCACAATATTTAACAATAAGTTGTTCACATTCTATTAGAGCCTGTTGGAGCTAAGGCACCTACATTCTCTTCTGATGATTTAAGTCGAACTATTTCACGTAAAGCAGGACAAGGTTATGTTTTGGTTTGTCTAGCACAAGCCTATCCAGTGCCTATGTTCAGGTATGTGTTATTTATGTAGTTGACAATTATACCAAATGGAAAAACATCAAATAACTTTTGGTAAGTTTATGCTTTAAATGTATGCATTGAATATAATTATGAATAAAACTGGAATAGAAATGTGTTGGAGAAGAGAGGATGGGTTGCAATTTGGAACATTTGTCACTCACAGCCAAAGGTATTCACTAAGATATTCGTTAGTTTACTTTCAATAAAAACCACTAGGCTTCACTACAGTATTTTTTTTTGTTAAAAAGTTCTTTTAAAATATTGTTTTTAATAAATTAAACTTAATTTGTGGATATATACTGAAAGCTATTATTCTATATTTAAAAACTATGTTTCAGTTAGATTAAAAAAATATATGTGATTAATTTTGAGTTCAACAATAGATATAATTAAAATCAATATAATTTGAGCTGACGTTTCTAAATTGAGCTTATTTTTAGTGATCTTAAGTAACAATTAAGATATTAACCAATTACATCTAAAAATATTCACAATCCGATCATTCATTCTGCTTATCTCCAGTAAAGTGCTGGAGATGCTTATCTTTTATAAGCTCTGACTTAACAAAATTTATTTCAAAACTATTTTTTTTACTCCTGAAAGCTCAACATTAATTTTCCAATTAAATATAACAACTTATTTTTCTAATGAACACAATGGGTTCTTATAATATACAATACAGGGCTGTAGGAGAAATTGAGAATAGAAAAATTAAACTTGGTATTTTTAAATAAACAATTTTAAATAAGTTTCAAAAGAGGGCCTTTATAACTATAGAGAATTAAGCTTACTACACTATTAAAAAATCACTCACTTTGTCACAGGTTTACAATAAGACTGACTAAAGAACTGAATTTCTACTCAGAAAAAAGGCCTTGGTATCAAAGGCCTACTGCCCAGGTGGAATTTAGCATGCTATTCAACTAAAGCGTGATGTGCCCACAGTCCTCTAGCCACTTTCACTTTAAGAGAATCCTAATCCAGTTTTATTCAGATTATACTAAATTTGGGTATATTCATAATTAACTACAAAATATTGTCACAAATATCAGTATGATGTCGTAGTCTTATAAATTTTATTGGCTGGGTAAATAATAATTCTAATATCCCAACCTTTAGTAAGTTTGAAAACAAACACTGAATTTTATTTTATTGGGACTGCACAATTTATAAACCTAGACTTTATAAATGTAATTTCATGCTTACTTCAGTGTAAACTGAAATTGAGATAGTAGAATAAAGAGAAAATTTAATATGAAAGTTTCAACCTTTTTCATTATCTTAGGTAACTCTGTTACATGTTTGGTAACAGTGTTAATTTTTTATTTGTTGATTCCATCTTCACGTGAGCTACTAGTTATCACTAAACACTTTTAAATGTTTGTAAACTTGCCTATAGTAGCACTTACTTATATTTGTTGAGGACGGCCGTTTCAGGATATGTGTCCCATTGTCAACTCAGACCATAACTCAGAGTTACGGTCTGAGTTGACAATAGGATACATCTCCAGAAACGGCTGTCCTCAACAAATATAAGTAAGTGCTACTATAGGCAAGTTTATAAACATTTAAAAGTGTTTAGTTAATTTGTTGACTTAATGGCCTACAAATGGAATTTTCTGAGCTGAACAGGTTATCTATGACAGTAATGAGTCGAGTCCGATATTGTGTGTCAATAGTTGTGTAACAGTTTAACTCAAATTGTTAAAATCACTGATAAAATACTGTTTTTTTTTTGTTACTGGCACTACCATTGCATAAGTATTTAATAGGGCTCGTTTTGTTGTTTGATCTATCTTTCACACACTGAAATCCATTTCTAAGAATTTTCCAAAAACGTTTTAACTAAACATTAAGTGTAATGACATCCTTAATGTTTTGCACTTAAAATTTTTAAAACTTAAGTTCTTGAAATGATTTAGAACAGGGTCAAAGATGATGATTGTTACTAACCTATTTTCTTTATTAACTTTTTGTTATTTATAAGTATTCTATATTTATAAAAGTTCTAGATTCTCAGTAACCTACTTCAGACCTTTTGACGTATTTATTAGGTTGTTACAACTAACTCTTGTCACAATTTGTATAAAACATTATTGATAATTTAGAGAAATTTACTGAATTACATAGACAGTATTTGAAAACATAATATCAGTTATGACCCAAATTGAAAATGAGACTCATCTGCTAAGGCCATAATCATACAACAATGTAAATTAACTATTTTTAGAAATGTTTATATTTTCAAAATCACACATTTTTAGTGTGAAATGTCTATCTATAAGTTTAACAAAAACCTTCAACTCTTTGAACAGTAACGATACAACTGCCATGTCTTCATGCTACCACCCACCTGTGGTAACTACGTTACTGTTGAATTTATATATTTATTTTAACCCTAGACTACTAACAATATTTTTTTATATGGTTGCTCCACTAACCATACGTAAATTTGGCATACACATATAATTATATCAAATAATGGTGAAAATCAACTCACAGTTGTCTGTAAAAGTGTTTTTTTGTTTAATTCTAACTAAAGAAGCTACATATTTTCTAAGTATTTACTCAACTAAAATTTTATTATACACTAATTCTGAATTTGAAATTTTTTGTTAGTAGAAAGCAAAATTTCTTCAATTATTTCCTCTTTTATATTTATAACATTCGCCAACATCTTGATCGACATTTAACTTAGTGCTAGGTCTAAAGTGAATGATATTTTTGCTTTGTATTTTACTCTGCAGGTGAACAAGTTTAGTTTTCCAACAATAGCCATATTTTCCAAGAAGATATCTTTCATTAGGTGTTTATATAACTGTTTTATAAGACTGGGAAAGTTGTGGATGAGAATCTTGATTAGCATTGAAAAGAAACTCTTGGGGTGATATTGATGAACTAAAACAATCGTACTACCTGTCTTCCTTTTTCAGTTTTTATTTCCTTCAACATGTCTCTTTTCAATTGACCTAATATTTTCAAAATCGGAGGATCAATATCATCTTCAGGATGGAAATCTTACTGAAAAAGAAGTGTAGTGGGCAGAAAAAGAGCACACTTAATCTTATTTTTCACTGTCTCAACTAACACTAAACAAAGAAATGACTGTGGGCGGGAAAAATGTCTAGATTGTTTGTTATGGGTGTGAAGGAGGGAAACAAACCATAAAGTGTAAGAATTATGTATAATTAGTTATCTAGGGTTAAAGCAGCTTAAGGAAGTTATTTTTGTTAGTGAACTATCCTGACATTCCTCGGTGCTTTTTAAAAGCAAGTTTTTATGGTTATAATCAGGTTATATAGGTGTCAGAAGTAAGTTGTGTGAGTAATGTATAGCATTATCGGATGGGTCCAGCTAGCTCCTATCAAACACTAAGAATAATAATCCAGCTACACCTTTGTCAGTTTCTTGAATAATAAATAGTTTTATATTGCAGGACAAGACTTTCAAAATTTCTTTTATTTTTCTATTGGTTACTACCAAAATATGTTTTAAAAAAAATGGTTTCTCATCAGAAAGAATGAATGAAATTTTTCGCACAAAATGTTATAATTTTGTAATTAACTCAATAATTAAGTATTATATGATTATAAAAAGTTATTTAACGAATATTTTTAAAAATAGTCACATTTTGGGATATGTTGGGTGTTTTCAAAGTTACTACTTAGAAGGTTAAGTTGAAATTTTAAACGTTAATGATTTTTAATGTATAACAGTTATTAACAAATATTAAGTAAATAAATTAAATTAGATTTGATAAATCATTAAGTTAAAATGACAGTCCAATTATTATTTAATCACCATAATTTATAGTTTTGAACTAATTTTGTACAGAGCCTGTTGGAGCCAAAGCTCCAGCTGTGTCATTGGATGATAAAAGCAGAAATATTTATCGGAAAATTGGACAACCTTTTGAAATGTTGTGCCAAACGCAGGGTTACCCAGTCCCCATATTTAGGTATGATTGTGTAATGGCTGTATTCTTAAATTTGAGTAGATTAATTATTATAATTTTTGAAAAAACTTCTTGAAAAGATGCAAAATATGCTTTTAATATGAACAATACTGTTGAACGTGTTGCTAATTAAAATAAATTTCTTTATCTGAAAATTAATCATATTTTCTTGTGTTGACATTTATATAAAATATATATTTGGTCTAAAGTTTAAAATTAAACTTATTTACTACATATTTAATTTATTTTAAATTTAGAGTGCCTTACAAATTTCAATAGTAGAGAGAAAATATAAACATTTGTAAATTGAAATGATTTTAATTAAGGCTTAATTAGAGTGTTTATTGCAGATCATCAGTTGAGAGTTATTGCAATAGTACGGTGTTATATATAGTAGTTTAATTTCTTTTTGTAAAAGGTTTTTTATTTTTTGGTTTGATTTTTTTAACCTGCATTGATGCTGTTGACAAATAAATGTACCAATTATACAATATACGTATACATGTAAAATTTTGTTTAAAGATAATTATACTGAAAAAACATTATTCAAAGAACAAAAATCCTACATTGAACATTATTTAATTACATTGTTAGTTATATATCAAATTAATTTCACAATAATAAAACAATAACTTATATTAAAAATAATAAAAAAGAGCAAACAATACATGTTAACAAAAGTATTATATCATTTATTATTTATTATTATTAATAAACTAATCAATAACTGCCAGATTTATAATTTAAGTAAATTTATGAAAAGCTTATTGAGATAAAAGATGTTACTATGCGATCTTTGTTATTGTCTATGCCTTGACAGGGTGTCTAGTGACAGGGAAAACCGGGAAAACCTGGAAAAGTCAGGGAATTTTAAGATTCTGGAAAATTCAGGGAAAAGTCAGGGAAAATTTTAAAAAATCGGGAAAATATTTATTTTGATTAGAAACAAAACTAGTGGCTATTGCTCTCGAATATTTGTTATTGTAAGCCAGCGGGCTGGTTTAGGGCCAGGGCAGTCAGGAAATAACACTTCTTTATTTAGATGCCCATTATTTATTTGATAAGCCCAATGCTATGACTTCAGGACTTATGTCAATAAATATTAAACGTGTCGAGTTGGTACAGCTGGGAGGTTTTAGCCTGGACCGTGGCCTTGGGGTGCGCAGTGGTTCTGTTATCATATGGACAGGTGGGGATAACAGATAACTCAGTCTGTTTCTGACCACACAGAACGCTGTTTAAACATTCGTAGCCAGCTGTTTGTCTAGACTCGTGGTAGTATGTGTTTTATTTGACGGTGATTATTTGTACACTGTTTATTTCAACATGGAAGGTTCCAGTTTTCATTGCCGTAGCGGGCAAGCGCGTCATGCAGATGTCGTCATTACCTCCACTCCTTCCTTAGGATAAATATAAACTAAAAGATGAAGTGACTGAAGCAGAGATTATATGGTGCGTGAATTTAGTAATGCAACACTTCTTTACGCAATGCAGAAGGTAGTGTGTGCCTCTTTCCAAGGATGTTCCCTCATAGCACCATTGCACAGAACATGAGATTGGGGAAAGATAGAATTTCCTATAGTGTTGTATTCGGTTTATTAAATTATTTTAAATTCAAATTCTAACTATGTAATTGGCTTTGATGAAAGTTTAAACAAAATATCACAAAGAGCCCAAATGGATTTGAGTGTTAGGTATTGGGATGCAGAGACGGATGAAGTGAAAGCTCGATATTTTGGTTCTGTGTTTCTTACAGACACAAAAGCAAAAGAGTTACTCAATTAGTTCTTAAAAGGTGTTCAAAGTCTGGATTTATCCAAGATCCTTCAGATATCAAGGTCCTTCAGACATCGGATGGGCCCAATGTAAACTGGGATTTCTATAGACAGAAAATGACCGAGAAAGATAGAAGAGCAGCTGAGAAGAGGAAAAATAATATTCAGCTGAAGGAACTGGAAGCTAAAAAAAACAAAAGTGATGTCAGTTGCTACAAAAGAAATAGAACTTATATCTGAAGAGATTGAAAAACTAAAGCAAAAAAGCTAAGACAAGACAGTTGTATAAATTTGTTTATATTCTAAGTGTTATAAATATAGTGTAAATACAATTTAGAAAAGTCAGGGAAAACTCAGGGAATTTCTTCAAGCTATTTTACTAGACACCCTGGAAAAGTCAGGGAAAACTCAGGGAATTTCTTCAAGCTATTTTACTAGACACCCTGCTTGAGTTTTTCTTATATTAAACCTGAGTTATAAAGCCTGGCAAATCATTAGATAGTTTATCTCATGTCGTAGACACTCAAGTCTGACTGGATATGCCCATTCCAGACTGAATGCTGAGACACAAGTATGACATGTGGTTGAGGTAAAAGAGATATTTGATTAAGAAACTCTTGTTTCAACGTTATATTGTCTTAGCATATCCTTCCCACTTATTTTATCTTAAATGAAATGTTTTATTTAGTTATTTAGCCAACCTATTATTGGTGCATTTTTACAATATCAAAGCTTAATGTGGTTCCTGGGTGGCACCCAGTTGCATCATCTGATCATATACTTTTATTGTTTGTGAACACAGATGGATTCAATTTTATTTCTGTGAGGTGTTGCAAAAATATTTTTATAAAATATATAGTCTGTGCCATGTTTATTTTATGAAAAATATATAAAAATAAAACTAAAAACAAAAATGTTCAGTTATTTACATAAAACATAACTATTAAATGTTCATAAATCACTTGCTTAAACAAAAAATAGGTGTATGTGTACATTTTTTCTTGGAAACATCTCTAAGGATTTCCACAAACATTGGTATTTAGGAGGGTTTTAATCTCATCAGTTCAATGGGCTAAGTGAAAATTTTCTGAAAAATCTTTATCAAGTTTTCAAAAATTTTTAAGTTTATATTCCCAGAATTATATTGGACTGAAGCAAGAGTCAACTTGGATGTACTACACAAATACATCAATGACCAGTTAGACCAGCGTTTGCATTGACAATCCGTAAGTCACAGAGGCAAACTTTTGATTTACAAGTAATATCAAAGTGTAATAAGTATTAATCTTTATTAATGATTTTTTGAGTTTGACATTATAAATGACACTTTTCAAATCCGCAATAAATTTTATTTGAATTTTAAATGTTTTAATTCATTTGTAGTTTGCGAATCGGTACCAAAAGACAAAATATTTGGCTTTCAGGAATTTTTTCTAGCTTATTTTTCTGCCACAGATTCAATAGAATTTTATCAGAACTCAGGGGTAAGCATTGTCATTCAGGCATGCAACAACTTTTTCTTAGTTGTACCTTGTAATTTATTTTTGTACAATTTTTATTTAGAGCCAATCGGAGCAAAAGCACCAACATTTTCAAATGATGACAAGAGTCGCACAATTTTCCGTAACACAGAACAAGGAATTGTGTTGATATGTCATGCCCAAGGTTTTCCAGTTGCAAGTTTTAGGTAGGTCAGTTCTAATTTGGTGCTTTTATTTAATTGTGTTGAAAAAAAATTATACTGCCAAAATTATACACTGTAGGTGTCATTGTCAATATAAATAGACCAATAATTTTATTGATGGTTAAACAATATGTAATTTATTTAAAACAATGTTTGGTGTCAGTTCAGTTAGAAACAACATAACAATTTTGATTTTCTAACTTGAAAAATAAATCTTTTATTGGTAGAGAATATTTACAAACTGTCCGCCTTTATGTTTTGTTCTTAACTTGCAAGAATTTCTTTTGTTCAACAAACATGTATAAACTTTTTTATCAATTCATAATTAATTTCACCAAAATGCTGTTTATAAATGAATTCAAGCTACAGGTTTAACTTTATCTAAAATATCTCATAATTTCCAACAAAAATAGTATTCAGTTTTTAAAGTGAATCAGGTTACTAAAAAATAAAGACAGAGGTAGATACTTATTTCGACCTCAAAATGATATAGGGTACATTTGTATCCTAATAAATTTCTTACAAGGGACAACAAATCAAATGATTTTTCCATTTCAATTATTTGTTACATACACTTACTAACATGTTTTAATTTGATACACAATCTAATAGAACTTAAAAACCACTTAATGTCATACAATTTGTTGGGAGGTTTTTTTAACACTCACCATTTCATTGAGGCAAACAATTTTTAACCAGTTAACGAAGTTTTGTTAAAACTATTTTATGGAATTCTTGTTTGTGTGTGCAAATGGACAGATATTGACATGTTTTAGGGCTGTGTTAGCTACAAGTTCTGACTTATTTAACTTAGTCGTGATTTATTTATCTAGTAAAGTAACACTATATTTTTGTAACGTCGAGCTGCACAACACGACTGTATGTTTCTGAAGCTAATTGAAAAATTTGTATTGAAGTACTTGTATCACTTTCTTAATTGCTACATGGCGCTACAGCTCGGATTGGGCCTTGGCTTCCTTAACAGTGTCCTGCCATATACTTCTGTCTTTTGCGTTCCGTTTCCATGCTGTAATGCCGAGAATCCTTAAATCTTCCTCAAGGTCCTGTAGCCATCGTCTTTTCAGTCAGCCAACTCTTCTTTGGCCAATCATAGTGCCCGTTAAAAGTTTGTTTGGCATTTTATTGGTGAGCATTCTTATGATGTAACCCAACCATTCTAGACGTCACGTTTTAATAAAATGGACCATATTTGCATCTTTGTATAAGGAATGCAACTCGGCATTAGATCGAAGCTTCCACACATTTGTTTATTCATCGTGGATCGGACCATACATTTTCCTTACAAGCTTAAGCTCAAACAACCATTTTATCACTAAAAATTGATTATCTTGGTTCGTAATTGATAAGGTAAATCAATTTACACACTTACTATTTTTATTTCTATAGATAACATAGTTCTAAACATCAGAATAACGACAATACCACCTGTTAGAGAGTAAAAAGGCAAATGCAAGGAGATCTTGTGTTTATGCTGAAGAGCTATAAAAAACAAGTAGCTGAATAATGGCTAGCAAAAATCTTGAAAATATTTGTTTTTTCAACATGAACAATTCTTAATTAATGGAGAATACATTCATGGACATGGTTCATGAATGCAAATAGTGCATAGACAAATGTAAAGAAGTAAAAATATCATGACAATTAGTTTGCACTATTTTTTACGAGTTTCTCAATTGTGGTATATAAGACGTAGTAAAATTGTGTAGAATTAGTTGAAAAAAGTTTTTGTTTATTGCCATTTTATTAAATCTTATTATTTTAAATGTCATTCGTTATCTTAATCTTTGAATTTGTATCATTTAAGACAAGAACCAGAATCAGCTATTCTGTCAACATGATTTGCACAAATGTGCAATATGTTTTATGCCAAGACAATTCATCAACAGATAATTTTAAAAAAATTTGTTTATAATAATCTGTCATTCAACTCTCTTTACCATGTTTTATGGTTTTGAAAAGGCATACGATATGTCAGAAGAGAAATTTTCATTCTGAAATCATATTGAATACAAAGTAAAAAATAATGGAGGTGATTTTTTTTATTGTTTGTATATTATTGCTTAATTTGTACTTCTCCAAGGTTTTGAGTGCATTATAGTCAATAAAAAACTTGAGATATTTTTTTTAATAAACACCTACTTTCTTGCATACTAGATATATCCTGGACATAAATAAGAAATTTGTAATTTCATGTTATAAATAATATATAATATGTAAATTATTACACATTGGTATATCTCTATTTTTTTTACTAGGATCTCCATTGTTGAATTTTGAATATAATAAAATCCCATAACTTTACCACACTTGCCAAGTAATAAAACTAAAAATTGATAAAATCCTTAGCCTAACATTCACATAAGGCTTGTAATAGATTCATAGTCAGGATACTGATTTCATAATTTACACAGAGTTATCTCCCATATTTAGAACCCGTGGGTGCCAAAGCCCCAACTTTCTCAACCGATGCTAGAAGCAGTTCTTATTATCGAGTAGAAGGACAAAGTTTTGGTCTTTTATGTCAAGCTCAGTCTTTCCCTGTACCAATGTCTAGGTAAGTTTGTGCTTGTTTTTAGAATGTTACTTTAAAATGTGATTTCTGTAGTTGAAACAATTGCTAATAACATATTTTTACTATTTAACAAATCATATACATTAAATAGTAAATATACATTTTCTCCAATGATTTTTACCTAACATCAACAGTTATTTAGGTTATAAACTGATAAAAAGTCTTGCTACACATACTTGGAAGTATGGAGAACAATTTTTTGTTACTCTTAAAACTTTAAATTGTAGATTTTATTGTGCTTGGTGATCAGCAAAACTTTAATTCTTGAATTTTGTAGTCCATTACGTTCGTTGAATCTTATTAATTAAAAAAAAAAATTTAATGTTATTAAAATAATTATCAATTTGCCAAACTTATAAATTGAGTTGTTAAAAAACAACTAATCAGGACAAAAGGTTTTTTATTGCACTTATGTGTAAATCATGTATTGCAAATACTGCTATACCTTTAGGGGTGTGAATATGATCCACAAAGACTATGCAGGTTAGCTGCATCTACTAGGAGAAATATACTTTGTATGCCAGTCAGATATTTTTAGAGAACAAATAATATTCTCATCTATATTCAAACTTACACAAGAAGATGTATCTCTTGAATTTTGTAGTCCATTCCGTTTGGTGAATCTTAATTAATCACTTTAACATTAGTTTATGACTATCCGAACTTTAAATTTTGTAAATTTGTAAAAACTTACTGAGACACAGATGAAGATCGCCACGTAGCGATTGATAACGTTCTGTCTCAGAAAGTTTTTACAAATTTACAAAATTTAAAGTTCAGATAGTCATAAACTAATGGTAAAGTGATAAGGAAGATGTATACTTACATTCCCACATACTTTTATTTTCTGTATTTTTAGTTAGCAGTTAGATGCCTTTTTAAGACTGTGGTAAGAAATCATATTTAATTCAGGTATGTTTCTTCCCATACATAACTAAAGTATAAAGTGCACAACCTTGCATACATGAGCCAAATTGCCTTCCAAAGTAGGGAAAGTTAGTTATTAACTGTCAGGGAAGTCCTATCAGTAGTGTCCTAAGCGACATTTTTCTACAACACATAGAAAACACCAAGGTACTCACAAACAATACACACGCACACAAAATTATTTACTGGCACAGATATGTCGATGATATCATAACACTATACAGAGGCAACTCCCGTCAATGTGAAAAACTCCTCACCTACACTAATAAAATACACTCAAAACTCCACTTCACTTCAGAATTTGAAACCAACCGACCCCTAAATTTCCTCATCCTAACCATAACAAAAAGCCACACACAAAAACACAGCTTCAAAATTTTCAGGAAACCCATAACAACAGACACACTTATCCACAACACCTCAAACCACCCTATCAAACACAAACACACTGCCTTCAGATCTATGCTACATAGACTTAAAGAAGTCCCAATGACCACAGAAAACATAAACAAGGAACTAGACACAATTAAATATTTAGCATACACAAATGGATACAACACCACAATAATAGACAAACTATGGTACAAAAAAAAACTCTAAAATTAACAATCCAGACAGGGAAAACAGATACATCACATTACCATTCATAAACAAAACAACAAATAAAATTGCCCGCAAATTTCAAAAAATAGGTTACAAAATAGCATACAAAACCAATAACAAATTACAATACAAAATACAACAAAACACCAACAACAAAGATAAACTACAAGCACCAGGCGTATACAAACTAAACTGCGACGAATGTAACAAATTCTACATTGGACAAACAGGTTGCAGCTTTGAACAAAGAGTCGAAGAACACAAACATAACACCAACTCAATATTTTACAATCACTTAAAAGAAACAGGACACAAATACACAGACATTTATCATAATTTAGAAATCCTACACATCAACAAAAAAGGGCCACATCTCAACACACTAGAACAATATGAAATTTACAGACACACAAAAACACAAAATACAAACATATTAAACGAACAAACACAATACAAATCACACATTCTCTTTGATACTATCGAAAACCTACCTTTAAAACCGTCACCGCTTGACCCAACATCTCCAAGCAGAAGACACTGATGAAGATCGGAACATAGCGATCGAAAACGTTCTGTCTCAGTACGTTTTAACAAATTTACTAAATATAAAGTTCGGATAGTCATAAACTATTAATTAAGTGATTAAAAAAATATTGTTTATAATATTTCTTATAAAAAACGAAATTTTAGTTAACCATTGTCTTTAAATTATCTGCCTGAAATGAGGAATTTACTATTTAAAATTGTATTTGTCTGTAATGGTTTTTTGTATGAAAAATAAAGTGTATTTATATAATTCAGAAGATTTTCTTAAATGCAAAATTAAGTTGGTTCTTAGCTTAACTTTTGTATCTAAAAAAAACTTATATACTATATTAAATGTGTAATGAAACCGACTTTTATTCTTCAAATTATAAATTGAGATAATTCAAATTGTGTAATACTACAATGAAATAATCTTATATTTTTACCCTTGTCAATTTTGAAGATAATGTGTAACAAATATTCCTATTTCTGCTCTATTACAAATGTTGTTGTTGTTGTCGTGTGACAAGTGCAATAAAAACAGAAAAAAAGGTGTTCAGAGAAAGGTAGAGAGAGCACAGTTACACGGGTCCAAAAGCGTGAAGCACTGCATTGGCCACATCTGCAGCCTTGTCCATATAAAAGGTCTCCCTAGAACAGTTTAAGTCAATTTTAAATAGTGCTGCAATGATGGACAGGCAGTTGAAGAGGTGATCGGGATTAAGCTGTATCCTTGGGCAGTCCCTACATTCAGGGTATGTTCTTGATCCATCATGTATTTGAGGTGCATTGTCCTCAGTCTGGCAATTGTTTTTGTTATTTCCCTGTCAAAGTTAAGCTCGGGAAGTGATGATTTCCTTCAGTTGTTATGGCAGAACTTCTGTTTTGCAACGGCATTGACGTCAGAAGATGTTGTAATCATGGGGGCTGGTTCGATGGTCCCCGCTTCCTTGGCCAGAGAATCAGTCTCTTTGTTCCCTTTTGATGCCGACATGTGCCGGGATCCATTGAAGCGTACAAAGCTTCTTCTTGTCCTCTATTAAGGACAGGAAGGTATTGATCTTTTGGGCGATGTTTGTATTTCCTTTTTGGAGGGTCTGAAGAGCAGATCTGCAGTCCATGAAGATTACTATACCATCAGAGGGGATGATTGTTGTCCGAGTGAGGTAAATACTCAGAGCTTCTTTGATTGTGATGAGTTCGCTTGTGAAGTTGGAGGCAATTTTGCCTGCTGCAATTTTGTGTGTGGAAGTTGAGCCATTAGGGTAGGTTATAAAGATTCCGGATCCACCTCTATCGCAGTCAGAATTCGAAGAGCCGTCGATGTAAGCAGAGACCAAGTGTGGTTTTAAAATCTTGGCGATAGTTTCCATTCCTTTCCTCTTGATTGTTTCTTGAGGCTCTTTTTTGGAGCAGGGTTCGAGGAGATTCAAGTTTATATTCACAAAGGAGGGTGGTTTCAGCGGGAACCTGGGTTCTTGAAAGATGTCAAGGCTCGTGTGCTGTAGGTTGATGTCCTGTCTGATGTTTTTGTCATACTGGAGAGTAGAAGATCTTTATAGCCTGGTTTTTTCCGACCACTTCCGAAAGGTGACTTTTTAGATATGTTATTCGTGATTGCTCCTGATCTGGTTTGTGAATTTCACTGTGGCGACTTTTTCTCCGATTTTCCAATGGAGTTAGTCCACATACAGTTTCAGCTTTTAAATTATTTGTAGATGAGACGGCTCCAGTGATGGCTTTAGAGGCTCTGTACTGGACGGAGTCGATTTTCGAGGATGAAGATGCTGGAGCTCAGATTGGTGCTGCATATTCAAGGATTGGTTAGATGAGTGTTGTGTAAGTATTTAGGAGTGTCTTTGGTTTGGAACCCCAGTTTGAACCACAAAGTCTCCTCAGGATGCTTAGTTTTTTCAGAGACAATTGACAACCAATAATAAAAATATTATGTAGAAATTTCAATTCTCTTAACCTTCGAGGGAGCGCATAGATTTTCAAATGGGAGAGGGCGCTTGCGGAGGTTAATTCCCCACAAAAATCGTTTAAATCTAAATGGTTTTTGTTTTTATATTTGGGTGAATTTATAATTAAATACTTTATAAATACATTGTAAACAATTTCAGAAATCATTATTGCGCAATTTTGAATTTCTAAACATCATATTTCTAATAATGTCTCGAATTGTTAAAATGTGTAAGCAATGTATACTAGGCCATTGTTTTCATCATGGGAGAGGCGTTTGCCGGTTATTTTTCTGTAATAAAGTAATTAAACGTCTAAACATAAAAATATCTAATCGTGATAGTACATATATATAAATTTGAAATTCATTATAATATTTAGTGACAATAAAGAATGTTTTACTTCAAATATATAACTCTGAAAATTAGTGGATGAAAAAAATATTGCCTTTACATCACACTAGGTTCTACAGTCAAATAAAACTAGCAGAAATTTAATCTTTGTTGAAAAAAAAACTTATAATTGTTCATTTTCAAGCTCACTAGACACCACTATTATTGCATGAACATGATCCACTTTCAAGAGAATTATGTTTCTTCTTGCTGTCTTCCATTGCCTTAATGGTTCAGTATACCACAGCGTTTTTTGAATTTTAATATATAATACTTTTTTCCTCATAGTCAAACTGCATTATAATCGTGTCCTGTCGGATTTTTAGCGGATTTTTCTCTACAACTTCAAAATTGACAGATTATTAACAAATTGGCCACTTTCGTCATTTTCAGATTCACCTATTAAGTCTTCATTTGTTTCATTTTCAATTTCATTAATTTTTTCGTCAGGCTCATTAACTGGCTGAGACTTGTTTCTATCATTTTTCTAAAAACTGTCTAACAAAATCTCCGCTAGGCCATATTTCTTGAATTTCCTCTTTTTCGACACTACGCAGCATTTTACAAAGTATCTCCTCTTCATATGGAACAACAGTAAAATGTGAAACTTAGATACTAAAAAGACATACAACATTAAAATAACAATAACAACAAAAACAGTAATGCTTGAACTCCAAAAAGTCTTTTGTAAAGTAAATAACCGTGCAATAGGAACTCCCCACAAATACGTTACACGAAAGGGTGCTTGTGGACAAAACCTCGGCATTCTGACAGCGATTGACAAAGATTAGATTCACACTGACGCTACTTAGAAAAAATTAACAAAAATAGGTTGGACTGTTTCCTAGAATGCAGGTGGTGGATTAACGAGCTAGAAATAAACATCTGACAACTGGAAAGACGTTTTCCCAACAAATAATGGTATGTCCAGAGAAAAACTCTGCATGTCCCTCTCGAAGGTTAACCCATAATTAAATAATACTTAGCTAAGTGAATATGTAAAGGCCTACTTGCTGACGCTTTTCAAAACAATCGTTCCTTTTACGAAACATATCATTTCTCTTAACCCATTTAGGGCCATCCATTTTTGTCAAATTGCATATGAGAAAACCACTACAATTTTCCGGTTTTTGTAGGACTTAAATGTTATGTAGAATCCATTAAACATAGATAGAAACCTGATTTTTGTGTTATCGGTGCCACAATTACCTAGGATATTAATTTTTCATGTTATAAACATTTTTCCAGTTTTCAAGCATATAAAATCTTCAAAAAAATCTTGTCACCTTGAAATTTTCACACTTTCATCTCTAAGAGGTTTCTACATATGTTGTAAATTTAAACTGTCTAGAATTATGAAAATCTTAGTTTTTCACTATGTCTAAATTGTTATATTTTTACACTACAACCCTATTTCAGTTTATCTGTGTATCAATATTATTGCCTAAAATCTACAAGTATCCTATACTACATGTGAAATAAATTTCAACAAGTTTTGAAATCCATTACCACATAAGCATACAGATTGTTTCCTAAAGCACTAAAACACAACGCATAGAAAAAAAAGTAGAAAACTAATGAGAATTCAGCAGAAAAAATACTAAATAAATTAAAGGATATTCTTATAATAATTACGAAATGCGTAAAGAAAATGTGCATTTGATCACTGTAATACAGAACAGATGACTTGAACAACAAAAACATAAACAAGCGCAAACTGTCATTAGGATGCTTGCAACCGTCTAAATATATGTTCTTTGTACATTGCTCTATATGTGTGAAATAAGAACCATTTTGTTCTACTTCAAATAAGTTTTGCTTATGGTAATAATAGGAACATGATCTGTTAAGTTTTAAGAGAACTACAACTATTTGAAATTCCAAGCCGAAAAATGAGCTTGTGGTCTTTTTCAGATGCTATTCAGAGAGCTGATATATTGACTCAATATTGTGAAAGGTTAAAGAAAGAGTGACTTCATTTGTCACAAATTTTTGTAATTAGACACAAGAATTAAAATAGATTTAACTTAATTTTAAAATTTTTAGTTGTTCTATATCTCAAGTATTTTAACATATTTTTATTAATTCATCTCGTTCATCTGCATCATACAGATTTTGTAATCAAATTTAACCAAACTTTCCAATGAGCTAATGACCTAACATTTGAAACACAGCTCAGGACTGATTGACAATGTAAAAATATTGGATTGTTTATAATTTACTGCCTGGAATGAGGACTTATTGCCCATGGACTTTAAATTCAAGTTTTCCTCTTTCCAATGAGCGAGAGACTAGAAATTTTAAACATAGGTCAGGACTGAATGATAATGCAATACTATTAAGTTATTTATAATTTTCCATCCTATGCAAAACTATACTCTTTAAATTCCAGTTTCTCTTAAAGGCCTGCTCCACCCCGTTCTAAATAACTAATAAAATAATAATAAATAATTATATAAAAGAATTTTTTTTAACCTATTTTTAAAATGAACTAAAAATATAAAAGAATTTTTTTTAGATATAATTGGAGATTAGTAGTTTTTATAACCAGCTAGAAATTCATAATCCCATAAAGATTGACCTAAAAATGTGTGAATTAAAATAAATATGAAAATACTTTTAAAATTCAAAACAAAAATGCTGAGTGCAAAGTATATAATTGATATGAATTATTATGTGAATTGTAACAATAACTAAACTTTAGTATAATCCGGTTTTGAACATAACAAGTATTTGTACACTTAATACAATTCATAAATATTTAGGTCAATCTGTATAAAATTATGAATCTGTATAGTGTGATTAAGTTAACTGATCTGTAAGTATCCTAGGTTTACTACGGACCTTGTTTTTAAATCTTTAAAAAAATTAATTACGTGCCATTAAGAATTTGGCACTATTAAATATTTGAATATTAAAATAGTTTCACATTATTGGCAAAAGTCAAGCTATAACACTTTTTTATCTTATCAGAGCCTGTTGGAGCCAAAGGACCAACGTTTTCAAATGATTTGCTAACCTCTGGCTTTGGTCGCAAGTCAGGCCAGTCTTTTGCGTTACTTTGCTTGGCTCAGGCTTTTCCTACTCCTTCATTCAGGTAAACCTTAAAAAAGCACTATCAATTCTACATTTGTCGTTGAATTAATGTTAGCATTCAGGTAAACCTTAACCCCTTAACGGTCGATTTAAATTTCACTTTAACAACCCAAAAGTGCTTATTTTTTTTATTACTTATTTTTATTTGTTATAATATTACACAACTATTAAACATAAAATCAAAATTTAAAAAAATTATTTTTATGGAAGAAAGTGAAATTTACTTACATTTTGACGTTTTTTACAGAATTTCAGTTCTACATATCCATATATTCACTAATACTAGAAAAAAATTTAAAAAAACACTAGGCTAAAACTGTACATCACAAGTCTACAATTTTACACATTTTAGAAGTTTTTCTGTGTGTGGAATATTTTAAAGCATGGTGAAACGCAAAGTGCCACGTCGCACTCATTACACTGATAATGTGACTCATACATCACAAGTCTACAATTTTACACATTTTAGAAGTTTTTCTGTGTGTGGAATATTTTAAAGCATGGTGAAACGCAAAGTGCCACGTCGCACTCATTACACTGATAATGTGACTCACGCCGTATGTTATGCTTGGAACACACAGCACACCTCCTCATGGCATTTTTTCTTTTTTCTGTGGAAGGTACAAAATCAGGAAAATGCCTTTGCAGTAAACGTAGTGGATCATCTTCAGCGGAGGGTCTTCCTTTCTTTGGTTTATTTGATTCGTCCAGATGCTTTGAGACAATTTGCTCTACAAGATTTTCTCTAAATTGGAGACAAGTCATTGAACCCCCGGATTCTTGGTGTAATACATGTGCATTGAAAATGCACATATTTACCAAATGCCGAAACTCCTTTTTGTACCATATTTTCTGCCGTTTACGTTCCATAGGATAGGCAGACAACATCTGGTCGACCCTGTCGACGCCGCCCATATTTTTGTTATAGTCATGAACTATTTCAGGTATTACAACTTCTTTTCCTCTTCTTATAACCGGAACATAGCTAATTTCATGTCTAGTTGATAAAAGGTGAACGTCCCTTTTGTCAGCCCACTTGATATAGATCATCCTCCCTTCTTTTTCAACAACAGCAAGTGACTCATTTTTTGATAATTTTTGTTTTACAGCATCTTTTGGCAAACCTTTTCTATTGCTTCGGACAGTTCCAACAACATCGGTTTTTTTACTAGTTAGAACTAGTGCTAGTTCTGGACTGGTATACAAATTGTCTGTATACACACAGTAACCGTGATCAAGTAAACCTTCCATTACTTTCAGAACTACATTGACTGTATGAGGGTGTTGCGTATTTTGGGCTATTTCAGTTTCCTTTCCGGTGTAAACTATTACCTTCCAAATATAACCTGTTTTAGCCTCAGATAGTATATACGATTTAATTCCAAATCATGCTCTTTTGATTTTTATGTACTGTAAGAAACTCAACCGCCCTTTCCACAAGAGTAGGCTTTCATCTACGGAGACATTGCGACTAGGAACATAAACTTGGGGGTGGAAAACAATTTTTTGTTTGTATAATATTTTCCTACTTCAGGTTTCCAAATAAGACCTAGCAGCACATACACAGCCAATAAAATAAATATTTCGTCGGTGTTTGTTTCTTTCCAAGCATGAAATCTAGAAAAGCGTAGAAGAGGACGATTGGCTAAAAACTGCTCCGCATATTTATTAGTTTGTTGCACAATAATATCAACCAACTCATCTGTGATAAATAACTTGAATAGTTCATATGGATCATTATGATTTTGTATCGTTACCTTCATTCCTGGATCTCCAGTGAAAACTTTTTCAATTAATTTTTTTCCAGCAGAGTGGTAGTTTTCCCAAACAAGGCTATTTAGATTTGGAAGGACAGCAGCTGCATTTACTGGGTTTGGATTTTGCACCTGAGCGCCTAATACTAGAGGAGCACTGTCTTCTATCTCAATTTCCTCCCCTAAATCATCTATTTCATCTTCTGAATCACTATCAGAAGCACTTTCTAACAAAAATTCATGCAATTGTCTGTCACTCAAAAATTCATCCGTTTTATAGAATGTATGAATACCTTTATAACCTAAAGCTAAAGTTCAAGAAATATCTCTCTTGAAAAAGTAAACAGAAATATCAATATTACTATAAATAACTTCAAACACTAACTACACTATACAAAAAATAATTAAATTGCATAAATAACACTATGAAACAATATGGCAAACAAATAGACAAGCACAAATGCACAGCAGGTTGACCGTTGGCAACTCACAATTCAAACGTCTTGAATCGAAAAAAGCATTGGTAAAAATAGTACCATATTACAAAATATTTGCTTGAAGATATATGCACACGATCTATCTGCATTCGGATGAACTTTGTCGAGCAAACGCGGCATAAACGGAATAAATACGGTCAAGCCATTGACGCGACGTGTATACGCGGCAGCGGCCATTTTTCAGCATTCAGCTCGTGTCGCGTATAGTCGTCACAAACCAGTAAGGGGTTAACAGAGCACTATAAATTCTACATTTGTCATTGAATTAATGTTAGGTATTATCTTGGGTTTTGCCAATAAAAAAAAGCAAAAGCTTGAATATAGTCAGTGAGCATTACTTGAACTAATTTATCACGGAAAACCTAAACATATCCTGAAAGCTTCAAACCATGGAATGGGTAGGTAATTTGAAATGCTTTGTGGCCTTTTTCAACGTTGATTATAATTTATCACTGTTGGGTTTCTGCTTTTAGCAATGATTACGGAAGTACCATAAATTCAGGTATAAGATAAATATGAAATGGACTTTGTATTTTATATAGTCTAAGAATTTTATTGAATATAGAGATACTTTAGTTGATAACGCTGTTATTATGTTCATAATAAAAACATATGATGTTGAGTATTAGATCAGTAAAACTATTAAATTTGTGCATCTTTTCATTGATGAGAGTAAAATTAACTTTGTGAACACAGATTATACGCTTTCCTAGAATAGATATCTAGCTAGAACCATTTATAAGCAATCCATACAAAAAAATGTAAAATAACCTAAAATTGACAATTGAATATTACACAAATTTTTATTTTTTTGGATATTTCATAACTATACAGTTCTACCTATGTGCCGTGATGCTGATAAAATAAGTAATGAGTAAATGTTCTTAAGCGAACATTATTATAAATAATCTTGATTTACAATAGTTTCTTCACACCAGCTGTGAAAAAAATATCAAAACTTTATACTTCACCTGTATATTTTAACAATCGTTTTTTAGTGATTCTTGAATAGTTTAGAAAAACATAGGGTACCTTCATCTATACTAAGGGCATGATTTTTTCACAATTTTTCATGTAATGTTAGTTTAACTATAAATAAATCTGAATAGAACCTGTTGGTGCTAAAGCTCCGAAGTTTTCTACCAATAACAAAATCAGTTGGTTTTATCACTCGGCCAATGAAGGTATTGCTCTACTCTGTCCAGCTCAGAGTTTCCCAGTGCCTTCTTTTAGGTAAGCCGCATAGGGTTATATGAAGTTCTTTATTTAAGTTTCTTCATTTAAGCAAACTTGCCTTTTTAATTTATTTTTACAACAAAATTCTACCAGTTACAATAGTTTGTTTTGATTTTATTACATTTGATACATACTGCCTAAAAATATAGAACATTATATTATCCAAATTATGATAATTATTGATCTAATACAGTTATGACATTGTCTGTATTTGTATTGCTTTTCCATTGGCGAACTCTTTGAATTAAAGTTATTGCAATATTTTGTTATAGGCGAATATGTTTAAGAGATAATAATCATATTGTATATTCTTTTACTACAGAACAATTTTGATATTTCGCTGCCTTATTTTATATAGAGGTTGGTGTTGTAGATAAGGGACATGATCATACCAGGTATACTAAAAAGCATTTAAATGAAAAGATTTTTAGCCTTTCATTAGTTTAATTATTATTTATATCATTATAATGACCTTGCTAATAGAGCCATACCTTGATCAAATTACCCTCAACAAATTGAATTCATTGATAAATCAAATTTTTAATATTCCTCTTGAATGTTCCACATGAAAATTCCACATGGAAAACTAGCAGTTAGACCTTTCAATATCCAAGTTTTGGGGAGAAAATTTCTACAATTTGTAGTAATAATAAATCATAATTTGTAGTGATGAATTCAAGTTTTAACCTGCAACTTTAAGCTGTGGTTTGCTAAGATTATTGCACAGAGTAGGTCAGAGTTTAACAAGAGCAGCAGGTTTTAAATTTATTTCAACTTTATAAAGTGCTCTGGATAGTGACACTGTCAACCATAATAAATTTCATATATGTGTGAAACACTTATTATAATTTGGGTGGGCAATTTTAGAAAGTAGGATGCATAAAGAAAGATTTTTATAATTTGTAGGTTTAGAAACACTTAACCGTTTTAAAACCAGAGAACAAAATATAACAGTTTATCAAATGTTTGACAGTAGCTGGTTTGTCTTCTGTTTACTTCAAGCTGGTAAAGTAGTTAATTTGTTTTTTTTTTATTAATATTTTGTAATTTTTAGTGTTATTTGCATAGATATTTGTAACATTTCAAAACAATGAATATTATAATAATTGTTTTACGTCAGGGATGTTGTCAGATAATTTCAACTTGGTGTGTCGGTAACAATAATACAGAGTGTACATTTTTATTTTTAACTAACTTTAACTAAGATTTTTTTATATCTTTAACTAACTAAAAGGAGGGGGTTTTGTTCGACCTATATGTTATTTTATGTTTGTTCCAATTTAATTTTGGAAGTGATAAACCTATCAAAGTAATTTTACTTTCAAATGAAAGGGAACCCTCCCGGTGGTCCCACAAAGTTACATCCCAATCTATCTGATTTTGAGCCAATAATATGCTGTTTTAACCTTAAGTGAATTTCTTTTTAAATAAGGATATAAATTATGAAATAAATCAGCAAAATTATCAATCATAGCATTCATTTATGCAGTATTATACCATATATAAAAATAATATACAAAAATATAAGTATAATACAAATAGATTTTATTATTTCTTGCTTTTTATTTCAACATTGGATTCTAATGAATGATTTTCCTCATGAAAGCTGCTTTTTTTGAGGGTTTACCCATATCAATATATAACTCAAATGAAATCAACCAAAATAAATACACTATAAATAAAAAAGTTGCTTGGGTAGAGGGTTAGCTTCGTAAAAGGGATGAATGTTTTGAAACGGGGTCAACAAGTAAGCAATTACGTATTCACTTGGTTAAGTATTTTCAAAATTAGCCTAAAAATAAGATTTAGGCCAAGAGGGCATTAGAATATATGAAAATTTATAAATTAATTAAAAATGACAAGACAAATATTGTATGTTTAACTGAAATTTAGGTGTAGGGTAATACGAAAGACACTAGAAAATAACATTTAGCATACTTGTAAATTGATTTCTCGGAGTCAGTATTTCCTCTAGTGAACGGACTGTAATAGCCTATATTTACTTCAACTGTTGGATATAATACATGCTTTTATTACTTTTGTTTGTGTCTGAAGTATCCTTTTTTAAGAGCTTCATTAAGTAGCATTAAAATGTTAGGAATTTTTAAATGTATGATTAATTTTAAAAATCCTAACATTTCGCTTTGCGGTAAAATATGCAGTTTTTGAGTTGGCACCTTAATTTATAACAAAATAAGCATTGAAGTTACTTGACAATTGATAATTATGGGGAAATATTAAAATTGTCGAAAAATAATAAACAACCTACTTTACGATGACGGTAAAAAACACATATTTAGTCTCAATTTGAGTATTTTTTATGCTGGATATGCTTAAAATATAAGTTTTAGAGTGGTAAAAATCCAATATTTTCTAGGGGGTGAACAAACCGAAGTCCCCCCGGTCTCGTTGTAGTTCTGTCCCCCCCCTTTGACAAAATCCTGGGTGCACCCCTGGTCAAATATCTCCGAAGTGATTATCTGCCATAAATCTTTACATCTACAAGACTAAGTAAAAAGTAGTGTTCAAAATATTTTTTGTTATGGTTTTGTTACATCATCAGCCATAAGTACTTCATAATATATTTTCAATAAAAAAAAACAAATTTTCAACTTAGCACTATGAAAGAGAAAAGTAAAAATTTGGTTCTTTAAAGTGTTATCCTAGAAAAATGTTTTTATTACAAACATATTCTTCCTAGATGGATTAATGTCAACCTTTTCTCACCCTTTTCAATCTCAAATAACAAGTTAGCTACCTTACTGGAGCTGTTGGGGTACCTTGATAATCAACAGGCGTAATTTATATGTTGTTGCTAATTCAAAAACATTTAGACTTAGTTATTGTGATTATTTATCAGAACCGGTTGGCGCTAAAGGTCCAAAGTTCTCAACAAATGACAAAATAAGTTGGTTTTATTATTCAGCCAATGACGATATAACATTGCTTTGTCCAGCTCAGGGGTTTCCAGTGCCGTCATTCAGGTAAGGAAAATATTTAATGCAAAAGATTGGATTTGCAAATAGCTTTTGACAAAAATAATTTTAGGCGAACATTAGGACTGAAATTTGTATGGGTTGGATTTGAATTTATTGCTTTAGGCTTTTAAATAAGATGCAATACAGATATAAACTTAATAGAAATTTTAAATAGCTAAAAAAACTTTTTTTAATGAAGCACTTAATTTTATTTATACAGTTAATAATACAAATATGTGCAAAAATATCTTCATTTTTGATGAAGTAATGATAAAGTCTTGCCGGCTTGGGAATCTTACCAGCTTCTTACAGCTTGTTTGATATTATCTTTGCTTTAAATCAGTCGAGTTTCTTTCTAAGAATTGTTTTCACAAGTTACTGTATAGTATCTAAAAAGAAACACCAACTCTAATATTCTTTTTCTTTAAGTTTTAATATTTTTCTCAACAAAGCTACATCCTAAAATTAAAATTAACGTTTATTTATAAGTTTAATAATAAAAACATTTTTATTTCTTTGATTCTCAGGCAAATATGTACCATCAATAAAAACATGCAAAAGTCTATGACACTTTTACTGAATCTTCCAGATGATGATCAATCATCAATAACACTTATTTAAAGAAAAATTCCACTTGTAATTCTGAGCAGGTACTTTTAGAACATAGGAACAATAGGCAAACATTTATGATTTCATTCTACAATTTAGAAACACTGACTGAACATAAATAAAAAATCTAAGATTTCCTGAATGGCAAAAGCATTTTCTACATCTATTGAATCACGGTAAAGTTTTTCAGTGCTGACTTGAAATAATTAATGAAATTTATAGTTTCCATAGGAAAGAAATAATTGTGTTATAAAAAGAATTGACATTTGTTGATTCTATCTTCGCGTGAGCTACTAGTAATCACTAATTCTTTTAAATGTTTTAAACTTGCCTATAGTAGCACTTACTTTGCTTGTTGAGGATGGCCGTTTCTGGAGATGTGTCCCTTTGTCAACTCAGACCGTAAATCAATGTGAAGGGAAAGTTTTGTTACCTTGAGATGTACGTTACGGTATCGATGGATGATTGATGCTCGGCTTGCAATATTAAGTTACGGTCTGAGTTGACAAAGGGACACATCTCCCGAAACGGCAGTCCTCAACAAGCAAAGTAAGTGCTACTATAGGCAAGTTAAAACATTTAAAAGTGTTTAGTAAAAAGAATCGGTTTTCATTCAGTAATAATACATTACCCAATAGCCACTCTGGTAAATAAAGTAATTAAAATAGACTTTTGTAATGGTTTAGAGCAGGGGTTCTCAAAGTAGGCAGGTGTAGATAAGTGCCAGGGTGTGTAGATAAGTGCACTGAAACTGTCTATAGATGAGGGGTTTATGTTCTCAATTAGGTGTATCAGCGGGTAGACTGACTACTTTTTTTTAGAATGTTGAGTCTCAATATACCCTTATTATTGAGTTATGCTCTGTGGGCAAGGAGCAAACATCTCTGGAGCAGAGATAAGCTTCTTAATTCATTATAGTGATTTTCTACATTTTATTTTGAAAACTATAATATGTATGTGTGTCATTTTTTTTTTTTACTTACATTATGCAATTTTAACAATGTTTTAAGATATATGTTGTGCATGGGCCGAAATAGTTTTATCACTGTAGGATTGCAGCGCTATCAGTTAGAGGGTTAGATATATTTATATATTATATAAATTAAAAGTTTAATAAAATTTCCTGATGTTTATTTGACCTTACCAGCTTCAGTTACATATTCAGATTGTAATTCTTGATCATAAATAAATAGAAGTTGGCACAACCTCATGTCAGGGTTATAAAGGAGGTGCAGAGCCTGAAAGATTAAGAACCCTAGGTTTAGAGTATGATATTTGGTCAGTCTAGAGTCTGTCTAGTGTTCAAACTAGTATTTTGTGAACAGAAAAAACAATTTTTTTCAAATTTATTTATAAAAGAAAGATTAAGCATATTTTCTAAATAATTCATGACTAAACATTTAGGTTAACAGTTTGTTATGCCTAACCGTTATGTTAACCTTAAGTTTTTTATTTAAAAACTAAATACATAAACAACTTATTTGTGGTTTACATAGCCAAATTATTGCCACATATGTTTGCCCCAACTTTTGAGTCGCACTGCAAAATGCCACAAAAATCTACTTTTCAGTTAAAAATCTTAGTTGGTATAAATTAAAATCTAAATACCAATAGCCTTACAATTTTATAAAAAAAAAACAATTCTGAATATTGATTACCTCTGTAAATTTTGATCCAAATTGATAATGTTACCTGTACAACTACAGTTATTTTGGTTATACTAATAGCATATTTACTAGTAAAGTACTTATTTTTATAGTGTGTGAATTAGTAAATAAAAGCATCTATGGAATTTCATCTGGGAGGGTTTTCAAGTAAAAACTACATTTGTATTAGTAGGTATAAATTATTTTATTTCTACAGAACCTGTGGGTGCTAAACGTCCAACATTTTCAACAGACGATAAAAGTAGTTCTTTTTTTCGAATTGTACAGCAAGGTTTTGCCCTTCTTTGCCCGGCTCAGGGATTTCCGGTTCCAATGTTCAGGTGAGGTTATTTCAGAATTTAATTTTTTATTTTCTACAGAACCAGTTGGTGCAAAAGCTCCAACATTCTCTACAGACAACAAGAGTGGTTTGTTTTTTCGTTTAGCTGGTATAGGGTTTGCTTTATTGTGTCCAGCACAGGGATTTCCTGTCCCAATGTTCAGGCGAGTATTTCACATATCTATTTTTAATTTTCCTCTAAACCATTTTGTACAGTTTCTAAAACAAAATATAAGTTCTGGCTAAAATCCTATGATGTAAATTTTAAAAAAAAACTATTGGTTTTAAAAAATGTGAGTAATTTAATATCAATAATAAAAATATGCCAACTGTATTAAAAGAATATAGATTAAAATATAAATAAAATTCAAGGAATGAAATGAATTTTTATTTTATAGGTAGAATTTTTTAGATTCATTTAAATATGCTAGGAAATCCCATACTCATAACAATATACATTTAATGTTACACTTTTCACTAAGTAGTAAGTCTTTATTTTGGTATTATTCCTTTTGTCTGAGTTTCGTATTGTTTCAAATCATAATATAACTTTTTTTAAACTAACACGAAGTAATTTTTGTAAAAATTATTTCTGTTATATTTACAAAATTTCAATTCAAAATAACTACTTATACAATATCCCCTACTCAGTGTTTGTATGAAATGGTACACATATAGGAGAATTTATTTTCAGTTTTTATAAATTTATTTATAGAACCAGTTGGAGTTAAAGCACCAAGTTTTTCAACAGATACCAAAATTACATCTTATGTTCGTAAGTTAGGCCAAGGTTTTGGTCTCCTTTGTCAAGCACAAGGGTATCCTGTCCCATCCATTAGGTAAGGTAATCGTTTCATTTATTAAAAATCAAGAAAGGATAAAAACTAAAAAAAATTAAAAGGATAAAATTAAAGGTTTTGTAAAAAAGCACATTTAACCTTATTTTGCATATGAAATTAATGAAATCAAGGTTTTTGTAACAAAATAGAGCACTATTTTAAACTATCATCATACTGTAGCCCCAACGAATTTGTTTAGGATAAGTTTAAATTTTTTTAAAAAAAAAGTAATTTTGTCTTTTTAAAAATTGTGCATATTTGGTGCATCAGTATCAATTTTTATTATTTTCTAAAAAATTTTCACATCACAATGTGTAGTTTTATTTTTGCAATATCAATTACATGTGTATAACTAATAAATACAGAAAACTAATCCAATGAAACAATAATACTGTCTTGTAAGTTTAAGATTGGGGTTATTAACAAGAGAACATGTACTCACAAATTATAGATAATAAGTATGGACACCATACAACTATAATTATATTTTGTTTACCCCATATACAGAGTGAGCTATAATTAAGAGCGATTATAATTAATAACCTTTTTTAAAAGGTTATTAAGAAAAAACAATTTGTTAGAAAAAATTGTCCATATCATAATACTAAAATACTTCAAAAAGCATTTTTACAATAGTAAAACATCAGTTATTTTTTTTAAGATAACTCTGGTAAGATGGTGTCCATTTAGACACACATTAGTGACAATGCTGTAACAGTTACTTTAGATATATATGCAAACATGGAGGAAAACATTTTTACTCCATAACTTGTAGACTACAAAGTGAATGGTGAGATGTTTTTGCAGCATGACGGAGAAACCTCCCACACTGCTCGAGTAAGCATGTATAGTGTCAATCATTTATTTTCAAA
Organism: Prosapia bicincta; assembly: GCA_036971475.1. Lineage (NCBI taxonomy): Eukaryota > Metazoa > Arthropoda > Insecta > Hemiptera > Cercopidae > Prosapia > Prosapia bicincta. The sequence goes on from JBAIZL010000005.1 coordinate 166,604,292, forward strand.
TCATATGATCTCCCTAAATCAGGCTCGTATCCAGGTGCTTTGGGGGGGGGCGATTAATGCATTATATATATATATATATATATATTATATGTGTGTGTGTGCGCGCACGCGTGCATGTATGTAAAAACATGAAACAAAAATGCTTATGCATTTTGCGTATGTGTGGGTCTATAAACGGACACCATCTTACTGGAGTTATCTTTAAAAAAATAACCGATGTTTTACTTTTGTAAAAATGCTGTTTCATATATGTTAAGATTATAATATTTAAAAAAATTTTAACGAAGTGCTTTTTATAACAGCCTTGTAACAATTGCTCTTTATTATCCCTCACCCTGTATATATTTCAGATACAAGGCAACCATCTTTAGGTTTATTTGGCAATTTAAATGTTAAAAGTGTTCTTATTTGTTTCAAATTCAACACCATTGAAATTATGGGTAAGATATATGATAGTTTGTGACAGAAAATTTTTAAAACGTGACTATAGTATTTTCAATTTGAATTTAATACAAATTTAATTTTAAAAAATTTAAATGTTTTTGTCTCCTTTCTTGGTTTTGTTTCTATTGATAGCTACTGCATGATTTATATATATATATATACTCGTATATATTTTAGAACCTGTAGGGGTAAAAGCACCGACATTTTCTTCAGAAACTACAATTTCATCTTTAAAAAGGTATTTAGGCCAACCCTATGTCATGCTGTGTCAAGCACAAGGATATCCTGTTCCTAGTGTGAGGTATGTATGCTGGCTGATCTTTCAAGCTTATCTGTTTCATTTAAACAAAAAGAAAGTTACTGAAAATCAATATTACACCTCCAAGTAGGTAGTTCCACTTTGAATATTTCATTTATAGTTATGGTTAGAATCTACATAATTAAGTTAGACATTCTCTTTGTACAGGACTAATGTACAGTTTGTAACTCGTTCATTATTAGTAGCATTGTGTCTTGGCTGGCATGTGACACCACTGGTGTGACGCTGACAGTTTACATCACCTTACTATTTCCTTTGGATTTTTATTGAATATGCATCCAGTTTTAATTGAAGTCAATAATCTTTTGTTGGTATTGCAGTTAAATGTTACCTGCCTCCAAAGTTACTTTAGTTATTTCTGTTTTCTTTGTTTAGTCCCTATTAATTGAGTGTAGATTTTACTTACAACAGTCATATACATATGGTGGAAGTAACTACTACTTAGTTTTTTATTTCCCTTTTGGTTTTATTTAGAACTTGTTTCATTCCATTAATAATATCTTTAATGAAAGTATAGATAAAGAACCTGAACACTAATTTCACAACCACACTGTACATGTTCAAATTATCATACAAAGTTACATATGCTGAATCTTCCAGATTGCAACTTCTTCATTGTATTGTCAAATCATGATCTCCATCTTCCGATGTTAAGACCCTTGAACAGCAGTAGCAATGTGAGCTATCTGTGGCCTACTATTATACCAGTCACTTTCCACCTTTGTGGGGCAATTTTGAATTTGTTGAATGTCTCCCCATAAAATCGTTTTCATCAAAACATCTACTCACTTGTATGAATTGTTACACTTTGGAAGTTATCAACCTTTTGTCAAAGTGTCCTGCAGTGTCGGGGTTTAAATAGTTCAGTTATTTTGACAAAAATCAAAAATTTAATGATCATATATAACAACAATACTTAAATGCTCAAGAATCAGCTTTTGCCACACTGACCATTAATAATGAATTAATTTGTTGGAGTCAAAGGGTAAATTAATTCATACTCAGTAAGTTGTATAACAGTGTCAATTGCTTAGCATCAGTAGAGCTAAGTTGTATGAGAAACCCCCATGTTTGCTTTTAGGCAGCTGTTATCCCTTTTGTTTTCATTTTGTTTAACACTTTCAGCATGGCGGCGATATTTGTGATCTCATCAAACTACTCTCTTTGTTTTCGTTAACTTCCACCTCTGACGGCAGTGGAACGCTATGCGGGTAGCATAGCTTGTCATAGCATCTAATTATCGAGCCCGTTGTTTTCATCTCAATAATCTTATTTCTAACATATACATGTTTATTCTGGACATCAGAACAGTGTATTAGACACTAAAATATTGTTTTTTTATTGGGTCACAATTAAAAAAAAGAAATACAAATGATAAATTACTGTATGACAAATAATAAAACACAATAAAAAAGAAAGAGAATAGAAGACAATTTACATACAAAACTAAAGACCCTACTACTAAAATATACTACATACTAAAATAAGCACTTAACGTGTAACTCGGAATGTTTGTTTCTGTTTGTGCCATGTGTTTCACAAAGCCATAGAGATCGATAATGTAAATGGAGACATAGATAATACATTTGTAACGTCCGAGACTATTTATAGCCGAGATTAGCTGACATTTGTTTACTACAATCTTATAATGACATATTAGGTTTTCAGCTGTCAAAGCATTTTGCCAATGGCTCTTATTTACAGTAGTCTGTTCCCACCTGGAGTAGGTTCATTTATTCTAATAGGACAATTATCGTTTATTAATGCATTATTTCAAAAAGCTTAGCCTATTTTTATGATCGTTGTTTTACCGGATATTTTGCCGCGTTAAGTGGTTAAAACTAAAAAACAATAAAATATAAAAGTTAAACCAAATTAAATCTGTTCATAAATCTCCCTTAAGCATTATTTCAGAGGCATCAAAAAGTTAACTTGGGATGGTCGGATTTAAAAACGACTCAGGCACAATGTTCTCCAAACTCTTCTGAAGCACTGACGTAAAAATCAAATCTTTATACAAACACATATCGACACTAGAGAAGTTTCAGTTAGCTTGGGAGTGAGCGTGCCGGTGAGCTCCCCATCTCTAAAAAATAAGCTGTGCTTCGTAAGGGAACCCAGAGCGTGCCGGTACGCTAGCCGTGCTGAATGTGTTAAATAGGTTTTATTTAATATTACCTTTAATCTTTCGTTAATGCCTTCTGTTTTCATTTTATTGATTTAATATTAACTATTTATTATTGAGTCTAAACTTTCATTAACTTAACAGCGGTATACTTCCAACGACAATATCATTTGTAAATATTGATCATACCGTATGTGATTTTTGTGAAAACTGTTTAGGAATATGTGAACTTTTGAGTTATCATTTATTTTTGTAAAGGTTAAAACTCAAACAATCTTTCTCACACATGATACACATCAGTGTAGTTATTTAGAAAGGATAATTATCTTATTACACTTTGATACTACTTGCGACCAGACTTTTTGTTAACTAAAGGTTGTTAAATTGTTAACTTACACTTGGAGGAAACGTTTTTGTCCTTACGTTTCCTCCAAGTGTAAGTTAACAATTTAACAACCTTTATTTAACAAAAAGTCTGGTTGCAAGTAATATCAAAGTGCAATAAGTAATTAACAACCAGCTCGTCATGAACAGCAACAAATTTTTGATAATTATCTGTTAGATCTAATGAATTAAATATAATTTTTTTTAAAATTCTTGACATCTCGATTCATAAAAAACAGTATACAAATTTATAAATGTCAGTTGCTAATTTACTGTCAATTTTACTAGTATGACCACTGAAGTTTTCATATGCAAAATTAATGCATTTTCTGTCTGTGAGTATAGATGAAACTTTTATTTAAACTTAATAAAATGTAGACTTATAATTTAAATAAATATATAGAAAAATACTAAAAAACAAAGGTTTAAATTGCATTGTGCAGTCTTCATCAAAGTGATCCAATAAAAATAAATTGTCTTGGTATATTTTTCATGAAGTTTTGTAAATTATTGAAATTAGCTTTAATTTAAATGATGTTGATAACTTGTTTTTTTATTAAGTTCTATCGTATGTGTTTTTACCATTTTTTAAATGATATGCTGATACTGTTCAGAATTGTCTCTAATAGCATTTAAAAGAATATTGTTTTGTTTGAAATTGAATTTTATTTATTATACTGAAACAATTAAGCTCATTATTAAAATCATATTATACTGGATATCCTATATTTTTTTATAGCTTTCAAATTCTTTTTAATAAATGAACCATATAAGATTAGTATTTTCTACAACTCAAAACAACTGTCAGTTTTCTTATACTAAATTTTCTCAGCCTGTTCGTATGTTTATTCACTGTCAATTTATTTCATCTTAACGTTCTTTAATGCTCCCATGTTATCAAGTTTATAAATGTAGGTATATTATAATTTATATTGTTAAAACATTGCAAGACATATAAGATTTAGTTTTATTGTTAGGAAACTTATTTTAGTTGATTAGAAAAATCTATTCATTTTTCTGGTGAGGAGGTTGTAATTATTATTTCTCACCTGGTATAGTCTTTACTTAGTCAATGGGAAATAACATCATCACAATGATTATATCAAATGCATTACCTTAAAGTTTATTGTAATATAATTCAGAGATTTACAGATTCTTACCTTGGTGATATTATTGCTTTGAAACTTGAAAATCATTTTCAGCTGTTTAAAATTTTTTTAAAAGTTTATATATGTACAAAAATATCAATATGCTGCAAATATTTTTCTACCATTACTAAACATATTTTAGCATAGTTCTATTCTTCGTTATAATATTTCTTTTAGTTCTTGACGGTATTTTTTTTTTTTTAATTTGAAGGAGGAAGTATCTAATTTTAATGTATTTCTGGAACTAAGTTAATACAATTATGTTGACAATGTGTAAGGTTAATAAAATAAACATTTTATAAACTTTGGAAAGATGTAATTTAGTTGAACTTCTCTTCAAACATTACTGTTCTAATATTCAGGTTTGATTTAAAGAGTGGGTTTGATTTAAATAGCTATAAGAGCTATTTAACATTGTCTTTTCAGTGTTAACATTGCATTTTTTCTCGATTCCATAAATATTTTTGACAGTTTGAAACTTTTTTTACTTAGAGCCAGTTGGCGTCAAAGCACCTACGTTCTCTTCAGAAACAAAAATTTCTTCTCTAATACGACATTTAGGTCAGGGCTATGTTATGCTCTGTCAAGCACAGGGGTTTCCAGTCCCAAATTTTAGGTATGTTTTCCTTTTAAATATCTTCTGTTAACTAACTAATTTTGTACATACCTAAGTGGATGAAATAAAATAATAAAATTAGAAAATATTTGCATACACAATATATAGAATAATTGGCTTCCATGAGATTTGTAATTTCTATTTTAATTAATTTTTAAAGATATTTATTAACTTATTTATGTTTTTAATTATACCTGTTTAGCCTTGATTTATACTAAATGATTAGTCATGTAATATTATTTTAATTCTAATATTGACATTATTAATAACTAATTATAATAATACATTAAAATATTCGTAGGCAAAAAGTCACATCCGTATTTTGAACAGAATAATTGATAAAAGATTTTTTTTACTTACAAACGAACAAAAAATCTTACTGAATTACTTAATAAACTGAACTTTAATTTACTAAAAAAATAACTACTAATTTACATTTTTAAATTATAAGATTTGATGAGTGTTTAGCTAATTTCAGGAGAAAACAAACAGAAAAGAAATATTTACATATTAACAGTTGTTAGTGTTGAGTCTAAAATTATCTTAGTTAATAATTTGTAGTTAATTGATTTATCTCTTGGCATGATGTTATTGTGTTACGGCTTGCAATTTTAAAATTACGTTATCGTGGCTGTTTTATGAATGTACTTAGTTGGCTTCAAATTTAAATTTACAAAAATTGAACTCCTAATTATTTATAATTGGTACTTGAGTCAAATTGAAGTAGCTTAGTCTATCTTTAGAATTCCTATGTGTTGGCGTGATCCACTTTTTGTCATAGGAAGAAGGAAGAATTTTGATATTATCCTTTCATCTTCACCTCCCAGGGTCAGATCCGTTCTCCAGTTCCTAGAACTACAGACCTCTCATGGACCTTGGACTTGTTTCTCCAGCTCAAAAAACTTAAATTATCTCTCTTCCTTGACTCCTTGATTGCTCCTCCCTTCTATCGCTTCTCTTCTTCCTATCTTCTTTACCAATCATCATCCTTTTCTTATCTTATCACCCAGTGTGATGGTGTAATCGTTTGGTTTTATACAACTTTGTTTTGTTTAGTGATTTATGACCAAAGAATGCATCTTCATTGCTGAATATGTTACTACAGTACATAGATACAGTATAACTCCAATTATCCGAACCACCAATTATCCTAATCGTTTTCAGATTTTCTGTAAAAAAATTCGTTTAGAAATGCACTGCGATTTTCAAAATAATAATTCTATCTAGACGTGCTAATTGCCTTTTCTCTGTGTAGGTACAGCGAAACATTTTTTTGATGCTGAGCCACCTTCTCGATGTAGTTCTGTGTGTCAGTGGGTCTTTACTCCATTGTTTTGTTTGTGAATGAGTTTTGTTCTTCACAATGGCTGCTGAAAGAAAATGAGCCAAAAGGAAATGTTTGTCTTATAATTGGCGAATAAACTAATTGTAGATCAATCAGATAAAGGGGTTATGGGTAAAGAGTTGGCTGAGATATATATAGTGTTAGACAATCAACTATTTCAGACATTAAAAGAAGCAAACCTACACTTTTAAACTTTGTGTTAGTACTTGAAAATGAAGATAAATGTTCTTCAAGATTATCTATAGAGGCATCAAAACACAAAAAAATAATAAGATGCAATTTTCAATTGGTTTTTGAAACAACTTATGAGAAACTAGATTTCTGGTCTGATTGTGTATGAAAAAAGCTATAACATTTTTAGATTTTTTGTGAAAAAGCTTTTGAAAAAAAATATAGAGCTATAATAAAAGATGTTTTCTCCCATTTGCAACTTACATAAAGTAACTAACTAAAATTGACCCTTTTTTTCAAAAAATCCAATTATCCAAATTTTTATTTGTCTGAATAGGGTCCAGGTAGTTTGATTTCCACTGTATTTTATTTTTCTCATGGTTAGGTTTTGGGTTAATAATAGTCTGTCTTTCCTCTGGCATTTAATGCATTTTTAAGAATGTGATGTTTCCCAACATTCAGGTTTATATGGGTAAATATAAATGTAAACATCCATATGAGAATATATACATATATATTCCTTAACATGTTGACTGGTACTCAAGCCTGGTTGGTGGTTGGTTACCCAACAGTTTAATTAAGCCTATTTTACCAAGATGTAAATTTGTTTTCCTGTTATTTTTGGTAATACCATTGTAACAATTCCGAGTAATCGTTTAGAATATGATTACTGGTCAGTTCTCACATTCAAATCATATATTTAAGGTTCCCAGTTATGTTTGGCCCGACATTTTGAGTCATAATTAAATCTCCATAAAATTAAGTTATGGAACTGTTATATGGTATTTATTAAGACTTAATCCCCATCAATAGTTTCTAGTTTAAAAAAGTCCAGTATTTGGATACCTCCATAAATTCCAACCCATATTGAATATTTGCATGCTGTATTTTCAAAGTGCACTGAAATAAAGAGTAAAAGGTTTATTTAAAAATATTAAATTTTGATAGTTTAAAACATTTATACAACAATTATAATAAATGTTGATGATAATAATAAATTATTTATTTATATAGCATATAATAATTTTTGTTCAACTATTCTCTAAGAGAATGAAAAACATTTTAAGACTAAACATTTTTCTTTTATCAAAAAAATGAAAGAAAACCTATAGTTAAATAATATAAAATGTCAGATCAATCTTGAGATAATTGACTTGATATTGCGGGTACAAGGCGACCACCTTTGCTTCATACTATAATTGATAAGGTGCAGTAGAAAGGAAAACGGAAGTGATGACGACCTATCACCATCCATTCAGTAAAAGAAATTTGCAATGAAAACATGCTATTGTTACCCAGTCAGTGTGTTAAACCTATGTTCATTGATTATTAGTTATCCCAATAAATGTTTTTTATTTCCTAACAGAGCCAGTTAGTCCAGTTTCACCTAAATTTCCAAAGTCAGCTAAATCAGATGCATTTGAAGTTATATCCAGCGATATGTTTAGTTTGTTGTGCGAAGCTCAGGCTTTTCCTATCCCAAGATTCAGGTACAAATAAATTTTTTAACATAATTAATATGTTTAAAAAGCAGAATTTTAAAAAATTGTTAAAAAGTAAATATGTTTTTAGAATATTAACTTAACATAGTATTTTCTTTTATATTGAATTATGAGTATAATTTAATAAATCAAACCTTCATTGCCTTATAACAGAGTAACCTTTAACTTTATTTGGGATTAAATTTCTTGTTTATTTTGAATATTACACTTCAGAACCTGTAAGTGGTGCAGCTCCTAAAGTGCCTCCAACTGCCAAGATTATTGTGTTTTCAAAATTAAAAGGCGAGAACTTGGCTCTGCTCTGTCAAGCACAGGGCTTTCCTACACCTAGTTTTAGGTATGTTTTTATAAAATTTTTGACAATATATAATTGGTTACACTTAATTTTACTCGCTATTATCATTTTCAACACGGATTGTTTTTAAAAGGGAATCCTAGAACAACAAAAAATTGGAGCCAAAGAGTAAAACTACTTGTGTCCATTCAGAACCATTACATTATTTAGAAGAATTTAATTCTAATTCTCACGTTGATTGTGTTAGCTATTTATAATTTTAGTTTCTTTTTTTTAACAATAAGTAGCTATTTGTAAGCTATTGGAATAGACTTACGGACATGGTTATTAAACATATAAACTGGATGTTTCATGTGGAATTTATAATACTTTTCCAGTAATTTAGACATTGATAAAATCTAACCTCAGATATTATGAAGTAATATAATTTGCATTTCATCCCTTATCTAGAACCTATAGAAAGCATACCTTATCGACTTCATAAAATGAACAAATGTTTTGAAACTCGTCAGCAAGTATGCAATTACGTATTCACTTAGTAAAGTATTTTTTTAAAATTAGTTTAATCAGTGAATTCAAGATGATTACATCAAGCAACTTCAATTCAAAATGGTTTCTACAAACTATTTTGTGAGTGAGATTTTTGAAATATTGTCATAACATATCTTAAAACAAATAAAAGATGTACACAAAACTCACAAATTAACCATTTATTGATTCATACGCGAGTATAAGTTAGAGTTTGTAGTAGCAATACTCACTGATGATGATGACTTTGTCATTGAAATGAGTATGAGTCAATAAGTGATTAATTTGTGAGTTTTGTGTACGTCTTTTATTTGTTTCAACATAAGCTCACAAGCTAAGCTCAAAGAATAGTTATACTATATCTTGCTTTAAATGTAATACAATAATATAATACAAATAGTATTCATTTGGTTTTTATTTATTTGAGTGTTGATTTTGATTTTTTAATTATGAGTGATCAACCAGGACCCTCGAAAAGACTTAGTGAAATGCCGGATTGTCAAAAAAAAACATTTTTTAAATTACAGAGGTGGAAGAGTTATTACTAGATTCTGATCCACATCTGACCCACAAACAACACAGAAGACACGAGGAGACCGAGTCCAACACAAGCTAACTAAAATTGAAAAAGCCAAACTAACAATAAAAAGGGGATAAACACGACAACTGAGTGTAAAAACTGTACAGATGTACATTATGTTTTGACTGTTTTTTTTTAATTGCATGATTTCATATTTTGAAACCATTTTGTAAATTTTGATTGTATAAGTGAATTACAATCTAGAGTGAGTTTTTTCAAATTTTGCCTGATTATAAATGTCAGCTAATTAAAGTCATTAGAATTAATACTTTTAGATGGCTTTTATTTGTAAACTATGTACCCTTTTTGGCGGAATTATATATCGAGATTTTTGGCCATATGGGCAAAAATCGCATTATGTATGGCCAATCACACTATATCGTGTGAGGGATATTAGAGACCATAATTCCTAAGTACATAATAATAAAAGTTCATAAATATTATATGTACTTATTTTGAACACTATAAAACTAAATAAAACAATTAAAAAAAAATTGGCCACCAAACAAAATTCCAATTTCCAGCTTGGCAATGAACATGTTAAAGGTCAAAGTAGCTTATAGTTAGTTTCTCTAAAACCTACAGTCTACAAAAATGGTTAATATCAGTAAAGGAAATGGCTCGGACAATTTTTTGGGCAAAATGGAAACATTGAGCAAAGATTTTATTTTATATTTGTTGGTATTCCTAACCATTCCATCAATTTCTTATCCTTGAGGGGATGACTGAATAGCAGACCTATTTACTAACAAAAACTTTGTCTTTATAGACATGTAATTAGAGAACTATATAAATTTGTTTTCCTCTTGAACCCATAAAATCCTATTTCCTTGTAGAACTATCATTACTCAGGAATACTAAATTTTTGTTTTTGTTTTTTGTTAAAACAATTTATATTCATACAGTTGTAACAACAGGCTCTGTCAATCTTCAATAATTTTATATCTGCTAGTGAGGTCTTTTGTTTGGTCATTTATTGCTTTAAAAATTTCTCTGTAGCCTAGCTGGATTCATTAAACTGACGTTATAGATTTGGCTTCAAAAGCCATCCATGATTCAAATATGAATAACCAGAATTATCAAAATAAATAAATAATAATAGGTTTGGCTACAAACATAGATTCAATTAAATATATAAACACAAATCTTATAGTTAAAAAAAATAATTACAGTTAAACAGGTTATTGATTTGTTGAAGTTGAAATTTAAGTAAGCTTATGAAAAACTTACTGTGATATAATGTTTTTAATTGCAGTAAGCGATCCTAATGGTATCTAGGTTAGCATTTGGAAATCATTGACAAGATAGATGGTATAGGTTTTAAAGATAATTCATCTACATTGACATCTTCAATGTGGTCAATAAATCATGGGATTCGTTCATTATATCTGTTATTATTTTGTGTTTTGGTATGTTTGTAAATTTCATATTGTTCTAGCTTGAGATGTGTCCTTTTTTTATTGATATGGAGAATTCTCGGTTGTTGTTGATGTCTGTGTAAGTGTGCTATTTGTCTTCTATGTGGTTAGAGCTTGGTAAGAAGGTGATTTAATTTTAGTGTTTTTATTAACTATCAGACAGGAATCCAGTACATTGATTTCCTGCCATTAGTAACTAGAGTCAAATCATAAGCTTGCTCCCAAAGTGTTAATATGTCTAATATTGTGATATATAGAAAATAAATAGTGAATATTGAATGATTTTGTAGTGTGGTTAAACACATTCAGTTAAGTCAGTGTGTCAGTATTCCACAATGGTTAGCCATGGCACTATGACTTAAAGTTGGTTTCCCATGACTACAAGAAAAGTGCAATCCTTCAGAGTGATTCAACATATTGCGATGCTTGTCACATTTTCCCCCACAGTGAATGTTAAGTAGATCAAATAATCAATAGTACCAAAAAACATTTTGTTACATCATAACATTAAAAGTCAATTTATTATACTTATAAATACAGATTTTTTATGCTTTTATTATGCTTATATACATTAACAAATATAAATAGGTGAATGTTTGTCTATAGAAGCCCTTACATTTTTTCCCTAATGAGGATGACCATCTTTGAAGATGTGTCCCAATATAAACTTGCATTATAACTAACTTCTAGTTGTTTAAGTATGGGGTGTAGTGAAAACAGGGTAGGGTAGGATAACTTTATTAGGTGATTTTGAAGGAGTTTTGGGAGTTATGATGTCAAAAAAATGAATGAATTATATTGTAATTGGGTGTTGAGTATATGTTTTTGGTGTACTTTGTGTATATTTCAGTTGTGTGGAGTCTGCTATTTTTAATTAGTTTGTGTAGAATTCGTAGGTTTGATGTTATGTTTGCGCAATTTTGGCTTGTGGATGTGAGGTGTCTAGTAAAGTTTTATTGAGTATTATGATTTATGACTGCTTTTATATCTTCTTAGACACAAGGGATAAGTGTTCTTCCGGTTTCGTAATATATGTTATAGTGTATAATTGTAAATTAGTAGCACAAGTTAAAAACGGAAATTAAAAATATTATTATTCATGTAAATTAAACTAGTAAAATAATTAAAGCTTCAAAATCATTATAATTATATCAAATAAATTGTTTTATCTGTTTTATTTACCTTGGTTTATATATATATATATATATATATATATATATATATATATATATATATATGTGTGTGTGTGTGTGTGTGTGTGTGTGTGTATGTGTGTGTGCGTGTATGTATGTGTGTGTGTGTGTGTTTGTGTGTGTGTGTATTACAATGGTAAATTACAAGTATCTGATATTTTTAATATGTTTCACTCCTATAGTATGTCTAAAATTAATTGCCATTATGATGGGGATACATAATTACTTTCAGTGTTTTTTTTTATATATATTGTTTTTACATGGCTACTTATGAATAGTCCTATTCCCTATAAAACAAACGTTCAGGCTACAAATTTAAATTTTATTGTAAATAAATAAGTTATCAACAATATAATCTCTCAAACTTATCAGGAGCCTAGAGGACTAAGGGAAGGGTTTAGAAAATCTTGAAAATAGGTTTTAAGAAAAATCCAATTAAAATTTTGTATTGCTGAGAATAGTAATGGCAATTACAAGAAAATTAAAAAGATTTGTTCTAAAACTATTTAAAAATTGTGATTTAAATATGAGGTATAATTTTTATTTTGTGTTTCAAAATAAGAAATGCTACGTTTTTTTAGATATTCAGAACTTTAAAATTGTTTGACATAAAAGAAAATTAAATTAAAACAATAATTTATGAGTTAAAATACAATTACATATATATTTGAGAACAGCTTTTTGCATTTCCTAACGTTGCAATGTTTTCCTCTGTTTTGATGAGGAACTGGGAGTCCAATTGTAGTAAGATTTAAATTTGTCCGATAAAACATATTTTGAAATTTTTTTGTGACTACAGGTAAAGTTATATCCATTTTTGGCTCTGTAATGACTTTTAAAAATTCAGAGATTCAACCATCTTTGAGTTTTTCTCCAATTAATAGTGTTGTAGTTACTTTTTTCAACAAAATCCCAAAAACATTACTAATTTTTTGTTTGTTATTGTTGCATAGAAAACACCTTGAGTTTTTCAAACTGTCTTAAATTTAATATGACAGAAAACTCGTATCCTTTCATGTTTTAGTTTGACAGAGAAACTCACATATTTTATACTGTCTGTATGAATAAGGTGCCAGTGAGAGAGATTAATGGTGTTTTTATTTTGTCACTAAAACAACACATGCTTGATTCTTTGTTCATAAAAATTTGCAACTATTGACAAGAAGGCTTTTGATTTGGTTCATGTTTTTCAATAGTTGGTTGTAAATTAAGTGTTACTTCTTAACTTATCAATCAATAAGATCTCATTTTTTCAAAACAGATTAGGAGATAGATTAAACATCAAACATCTTTTTAAATGGATCACTTGCAAAAACTATAAAACTGTCAACAATAAATTATATAAAAAAGAAGCTATTTTGTTGAAGTCTGCATCTTAAAGCAGTTCTGTTCCTTATAACTGGGAGTAAAAAGGAAACCAATTATTTTTTTATATATAACACCAGAGAGATGGGAACAATTTTAATTGTGGGGTGCTATTTATTCATCGTACTCCTTTATAGAGTATTGTGTTTTGTTTTCTGACTAAAATTTACTTTTAATCATTCCAATAGGAAATTTTAGGATATTATGGATAAAATTAGGTAAATTAGAATCTTATGATATTCTGGAAGGTTGTCTATGTCCTCACCATAAATAATTTTTTAAATAAATTATGTTTGGTTCACCCTTACTCTTTTAAGCTTCTGATGTAGCTCATTTCTTCAATACAAAAATTTCATTATTCATTTTAACTTGTTTCATAATACACCACGGTGTTATATAAATTCTTCTTAAAGAATAAGTATTATATAAATTCTTCTTAAAGAATAAGTATTGTGTAAATTCTTACTTAATTTCTTCTACATATATCTGGAAAAATATTCTACTTTAACACATTCAGCGCGGTGGCAATATTGGAGATCTTGTCAAACTACTGTCTGTTTTTTTTTTGTCAACTTCCACATACGGCGGCAATGGAATTATTAAAACGCTATGCGTGCTGGTTAGCTTGTCGTTGCAACTAATTATCATCTCCATTGTTTTCATCTCAATAATTTTATTTCTACCATATACAGGTTAATTGGGGATATCAAAACCGTGTATTAAAAACATGAAAATATTGTTTTTTTTATTGGGTCACAATTAAAAAAAGAAATTTACATAAAATATCAACTAATACAAACGATAAAATACTGTATTACAAATAGTAAAACACAATAAAAAAAACAGAGAAAATAAGATAATTTATATAAAAATCTAAAGTACCTACTACTAAAATATACTACATACCAAAATTAACCACTCAACATTTAACTAGGAATGTTTGTTTCTGTTTGTGCCATGTGTTTCACAAAGCGATAAAGATCATAAATGTAAAGGCAGGCATAGATAATGCATATGTCATGTCCTAGACTATTTATAGCCGAGATTAGCTGACATTTGTTTACTACAATCTTATGATGACATATTAGGTTTTCAGCTGTCAAAGCATTTTGCCAATGGCTCTTATTTACAGTAGTCTGTTCCCACCTGGAGTAGGTTCATTTATTCTAATAGGACAATTATTGTTTATTAATGCATTAGTTCAAAAAGCTTAGCCTATTTTTATGATCGTTGTTTTACCGGATATTTTGCCGCGTTAAGTGGTTAAAACTAAAAAACAATAAAATATAAAAGTTAAACCAAATTAAATCTGTTCATAAATCTCCCTTAAGCATTGTTTCAGAGGCATCAAAAAGTTAACTTGGGATGGTCATATTTAAAAACGACTCAGGCACAATGTTCTCCAAACTCTTCTGAAAGACTGACGTAAAAATCAAACCTTTATAAAAACACTTATCGACACTAGAGAAGTTTTAATTAGACTGGGACTGAGCGTGCCGGTGTGCTTGACGTCTCAGAAGGGAAACGGGGAGGTTCTCAGTGCCTCGCAAGGGAACCCAGAGCGTGCCGGTACGCTAGCCGTGCTGAACGTGTTAAAACTTGCAACAACAAAAATTCATCCAAAATTTTTTAACTTGTGAAGAGTTTAGATTGAGTTGCTAATAATTATTACTAAAGCAATTTGACTATGTTGGTATTACTTTATGAGTATTTAAAAAATATTTCTTTGAAACAGTTCAGTATTGGTAAACAAAATGTATATAGTGAGAGTTGAATACAACCTGACTTTATATTAAAAATATCAGGTTATTGTTTACTTTTGTAATGGCAGTTATAGTTACATAAAATTTAAAATTACTGTTTCATATAAAATTTCAATCTCTTTAAAATACTAAATTCGTTGTTATTAATTCAGAACCACAGACAAGTATTAGTCCCAAAGTTAAAGATCAAGATATTGGAAGGAAAACTTTTCATGATGGATCAACAGTTTCTTTATTATGTTCTGCTCAAAGTTTTCCAACTCCTTTTTTCAGGTAAACATTTTTGGTATTTCAATAATGTTATTTTGGTACATATTGATTGGATGTTCTAAATATTTCTTAGTACTGTTTGAGCAGTTTCTAGCTTCACCAACATCGTACTTAATGAGTTTGGGGTGTTCCCATCCACTTAAGTATTTTCAATTAAAAATGTTTAAATCTTTATACTGTTGTAGACCCTTTTTTTACCTTCCTTTATTGGTTAGGTTACTGTTATGTCGTTGCCTCCTATGTTATTTTAAGTTGTTGGTATCTTTAATTTTCTCTTTGGACATTATTATTATTATCATTGTTATTCTTTTACTGTCATATATTTGAAAATTTGAATAAGGCTTATGACTGGATTTACAATTTTTGTCTTTTGTATACTTTTATAATCTTCTAAAAATTCTAGTGTTTAATATTTTATTGGCTCTGTGTAATAAATTCATTGATGCTAATTTATGATTGGAACATGGTTTTCTTCTATTAAATGTTTAGCATAAAGTGAATTATTTTTTATGATATTTATAAGAACAGATACTTTACATAAGGGTTTGTTTCATCCTGTTTGCCCTATGTATACCATGTTGCATTCATATCTTATTTTGTATATTCTAATTTGTTCATATTTATCTGTATCTTAAATATTTTTATTTATTCATGTTTTATGTTGTTTTTGTATTAATTGGTATATGAATTTTATATTTCTTGAACAAATGTTTAAGCCTATATATTGCATGTCCTTTGTATGTGAAATTTGGTTGCAAGTTTTTCTCTTTTCCTTTTTTCATTTTGCTAATGTTATTATTTTTTATTTCTATAAATATTGTATTGTTTCACCTATTTATTCATCTGTTTTTATACATAAAAATAAGAAGAAAACGAAAGATACTAACAACCTAAATAATATAAGGAGACAGGCTCATAACAATAACCCAACCCATATGGAAAAGTTTAAAAAG
The DNA here is from genome assembly GCA_036971475.1 of Prosapia bicincta. Taxonomy (NCBI): domain Eukaryota; kingdom Metazoa; phylum Arthropoda; class Insecta; order Hemiptera; family Cercopidae; genus Prosapia; species Prosapia bicincta. The sequence continues at coordinate 166,620,711 of JBAIZL010000005.1, forward strand.
GTCTAAAACAATATTAAGAAATAAACATTTAGTACTTGAAATACTTTAAGTAGGTAGGAACATTCCTGATGTGCATTGGATCTGACAAGGCAATAGTCAAGTTGCTGCTACAATGACACTACTGTGGTTTTATATTTATCTTAAAGCAGATTGAGCATATATGTTGCTATCTACTAATTGTTGTTAGTGAACTACCTTGCCATCCTTGGCGATTTTTAAAAGCAAATTGTCACCCCAATAATGAAAAAAAAACTTCATGTATGTGCAAGGAATGTCATGTCACTTTGTACCTTTCTAAATACTTCCATGTTTACCATCTACAAAAAAATTTATGTCAATATAAATGTTTTTAAAACCTTAGTTTCACATGGTGTAGGACTATTCAAAGTGAATGTCTGTATTTAAAAGTAAAGATACTATAGCTTTTGTATGGATGGCTTTTCATTTTAGTTTGATATTGGTTACTACCAAGATGTGTTTTTCTTTAAATGGTGGTTTCACAAAAAAAATTAGTTAAACGATATTTTTCTTACGTAATGTCTTAATTTCTGTACTAACATTATAAAGTACCAATATAATGTTTTTAAAATGTTATCCAAAGAATTTTAAATATACTCACACTTTGGGACTTGTTGACTATTTCAAAAGTTACTGCTCACAGGGTCAAGTATTATGTTGACAAAGCTAGGAATGAGTGATATTACTAATAAATATGATTGGTAATGTGTTGTTTTCAAGAATAAATTATTTTGTACAATTTTGCTTTGCTTGAAAAAGTTTTGTTGCCTCTGTTAACTTATTTACTTCCACAACATTGAGTCATGGCCGAACTCAAGAGTGGCAATTACACAACAATTTCATTCAAATAATTTTCATTAATAAGCAAAACTTTTTTCTGGTATTGTCTCTAATAGTGTTCTAGAAGTAAATGTTCAGGCTCATTTTTTTCAGTTTTAATCTCCTCTTGCACACAGTGAAATACAATTGTATGAATGTTTCCTGCAAGCTTACAAATAGCGTCTTAAGCAAGACAGAAACTTTACCACTCCATTTTGTTTTCTGTATCTAATTATGTTCTATAATTAAAGTTAAATTTTATTAGTTTATTGTGTACTAAAAAATTCATAAAACTAGGTTTTTGTAAACTTTTATACATTGATCAAACTAAATGTTGATAAAACACATTACTTGCTATTCCCAGGAACCAATTAATTCAGTAAACCAGCCAACTGAGCTCATATTTAGTCACTGGTACTTTTATGTTAGTGACCCTCATCCAGAACATTTGTAAAGAGCGTGTTAACATTAAGTTGGGACTGTAATATTTTTCCCATTATAGAACCATTTTTGTCATTTTCAATTCATATCCTTGTCCAGAATATGAAATAAATCAAAGCTGTACACTATTTTACCACTTAAGGAAAAAGTATTTGACACACAAAAGTGGTATTTTAAGAAAACATCATCAGAAGAACAAAAAAGAGGCATTGTTAAAAAAAAAACACAGAGGCTGAATAGAAACATAATAGGAAAAATTTAAGAAGTGTTATTACCTAATTTTTGTCTCAACACAGCGTATTATTGTTTAGAGGTTCAATGAAATAAGACATCAATTTCTATTTCTGACTCCAATTTTTGACTCAACACAGTGTATTATTGTTTAGGGGCTCATTGAAATAAGACATCAATTTCCGTTTCTGACTCATTTCCTTTCTGATATATATATAAGATAAATGAATCCTATACCATGTCCTTAAGTATGCAAAACTTGACTTTAAACAGTATTTGTTTTGAAATTTTACAAATTTTATTAGAATATTGAGTTGATTTTTCCAAACTACATAATTATTTTATTTTCATTAATCTAAATACAAAGTGTAATGTTTTATTAGAATATAAGGAAAATACGTATATTTTATCCTGGAAACTTTTTGTTTGCTTATATAATAAGTAATACATTTCTGGAATATTCATCTGATTTTTATAGAAATTAATATCGCTGTTCACGATGATCATCAAAACTTTTAACATTTCATTAAACTATTTAACAAACTGTTGAATGTATAATTTAGGTAAATTCAAGAAAACCCTACTTGATTTTAATCACAACAGGCGATTGTTGTACTGATAAAGATAAACTTAGACTTATTATAAATGATCTTCACAATCTGATGAACAAGAAAATATCCTAGTAAAAAAACAAACTGATGCTATCACCAACAGCAACTGATGTGGTTGTCAGATGGCTGAACACCTTAGTTGTGATATCAATTTCACAAAAGAATTTTCCAAGTGAATACTTAGTTCTAGGCAACTATTCTGAAAACTTTTTATTCTACTTTTGAATTTTGCCCTGTATAATGTTTATTGTAGTTTTTTTATATTTTGAACAATTATTCTTATAAACTTTTAATTTAAACCATTAAGCTGATAAAGGGTTTTAATTTTCATATTTTATTATAATTAAATGAAATTAGTACAAATAATTTTAGTATAAAAATTAGGAAGCTACTTTTTTCTTACATAATTTCCTAGATATTTTAGGAAAATAGTGAACTTTTCCAGCCTTTCCATCCTTAAATCATTATTTGAGCATTTAATATAATGTTTCCATTTCATTTTTTTGAAGAATCAAATAGATTTAAATCACGTAAAAGCTTTTTTCATCATGATCATTTTGAGTTATTGTTCTCATTTATCATGCCCATTTCCCTTCATCTTTCACATATGTTAGTTGTTTTTTGTCATTTAATTACCACGGTTTTGTTATTTTGACTAACCTAAATAAAACTGTTTATATTTTCGGTCACATTTTTTATTTTTTCTGTGCAGAACCGCTGACATGGTGCGTTCGGCAGAAAAGTTATAGACGTGAGCACGAAGTTGTTTGTCGTCAGGGGTTCCCTAAGTCCATCATGCAGGTAAACAGGCTTTAGTCGTGTTTGCCTAATTTTAGTTGTTTGCTTCTTATTTTTACAGAATCGCAAACAAGTATTGCTCCTCGATTAAAGGAATTAAATATTGGATTGAAGAAGGAACCATTAAAGTCGTCTTTGTCGTTGCTTTGTCTAGTTCAGGCCGATCCTGCACCTTATTTTAGGTTTGGACCAACCTTGCATCTAGGTTCTCTAGTAATTTATTTTGTTTATAGAATTTCATGTAACAAAACTGTAAACAAGTTTGGAAGACCAAATTACTCATTTCTTTTCCCAATAATGAATACAGGGGTTTTTGTTTCACTTTTCAAAAAGGTTTGCTCTTTATCCCATGTTTATTGTTCTAGTTTTTTATAAATTTTTGTTGCTCAGGATAAACATGCATTTATCTTATGTTGATTATACAATGTTTCAGCTTTTATTTTCAAGATTAAGTTAACTATTCAAAAAACCTTTAAAATCCGTATGTTAATTCAAATAAAACTGTTTCTTAACCTGTCTTAAGTCTGCTGTACTATAATACTCTGCAATTTGTATTTTCAATCGTGTTTTTTTACTGCCATTAGCTTGATTTGTAAATGGGCGACAGTATTAAAAACATAATGAATTGTGTTTTAGAATTAGTATAGTTCTTTTTTTTGTCATTGTGAAAGTCCTTTTTAGTTGTATTTATAATAGAAATTCTATCATCTGTTCTCAACGTTCAGGCAAAAAAATAAAAGAATAAGTAATGTTTATAAGTTGAAAGTAAATATTCCTCTTAGAATGAATCAATGTGTTCTGATAGAATTTACAAAACTTCTGTTTCAGATATCTGTAGCATGTTGATAAGCTGAATTTTATTGTTTTATCTTTAACATTTCCTGTATAAAAAATTGCATAGTTTTTCATTAGGTTTTTCTTGCTTCTTGTCATTTTCTCGCTTTTTTAAATGCTAGAATATAAGAAGTTACGAAGTATAGATTTGTCAGTAAAGTTTTAAAACTTTTAAATAAACGATCCCATTATACCACTGAAGCTTCATTGTTCCTCTGAAAGCAACCACTGTGCTTTAAACCACAATGAAAAAAAAATGTTTCAGGCAGTGTGGTTAATATATATATATATATTTTTTAATATCTCTACTTGCTTCATCTCATATTTCCAAAAACCACGTTGTGTAAAAGTTTTACAGGATATTCCAGAAAGAATACCGGAATTTTGAACAAGGGTTACTAGTCAAGATATCTAAACGATTTAAATGTTAGATGTTAAATTGAAGAGAAAAGAACTAAGTTTTTTTCATATTCAATGTGTTTTGACATGCTCCGTTTGTTGATTTGCAGTCATCAAAATGGTATTCAATTTTTTGTCAAGTGATTTTTAGCATCTATGGTGTTAGAGTCATGATTGCTTTCAAAATTCGCTCACATAGACATCTCAAATCGTGAATATTTTCAGCATACACAATGTTCATTACATAACTCCAAAAAAAGACCAAAGAGAGTCCTTGTTAGGAGTCCTTGGAGGTCAGGTAATTGGCACAACCCCTGCCTATCCAACCATTTTAAAGTCTGTTGTCTAGTGTCTCGCACCCTGTCTGACAGTAAGGAGGCAGAATGCCATCTTGAATTAAAATGACTTGTTGACCATCTTGTTGTTCAGTGTCTTTGATTTCAGAAAACGAAACCTGTTCTAGCATATCAAAAAAAAAATAATGCCATTAAATTTGTTTTTTTCGGTGAAAAAAAAAGCCAATCACTTGGTCATACATAAACACACTCACACGTTCAGTTTTGGTGGATCACACACATGGTACTGCACCACGTTTGGTTGTTCTGAACCTTGTATTAGACAGTATGAGGACACCATTTATGTGGAATGTAGCTTTGTCTGAGAACATCACTCTTTTTAATAAAATTGTGATAGCCACCAACCTCATTGATTATGAATCTGAAGTCTGTTCGCTTAGGTTTACCAAACTGAATTTTGTAGCCATAAAGTCTCAATCTTCTACGAATGACATTGTGACATTGGTAATATTTATTTGAAGACTTAATCAGGCAAGAGATTTTTTCGGGCTTCTTATAGAAGATTACCAGATTTCTTTAACTTTGTAATAAATTGTTTTTGGTCGGTTTTTGGTGAATGTGCTTTCTATATACTTCTTTGTCTCAAAAATAGTTAAGCCAGTGACGAATTGTTTTATCATCGGGTGAATTTTATTCTGGATATTTTTCTCAAAACTCACACTATACACTGACAATTGATTTTAATTCTATGCACCATAGTTCACACTGTGCCACTGTCAACACCATAATGTCAGCTTACCATTGCTTAAATGTTTTCCGCATGCCAAGGTCAACATTTTGTTCCATGCTACACGGTATAGAAAATTCACTTATTTCAACTTAAGAATAATGTTTAAATCATCTGGTTATCTTGAACAGTCTTTCAATATCGCTCATTCATCCCATCACCCTTTTTCGAACATCCTGTATATTCTCTTTGTTTCATGTAATAGATACATAACACTTTTTTATGAATGATTTTTTTAATACCTTTATTGTTTTGACTTTTCTAACATAACTTCCCAATTTGGTAATACAATTTTTCTACAACTTATTGATATTTAATATAATTACATTCCTTATTTCATAAAAGATAATATTTTAGTTATAAATTTAATTTAAATCTCATGGTAATTTATTTTGTTTTAATGAATGATAAACTTTTATGGAAGTCTCACTAAAATGTTGTTTAATAAAACTTTTCTAAATTGCTAAATCGATACTTTTCCACAAAATATTACTATTTATTTACTTTCATTGTAATTGTTCACTTAACAGCACATTTTCATATACTACTATGAAATATTTAGGAACTTTATAGGCATTCTGAATTTAATAAAATTCTGACCATGAGCTGAGCAATACTTGTAGGTGTTTGTTAATTAAAGGAAAATACCATGGGGTTTTCAGTTTTAATTCAATGTACATAATACAATTTGTAATTGGTTCTAATGTTATTTATAATAGTAGGTTATGGTAATTTTTTTTTGTTTTTGCTTTAGTACTCTTACAAACTGGGACATTTATTTAAAAACAGAGTTTGTTATGTTTAAACGGAGTAGATTGTTGAGAGTGAATTTTTTACTATCTTTATCATTGTGAAATATCACATTTCTAGATTTTTCAAAGTCTGCATGTAATGTATTCAGTGTTACTTTTATGATAATTTGCATAGAAAAATTATTTCAATTTAGACCCATATAAATTGTTTACTGCAATGCGCAACAGTTTGGATCAAAATTATTGAGAAAAAGATCCTTTTTTTTTGTTGTCACAAAAAGTTACTAACAATTTTTTTTTCTTACTGTCTAGTTCTATTGTCAACACTATTTAAAAAAATATTTAACATCATGCACCTAAAGAATATCAAAACACATTGAAATCATTTCGAATTATCAGGTACCAGTCAGTTTTAAAATTATCAGAAATTTATAAGTTTTAAAGTTTGGTTTGAACCTGGACAGAGTTGTTTTTTTTTAATCGAGATAAGTTCTAAATTTCAGAACCAACCAATAACATACCACCAAAAGTCCCAGGCGAAAAATATGAAGGAGGTAAAATAGTTTCTCATGTGAAAGGAAAAACAGCATTCTTAATGTGCTTAGTGGTGGGTTACCCAGTGCCTTTTTATAGGTAAGGGAGAAGATTTCAATATTATACAAGTGTAAAACTAATTTTCTAAAAATTTTGAAATTGCGTGTGAAGACAATGTTTTTTGTCTTACATTGTTATCAGTTTACTAATTTGTTTGTAAGACTGGTTTTAAATTACAGTAGTTTTTAGTACATGGAACAAATTAAAAAATGAAAACAAAAGATGCCCTTGATTCAATGCTTGGAGACACTGTTCTACCAAAAATAAATACAATGTTCATATTTTACTGTATGCTAGGAATAGAAAATTGAAAATTATCTGTGATGTTCTAGAAAAATTTTTAAATCTTTAAATTTTAACAAGTAATTTTTTTGAGTAGGTATTCTTGGAAATCCCAGCATTGCTGTAACTATTACTTACCAGTTCTAAAAGATTTATCCATACTATGTTTTAGTATATTCTGAACTTATTTCATCTACATATATTATTTTAAACAGTTTTATTAAATTCATATTTACAAAGAAAATAATTTTAAATTTAAAAAATAACAAACATCTCACAATCAATAATTGATTCCTCTAATGAGTTTCAATTATAAAGTCATCATCAGCAGTGAGTATAGCTAATAAGACATCTAAACTATAACTTAGATCTAGTTGTTAGCAGATGTTGTTTTAGTAGATGTTGTATTAGCTAGACTCTCTAATGATTATGTCTTTTTTACTTAATCGTGGTTGAGGAATAAATCAGTGATTAGGAATAGCTGTTAGTTATTACTGTATTTATTTTGTGTGCTCAAAGGTTTGGGATAAATTTAATAATGTAAATACATTTTTTATGAAATAAATGTTTAAATTATAAATTGTTATTATACTCAAAATAGGTTCATTTACAGTTAGTAGTTAAAAACTTGTTTTTGTTGTTTTATCAGTGTTTTAATTACTGTTAGTTATGATCATGGAAAGAAAAGTATTAAACAGGTAAACTAGTGGTAGTCACTAAGGTCTATTTTATATATTTGCAATCATACTAGATCAAATCAAATAGTTTTAAATATATTAGTTTAAATCAAATAGAACTTAATATTTTTAACTTTCTTAACCCTTTGTTTAGCAACATGTGCTTGCTTTAATAAATCCCCTAAAAAAACATATTAAAAAAAAAATTTTTTGAATTTTTTCCTTTTTTTCTAATTTTTTTGCTTTATCTTTCTCTTAATTTTTTAAATGATTGTACTATTTTTAATATTTGTTATGAAAATATTTAATATTTAAGAAAGTATAAATTTAGTGATAACTAGTAGCAGTCCACATTTTCAGTTTTGAATGATTAGACAAGAAAGTAGTTTCACACACAAAGTTATAATATTTGTTGGTTTCTGTAACAATAACAATTTTGTAGACCAAATATATATCAAAAAGTATTTTGAAAAGTCTAATTCTTTAGGTTTTGGTGGGAAACAAATTTGTTAAAAATGCCTGGTTTATTAGTATCAAAATCATACAACGATCTGTAAACATGTGAGACAAACCATAGACTTTGCAAACAAAAGAATGAGAACTATACTCTGTGTAGCATTTATTTTCCAGATAATATCAAATATTGTGCAGTACAATACACAGAAAACAAAATCGTAAACATAAGGCAATGATAATATGAGAGAAATGATAGAATGTTAACATATGGGAATGCCCATGGTCCAACCTCATATTTTAGTACGTGAATGGTAATCAAAGGGTTAAAACGTAAACTACAATTGGGAGGCGAACTTTAAATTTTAGACATGTGTTCCTGACATGTAGTCATTAATATTTATTATTTTTTTAATGGTTCCTATTGAAAAATAATACAATAAACTAGGTATTTGCTTTTGTTTGTAGGTAAACAATTTAATAACATATTACGTGATAACTTCCTGTATGATCACTATAGAAACCAAGAGACGGCTCTACTAAAGTCTTAGAAAATAGTCTAGGAAAAACTCTGACTGCAATATTCTGTCTGACGCAGAGAGTAGTCTGCTTATTCTTATACAAACTATGTGTACTACTGCAATAAAATTAGAATGTCCACTAAGTAGCTTCTTAGCTTTCCTGACACCTGCTAAATTTTTCAAAATTTTCTGGCAGTTTTTGTTCATGTAAGAGAAAAATTATGCAAGCTATATAATAACATCATCCCTAATCCTCAGTCACAACATGACCACTATATATTTTTAAAATTTCTCAACTGATTCGTTTTGCAGTGGTTTATTGCTTTGTTCAACGTTATGAAATACAAAATGGAATTGATACTAAAATAGTGAATCACAGTAAACTTGACATGAATTTGTTTTCCGTTATAACTGACAACACTTTGATGTTTAAATTTTAATGTTTCTAGTATTATTGCTCTTCAAACTTATAATTTAACTAAATTTATGAAAACCCACTTGAGACATAATGCTTTCCATAACACAAAGCAATCTTTATCAGTGATCTAGATTGGCTGTTGAGTAGGGTTGTTGAGCTAGGCGCAACAGTTTTAAGGCCAGGTGTTTTAAAATGAGATACGTAATTGGATAGGATTTGTATTAGATTTGTTCATTTATTACGTTTTTATTTTGTGTTGGTATGTGTTTTGCTTTACTGTATTGAATTGTGGTTCTTTTTTACTGGTGTAAATAATTTCTAGATCATGTTTGGTACCTTTAACATTACACTTTCATAGACACCTCCTCATATAAACCAAATTGACCATATCAACAATCAACCTAAACACTGATAAAAATCATGTTGCACAATAAACAAAGTTATGTTTCATTAGGTTTTTTATACAATTGATTTAATTATGAGTTTGGTAATGCAAAATATTACTAAGTTGAAATTTAATAATTGGTTTTCATTTTGACTATACCCCACTAATAGAAACAACTTTATTCATAGAACACTTACATTTATGCTAAATAAGGGTCAAATTTCTCCTAATATCATCACACATCATATTTAAAAGTATTTCTGTGAAGACCTTTGCTGTTTTGTTTGTGTACAGGTATGATATATTGCTCTATCCAGGTAAAAGACTTAGTATAAATAAACTTCTATATTGTAGACAATAATAAAATTTTGAATTTATACTAATCTGGTCGACTGTTGCAATAACTATATTATCAATCAATAAATTATATATTGAATATAACATGACTATTCCAGAACCAACCAACAACATTCCACCTAAAGTGCCTGGAAAAAAATATGACGGTGGAGAAATAGTTTCTCGTCTTGCTGGATCACCCATTTATCTCATGTGCCAAGTTGTAGGGTATCCGGTGCCTTTATACCGGTAAGAGTTGTAGAAGGGATCACATTTTTTTTAACTCTAAACTTTGAAATATTTTACAATGAGTACAACAAAACTCATTTTCTTTGAAATTTCTAATTTTGTCATGTTCTGTACTTTTCTACTACATTTAATACTAAATTTTCAAAGTTGTAGCTAACTTTACTTTTTTTTCTTAGAAAAATAATTTCTCATGGTTTTATTCTAACAAACTATTTTCAATGTGGAGGTCTTTGAATATTAACCTATTTTAACACCCATGATTTTTAAAATAATTTTTTTTTTGAAAATTTGACATTAAATTGTTTGTTTACATGAACAGAAGCCATATGAAAAAAAACGCGGGGACAATCCAGTAACATTACACTAATTATGAAAATATAAAATAGAAATGATAATTTATGACAATTATGATTTATCAGATTTGTTTCAAAAGTACTATAAATTATTTTGTAAAAATGAAATGATAAATTTGAAAACTGAATTTATATTTCCTTGATTTGATAAGGGATGAAGTCTTTGCACAAAGTTACACAACACTTTTTACAAAAAATGAGAGGCTTCATATTTCAGTTTCCTCTTTGGCATCTTCTTGGAATTTTATATAATCTTCATATAAAATTATCTCTTTCATCATAAGACGTCTGTTATAGATGTTGAAGAGGATGTATTTGCTGCCTTCGTTTGCTTTGTAGGGTTTTTTTTCAAATATGCAATGACATTTCTTCTGAATTCAAGGACATCCATGTTAGAGCGAGACTCCTTCATGTATACAATCCAGGTATTTACAAATGCCATGTCAAGCATTTGTGTAAATAAACGCCAGTGCCACTTTTTACCAGAAATATAAAAGTTATACTTCCAACTAGCCAATCATGGTGGTAAACTCCCATGATTTGTTGTAGGATTTGGTTGTGGAACAGACATCTTCTGCCTTGATGTCCTGCTCCACCGTAATGCATCACACAGGGGATAAACAGTGTCAAAATTTGTCCCAACTGTGATACACTTGTTATCATACCACTTCACAAACAGCACTTCACCTTATGAATCAAAAGTGCCTCTTAATTCTTTGGACAAATCCTTGGAACCGTTCAAAGGACACAGACAGTTTAGCGTCAGAGTACCAGTAGCTCTAAAACCAGATGAAAAAGCAAATCTCTGCTGGTAAAGAGATTGTCAAAATATACCCTATGGCTTTTAGGCTCTTAAACTCAATGAACATGGGACCCTAAAACCAAATCTTCTCTTTCAGCTTGAACTACTTCCTTACCACAGTATAAATTGAAGGTCAAACAATATCCATATGATAGAACTACAACTGATTCCCCAAGAAACTACTTTGGCAACTTACTTGAAACACAAATAGGCTTCATTTTCCAAGTAATACACAGAGAAAGGCCTGACCCAATGAATCATCAAAAACACACAACATGAACTCTAAGAACCAATAACTCAACAAACAAATCTATGCAGTATAGAGATATGTATGAGCTTAATAATAATTAATAACTTACCAAACTTATAATTCGAGTAATTCTATGAAACATTTACTAATATATAATGTTCTAGACTGTACTATAGTCCACTGCATGAAATCATTTGCTCTTACTTATGTGGCTTGATTTCTATCTTACCAGTCCAAAAACGTAGGCCTAGGGTTGGAATTGAAAATGCCAAGTTAAAGGATATATCGTGTAAATATAAAGTGAGAGGTGTATTAGAAGGAGTGGCTACCGAATTTGATGTTTGCAGAAAAGCTTTCTTTGCAATTCATGGGGTTTGAAAGAAAAAAGTAGAGTACTTGGCCCCTTTTCCCCTCTAGCCCTTCAATTATAAAAGTAAGTGCTATTATAGGCTTGTAACATACTTACAAGTGTTTTTAGTTAACCATTAATGTTCATCAGATTAAACATACGGAATTTAATATATTCTGCATTCTATGAACCATATATTGTAGAAATAAAATTATCTCCTTTTCTCTGCGAATGTTAAATCATCCAATTCAGCATTCAGTCTTGATTTTCCTCAGTCTCTTGCATTTTATTTTGATTATTATTCATTTTGATTACTTTATATAGAACCAACAAATAATATAAAACCTATATATGCCGGGATTCAGATAGAAGGTAGCATAGTTCACAGAATTATGGTTGGTAGAACTGGTGCTATTATGTGTGATGTGTCTTCATATCCAATCCCAATATTCAGGTAAAGTAGCTCTGTATGAATAGTAGTTTGTAGAATAGTCTAATAGTGGCATATTAGATTATGTTTATCACAGAACATACATCAATATAAGATATTAGTACATACTTACAAATAACAAGCCTCTTTTGCAATTAAAAATTTTTTTAATTTCAAAAACTTAAAAAATCTAACAACTATTATTGGAGCTGAATATTTTGTAGTAAACAAATTTAATAAATCCGTTTACAATCATGAGTTTTTTTAAATTTTAATGATTACATGGTGGTGTTTTTTTTATTGGCATTAATTTTTTTTAGTTTAAACTTTTCTTAGATTGAATTTGTTAAATATTTTTAATGCAATTTTAAGGAGCTACAAAAATGTTCTAGATTTGATTTCTGCTGGCAACATTATTAAAATCGTGATTGGTCTTTCATACTAGAGGAACCCAAATAAGTCCTTAACATGTTCATTGCCAATCATGCGATATCGCGTGATGTCAGATCTTACCGGATTGCCGACTACTCGATATCGCGTGGCAGTTGCTATCAAAATTCTAAGTGAATTATTATAGCGGACACAGTGAAATTGTGCGTAATACTTATATTGGTCACTAGGGAAGGGATTGACTTTTTTGTAGTGAGGATGGCCACCAGCCATTTTGTTTTGTTCTTATCAGCCAGTGCACACAGTGGTAGCGTTCGGATAAGGTAACATCCTAATAATTTTGTTTAGCTATTCATTGATTTACCGTTTTGAAGTTCGATTTTTAATTATCTGAGTATTGATTTTGATTTTTTAATTATGAGTGACCAACCAGGACCCTCGAAAAAGCTCAGTTAATAAATGCCAGATCGTCCAAACAAATTTTTTTTTTTAATCGGAGGTGGAAGAGTTATTATTATTAGATTCTGACCCATAAACAACACAGAAGACACAAGGAGACCAAGTCCAACACAAGCTAACTAAAATTGAAAAAGCCAAACCGCGATTTCTCAGCACCCGGCGAAACAGTAAATGCAACTTCTAGAAAAGATTGCAAAAATTGCTATAAAAATAAAAAGAGGATAAACACCACAACTGAGTGTAAAAACTGCCCAGGTGCTCCACCATTATGTTTTGACTATTTTTTGAATTGCATGATTGTAATGCTAAATTTTTTAACATTTGGAAACCATTTTGTAAATTTTGAACGTATGAGTGAATTACAATAAAAAAAAATTGGCCACCACACAAAATTCCAATTTCCAGCTTGGCAATGAACGTGTTAATCTTCATAATTCGTTATTATAAATAAAGCTCATGTGTGAAAACAAATAAGTTTATCTACACCACTTTGTAAAATGATATATATTTGTTAACAATTAATGGTTGTTTCAAATGATGAGCATTTAGATCAACTGCCTTCTTGTAAAACCACAGGCAACTTTGCCAGAATTTTTGAAACAGTTTTGAATTATCGTTCTTAACAGAAGATATGGCTAAATTTATTAACCTGTCTGATTCGTTAAACTCTATGAAGATTGTTACTAATTAAATCAACTTGGAAATGTACTAAACTTTTAGTCTTGCATACATGCTTTAAAATTTTTTGAAAGAGTTTACGGTAAAGAACTCCATCCTTCCTACTCAATTGGCTTCTTAATATTCTAATATGTATATAAATCATTTTCTTACATCGAAAAAAGATAAGTGGAGTTATAGTGAATGCACAAAATGCTCTTATCATGGAAATTTTTTAAAAATTAGAAAAATTATGGCTGATTAGAAACATTGTTTTGAAATAGTACGATTATAATATAGGTGTAAATTAGAATATTATGTTGAGTTACAATCTGAGTTGACAATGAGACACATCTCCTGAAATGGCCGTTCTCAACAATTATAAAAGTAAGGTCTACATAGGCAAGTGTAAAGTATTTACAAATTTTTTGGTTAAAAGGTAGTAGCTCACGGGATGATGGAATCAATTAATATAAATATTATGTTGACTAGCCTATCTACAGAACATTTTTGTAGCACAACATTGTTGTTTAGCTCACGTGACGATGGAATCAATTAATATAAATATTATGTTGACTAGCCTATCTACAGAACATTTTTGTAGCACAACATTGTTGTTTAGCTCACGTGACAATGGAATCAATTAATATATATATTATGTTGACTAGCCTATCTACAGAACATTTTTGTAGCACAACATTGTTGTTTAGCTCACGTGAGGAAGGAATCAATTAATATAAATATTATGTTGACTAGCCTATCTACAGAACATTTTTGTAGCACAATATTGTTGTTTAGCTCACGTGATGATGGAATCAATTAATATAAATATTATTTACACTTTTTAAAGATTGTTTTAACTTGTCTATAGTAGCACTTACTTTGGTGGTTGAGGACGGCCGTTTCGGGAGATGTGTCCCTTTGTCAACTACCGAGACGGGAGTCGGGAGTCGGGGACTCCCTTTGTCCCCGACATCTCCCGAAACGGCCGTCCTCAACAAGCAAAGTAAGTGCTACTATAGACAAGTTAAAACAATCTTTAAAAAGTGTAAGTGATTACTAGTAGCTCACGCGAAGATGGAATCAACAAATATAAATATTATGTTGACTAGCCTATCTACAGAACCTTTTTGTAGCACAACATTGTTGTTTAGCTCACGTGAGGATGGAATCAAATAATATAAATATTATGTTGACTAGCCTATCTACAGAACCTTTTTGTAGCACAACGTTGTTGTTTAGCTCACGTGAGGATGGAATCAAATAATATAAATATTATGTTGACTAGCCTATCTACCGAACCTTTTTGTAGCACAACATTGTTGTTTAGCTCACGTGAGGATGGAATCAAATAATATAAATATTATGTTGACTAGCCTATCTACAGAACCTTTTTGTAGCACAACATTGTTGTTTAACTCACGTGAGGATGGAATCAATTAATATAAATATTATGTTGACTAGCCTATCTACAGAACATTTTTGTAGCACAATATTGTTGTTTAGCTCAAGTGAGGATGGAATCAATTAATATAAATATTATGTTGACTAGCCTATCTACAGAACATTTTTGTAGCACAACATTGTTGTTTAGCTCACGTGATGATGGAATCAATTAATATAAATATTATGTTGACTAGCCTATCTACAGAACATTTTTGTAGCACAACATTGTTGTTTAGCTCACGTGATGATGGAATCAATTAATATAAATATTATGTTGACTAGCCTATCTACAGAACCTTTTTGTAGCACAACATTGTTGTTTAACTCACGTGAGGATGGAATCAATTAATATAAATATTATGTTGACTAGCCTATCTACAGAACATTTTTGTAGCACAATATTGTTGTTTAGCTCACGTGAGGATGGAATCAATTAATATAAATATTATGTTGACTAGCCTATCTACAGAACATTTTTGTAGCACAACATTGTTGTTTAGCTCACGTGATGATGGAATCAATTAATATAAATATTATGTTGACTAGCCTATCTACAGAACATTTTTGTAGCACAACATTGTTGTTTAGCTCACGTGATGATGGAATCAATTAATATAAATATTATGTTGACTAGCCTATCTACAGAACATTTTTGTAGCACAACATTGTTGTTTAGCTCACGTGATGATGGAATCAATTAATATAAATATTATGTTGACTAGCCTATCTACAGAACCTTTTTGTAGCACAACATTGTTGTTTAGCTCACGTGAGGATGGAATCAAATAATATAAATATTATGTTGACTAGCCTATCTACAGAACCTTTTTGTAGCACAACGTTGTTGTTTAGCTCACGTGAGGATGGAATCAAATAATATAAATATTATGTTTACTAGCCTATCTACAGAACCTTTTTGTAGCACAACATTGTTGTTTAGCTCACGTGAGGATGGAATCAATTAATATAAATATTATGTTGACTAGCCTATCTACAGAACCTTTTTGTAGCACAACATTGTTGTTTAGCTCACATGACGATGGAATCAAATAATATAAATATTATGTTGACTAGCCTATCTACAGAACCTTTTTGTAGCACAACATTGTTGTTTAGCTCACGTGAGGATGGAATCAAATAATATAAATATTATGTTGACTAGCCTATCTACAGAACCTTTTTGTAGCACAACGTTGTTGTTTAGCTCACGTGAGGATGGAATCAAATAATATAAATATTATGTTTACTAGCCTATCTACAGAACCTTTTTGTAGCACAACATTGTTGTTTAGCTCACGTGAGGATGGAATCAATTAATATAAATATTATGTTGACTAGCCTATCTACAGAACCTTTTTGTAGCACAACATTGTTGTTTAGCTCACATGACGATGGAATCAAATAATATAAATATTATGTTGACTAGCCTATCTACAGAACCTTTTTGTAGCACAACATTGTTGTTTAGCTCACGTGACAATGGAATCAATTAATTTAAATATTATGTTGACTAGCCTATCTACAGAACCTTTTTGTAGCACAACATTGTTGTTTAGCTCACGTGAGGATGGAATCAATTAATATAAATATTATGTTGACTAGCCTATCTACAGAACCTTTTTGTAGCACAACATTGTTGTTTAGCTCACGTGACAATGGAATCAATTAATATAAATATTATGTTGACTAGCCTATCTACAGAACATTTTTGTAGCACAACATTGTTGTTTAGCTCACGTGAGGATGGAATCAATTAATATAAATATTATATTTACTAGCCTATCTACAGAACCTTTTTGTAGCACAACATTGTTGTTTAGCTCACGTGAGGATGGAATCAATTAATATAAATATTATGTTGACTAGCCTATCTACAGAACCTTTTTGTAGCACAACATTGTTGTTTAGCTCACGTGACAATGGAATCAATTAATATAAATATTATGTTGACTAGCCTATCTACAGAACATTTTTGTAGCACAACATTGTTGTTTAGCTCACGTGAGGAAGGAATCAATTAATATAAATATTATGTTGACTAGCCTATCTACAGAACCTTTTTGTAGCACAACATTGTTGTTTAGCTCACGTGACGATGGAATCAATTAATATAAATATTATGTTGACTAGCCTATCTACAGAACCTTTTTGTAGCACAACATTGTTGTTTAGCTCACGTGACGATGGAATCAATTAATATAAATATTATGTTGACTAGCCTATCTACAGAACCTTTTTGTAGCACAACATTGTTGTTTAGCTCACTTGAGGATGGAATCAAATAATATAAATATTATGTTGACTAGCCTATCTACAGAACATTTTTGTAGCACAACATTGTTGTTTAGCTCACGTGAGGAAGGAATCAATTAATATAAATATTATGTTGACTAGCCTATCTACAGAACCTTTTTGTAGCACAACATTGTTGTTTAGCTCACGTGACGATGGAATCAATTAATATAAATATTATGTTGACTAGCCTATCTACAGAACCTTTTTGTAGCACAACATTGTTGTTTAGCTCACGTGAGGAAGAAATCAATTAATATAAATATTATGTTGACTAGCCTATCTACAGAACATTTTTGTAGCACAACATTGTTGTTTAGCTCACGTGAGGAAGGAATCAATTAATATAAATATTATGTTGACTAGCCTATCTACAGAACCTTTTTGTAGCACAACATTGTTGTTTAGCTCACGTGACGATGGAATCAATTAATATAAATATTATGTTTACTAGCCTATCTACAGAACATTTTTGTAGCACAACATTGTTGTTTAGCTCATGTGACGATGGAATCAATTAATATAAATATTATGTTGACTAGCTTATCTACAGAACCTTTTTGTAGCACAACATTGTTGTTTAGCTCACATGACGATGGAATCAAATAATATAAATATTATGTTGACTAGCCTATCTACAGAACCTTTTTGTAGCACAACATTGTTGTTTAGCTCACGTGAGGATGGAATCAAATAATATAAATATTATGTTGACTAGCCTATCTACAGAACCTTTTTGTAGCACAACATTGTTGTTTAGCTCACGTGAGGATGGAATCAAATAATATAAATATTATGTTGACTAGCCTATCTACAGAACCTTTTTGTAGCACAACATTGTTGTTTAGCTCATGTGAGGATGGAATCAAATAATATAAATATTATGTTGACTAGCCTATCTACCGAACCTTTTTGTAGCACAACATTGTTGTTTAGCTCATGTGAGGATGGAATCAAATAATATAAATATTATGTTGACTAGCCTATCTACCGAACCTTTTTGTAGCACAACATTGTTGTTTAGCTCACGTGATGATGGAATCAATTAATATAAATATTATGTTGACTAGCCTATCTACAGAACATTTTTGTAGCACAACATTGTTGTTTAGCTCACGTGATGATGGAATCAATTAATATAAATATTATGTTGACTAGCCTATCTACAGAACCTTTTTGTAGCACAACATTGTTGTTTAGCTCACGTGAGGATGGAATCAAATAATATAAATATTATGTTGACTAGCCTATCTACAGAACCTTTTTGTAGCACAACGTTGTTGTTTAGCTCACGTGAGGATGGAATCAAATAATATAAATATTATGTTTACTAGCCTATCTACAGAACCTTTTTGTAGCACAACATTGTTGTTTAGCTCACGTGAGGATGGAATCAATTAATATAAATATTATGTTGACTAGCCTATCTACAGAACCTTTTTGTAGCACAACATTGTTGTTTAGCTCACATGACGATGGAATCAAATAATATAAATATTATGTTGACTAGCCTATCTACAGAACCTTTTTGTAGCACAACATTGTTGTTTAGCTCACGTGAGGATGGAATCAAATAATATAAATATTATGTTGACTAGCCTATCTACAGAACCTTTTTGTAGCACAACGTTGTTGTTTAGCTCACGTGAGGATGGAATCAAATAATATAAATATTATGTTTACTAGCCTATCTACAGAACCTTTTTGTAGCACAACATTGTTGTTTAGCTCACGTGAGGATGGAATCAATTAATATAAATATTATGTTGACTAGCCTATCTACAGAACCTTTTTGTAGCACAACATTGTTGTTTAGCTCACATGACGATGGAATCAAATAATATAAATATTATGTTGACTAGCTTATCTACAGAACCTTTTTGTAGCACAACATTGTTGTTTAGCTCACGTGACAATGGAATCAATTAATTTAAATATTATGTTGACTAGCCTATCTACAGAACCTTTTTGTAGCACAACATTGTTGTTTAGCTCACGTGAGGATGGAATCAATTAATATAAATATTATGTTGACTAGCCTATCTACAGAACCTTTTTGTAGCACAACATTGTTGTTTAGCTCACGTGACAATGGAATCAATTAATATAAATATTATGTTGACTAGCCTATCTACAGAACATTTTTGTAGCACAACATTGTTGTTTAGCTCACGTGAGGATGGAATCAATTAATATAAATATTATATTTACTAGCCTATCTACAGAACCTTTTTGTAGCACAACATTGTTGTTTAGCTCACGTGAGGATGGAATCAATTAATATAAATATTATGTTGACTAGCCTATCTACAGAACCTTTTTGTAGCACAACATTGTTGTTTAGCTCACGTGACAATGGAATCAATTAATATAAATATTATGTTGACTAGCCTATCTACAGAACATTTTTGTAGCACAACATTGTTGTTTAGCTCACGTGAGGAAGGAATCAATTAATATAAATATTATGTTGACTAGCCTATCTACAGAACCTTTTTGTAGCACAACATTGTTGTTTAGCTCACGTGACGATGGAATCAATTAATATAAATATTATGTTGACTAGCCTATCTACAGAACCTTTTTGTAGCACAACATTGTTGTTTAGCTCACGTGACGATGGAATCAATTAATATAAATATTATGTTGACTAGCCTATCTACAGAACCTTTTTGTAGCACAACATTGTTGTTTAGCTCACTTGAGGATGGAATCAAATAATATAAATATTATGTTGACTAGCCTATCTACAGAACATTTTTGTAGCACAACATTGTTGTTTAGCTCACGTGAGGAAGGAATCAATTAATATAAATATTATGTTGACTAGCCTATCTACAGAACCTTTTTGTAGCACAACATTGTTGTTTAGCTCACGTGACGATGGAATCAATTAATATAAATATTATGTTGACTAGCCTATCTACAGAACCTTTTTGTAGCACAACATTGTTGTTTAGCTCACGTGAGGAAGAAATCAATTAATATAAATATTATGTTGACTAGCCTATCTACAGAACATTTTTGTAGCACAACATTGTTGTTTAGCTCACGTGAGGAAGGAATCAATTAATATAAATATTATGTTGACTAGCCTATCTACAGAACCTTTTTGTAGCACAACATTGTTGTTTAGCTCACGTGACGATGGAATCAATTAATATAAATATTATGTTTACTAGCCTATCTACAGAACATTTTTGTAGCACAACATTGTTGTTTAGCTCATGTGACGATGGAATCAATTAATATAAATATTATGTTGACTAGCTTATCTACAGAACCTTTTTGTAGCACAACATTGTTGTTTAGCTCACATGACGATGGAATCAAATAATATAAATATTATGTTGACTAGCCTATCTACAGAACCTTTTTGTAGCACAACATTGTTGTTTAGCTCACGTGAGGATGGAATCAAATAATATAAATATTATGTTGACTAGCCTATCTACAGAACCTTTTTGTAGCACAACATTGTTGTTTAGCTCACGTGAGGATGGAATCAAATAATATAAATATTATGTTGACTAGCCTATCTACAGAACCTTTTTGTAGCACAACATTGTTGTTTAGCTCATGTGAGGATGGAATCAAATAATATAAATATTATGTTGACTAGCCTATCTACCGAACCTTTTTGTAGCACAACATTGTTGTTTAGCTCATGTGAGGATGGAATCAAATAATATAAATATTATGTTGACTAGCCTATCTACCGAACCTTTTTGTAGCACAACATTGTTGTTTAACTCACGTGAGGATGGAATCAATTAATATAAATATTATGTTGACTAGCCTATCTACAGAACATTTATGTAACACAACACTGCAATTTTTATTATTGTGATGTCACATCTCTACAATACTTTATAAAACATAAGTAATTATTTGAGTAACTAAGTGAAAATTATTTATTTACTTTGTGACTCATTTTCAAACAGTCGTTTCATTGACGAAGCTAACTGCTACTCAATGGCGAAAACCTTAATATTCAGTGAACTTTTAACATGAAACTTTTTAGTTCAATGAACAACATGAAGATAACATGAAAGTATTTTTTTCAACTTGTAAAGCTAAGCATTCATCATCAGTGCTAACTTGGACACTGATCATGGGTTTTATTATATTACTTTAATTTTTATATTTTTTGATTCCATCTTCACGCGAGATACTAATTTTCACTAAAACACTAGTAAATATTTTACAAACCTGCCTATGGAAGCACTTATATTTGTTGAGGACGACCATTTCAGGAGATGTGGCCCATTGTCAAGTCAGTTGCGGTTGCGGTGATACACATCTCCCGAAACGGCCGTCCTCAACAAATATAAGTAAGTGCTACTATAGGCAAGTTTGTAAATATTTACAAGTGTTTTAGTTTGATTTTAAATTCATTCAAGTCATTGCATTACAAATTTTCATTTGAAATTTTTATCTGAAAACTTTCAGATTATTAGTTATTAAAAAGGAATTTTGAACCTGTATTACATTGTTCCTCTTACTTACATAGTTTATTCATTACAATTTACTACAAAGTAAGATAACTGCAGAAACTGTAAAGTTGAGGTGGTTTTGCTGTTTAAAAAAAAATTCTTTGTTTTTGCTATGCTAACAAAATACTGTAAATAATAACTTAAATTACTTTTAACTTTGGCAGTAAAACAACACAGTAACTCGGTTACATAAATGTAGTAGAACACAAAAAAAAAAATTCGTATTATAAAGACTTCATTAATTTTGTGTTCAGTAATAATACATATTTACACAAAATAAATTTTTTAAATGTAGGAGGGGTTTAAATTAGTTTTGAAAACATTTTTACAAAAATCTTATTTTTTTATTCTTATGGTTTTACTGCAAAATTTAACTGCACCATGCATTATTTAAACGAACTGTTGCTTGTTTTCTCTCAGCATAACCCTTAACTAACATGATCTTTTTTTCTGAAACAACTTGATATGTCTCTGAGTCAATTGTGATTTTTAGAGGGGGGGGAGGATTATTGCTGTTTGTAGATTTCAAAGCTTTTACTTAATATAAATTGATTCATAAGTATATTTTGCTGTTAATAAGAAATATATAGATTACAAAATAAAATTATTGCACTTAGTGGTGGATAAAAGTATTTACAATTAATATATCAACTTCATATATATATATATATATATATATATATATATATATATATATATATATATATATATAATATGTTTTCTTGTTTAATAATTTAAAACAACATAGGTTATTTAAATACAAGAATATTATTTATTTATATTCAAAGCTTTCGTTGGTAAACAGTACCAACATCATCAGGAATGAAAAATATGATGGTACTGTTTACCAACGAAAAGCTTTGAATATAAATAAATAATATTCTTGTATTTAAATAACCTATGTTGTTAAAAAAAAAAAAAAAATATATATATATATATATATATATATATATATAATTTATTAAAAATATGTAAAAATTGAAAATATCTTTCCTCTATATGAAAAGTTTCTTATTTTTAACTTGTTCTCATAAACAAAAGTACCAAAACCATGTACTGGTTGCCCATTGTTGTTAGTATTGCCTCCTCCAAATAATAAGGAGTCCATGAGCTTCTCTTCTGGAGATTCAGATTTGAAGTATAAAAATTTCAGATTCAAATTTTGGAAGAATTTAGGTAACATATTTTATGGAACAACCACCAAGACTTTTATATCTATAATTTTTGCACTTACTTCAGTGATATGGGGTCTTACCACCATACCACGTACTGATCTCACCATCATGAATAGTAATTAAAACAAATAATAGTACAAAAACAAACAAAACAGTTTTGGTTTAACAGAAATGATTTCATCAGTTGTCTAAAAAGCATCACTCAACTAAATTATTTCTGGTAAAAGATAAAGTAAATAAAGAAATGGAAAACCCCTACAAAAAACTAGGACAAATATTATGTGATCTTGACAGATTAAGTAAATATTTCGAGTGACAGTTACTGAAGTTTCAAGTTTAATGCTAGTAGTAATGGAAAGGGAGGACTTTAAAATTTATGTGCCAGTAAACAATAGTGGTAGCTACTGAAGTTTGAAGTTCATTGCTGGTGGTAATGGAAGGGAAGGATTTAAAAAGTTACATGCCTCTCAGACATATGAAGTCATTTAAAGGTCAAGAAAGTTTTTGTAGAATATTGAAATATTTTATTAAATACCTTTAATCTTTCCATAATGTATAGAA
Organism: Prosapia bicincta; assembly: GCA_036971475.1. Classification (NCBI taxonomy): domain Eukaryota; kingdom Metazoa; phylum Arthropoda; class Insecta; order Hemiptera; family Cercopidae; genus Prosapia; species Prosapia bicincta. The sequence goes on from JBAIZL010000005.1 coordinate 166,644,272, forward strand.
AATTGTTTGGAGTCAATATGTATAAAACGTTTTGGAAAGCTTATTACTTTTATTAAGTTTAGAACCAACCTACATTTCGCCTTGTTTCGTTCGATTTAAAACCAGTGGTAGTATACTACATCAAGTTACAATTTCAAGTATGTCAGCTATTTTGTGTGATATTATAGCCTACCTTATTCCAATATTCAGGTATATTTTATAAGTCACGTTTACTTATTAAAACTTTAAAGCAACAGCAGGAAGATAAAAATGTTTCATAAACAACTCACAATTATATATATTTGTAAAAATTGAATAATTAAATTAAATGTGCTATTAAGAGATAATGTTGTTTAGGCTACATAGACACCAAAAAAACATAATGCAAATTTAAATTAGTTTGTTTTAGGTTTATATAATAAATTGTAAAATGATTTTTTAAGAAACACTTATGGTAAAGGGTCTTTAGAATTTATTTTGCTAAATTTTTTTGTAATGTAAATGGCTTGGTAAAGATAGGAAAATAAGAAGCAACCATTGTTTTTTTGTTTTAAATTTTGGGAATACCCTACAACGATTTTGTTTTGTTTATTCATGAAAATTATAATTTTATTAGTAATAATGTTATAAGTTGCAAAACATTGTTTGGTGGCTGTTGAAAAATATATTTAAAAACTAGTAGCTCACTCGAAGATAGAATCAACAAATATTTTAAAAATATATATTATTTATAGCAAATGGAGTAAAAGTTTATTTTACTTTAAAATTTCTAGAATTTTTCTATTGATTTTTTAAAATCATTCTATTTTACCAACCTCATTGCTAGCATCTATTTTTAGAAAACCTTAAGCTATTCATTTCTTATTTCTGAAAATACATACTTTTTACAGAATATTTCTTGCTTTAGAAGCTTTTACCATTCATTCTGATTTATTTCCCATGTACCCACAGATTTCCTCTAAAAATTATAGACAAAATTAGTAGCCAAGTTTATTACTGTATTTGAAGTCATCATCAATATTACTGTATTTCAAAGTGAGGGCAGTTAAACACTCTGTTCAACATTGTCCTTGCTTGGAGGGGCTGAAATGTATATTTTTAAAAGTTTATTTACCAGCTTTCTTGATGGGTAGAGGGGGTGATTTCAATTTTCAAGGTGTTGATGCTGAACAAAACGTTGTACTAGATGTACGGGGTGCCTCAAAAAGTAACCACATTTTTGTGAAACATTGTTTTCTGTTTTGTTGAAATATTGAAGTTTTTATCTCAGATGAGTAAGTTTCCATTTACAGAACCGATTTCTAATATAATTCCTCGAGTGTCTAAAGATAGATTTGAGGGAAATGATATAAAGCAAGGAGGTCCAGGAGTCTTGCTATGTCCTGGACAAGGATTTTACAACTGCAAAAAAATATCTACAACTATACAAACATTTTTGTTGTTTTTTAAATACTCTCACACAAGTAGGGTCACGACAAATTTCTACTGCATCTTTATTTGAAAAATGATGATTAAGATGGTTACTGTCTATTTTTAAAAAAATATCGCTGTATTTCCTTGAAAAATTTTCTTGCCATCTATAGTTCTGATTTTAAATACTTAATAATATATTTCATAAAGGTATGAACAAATGTTTAGGTATGTTGAAAATGTCTTTAGAATCAAATTCATGTATTTCCTATGTCATATCAGATTTTCATTGGGCCTATATTTTACTTAAATAGCCAAAAATCTCCCCAGTTTGTCCTATTTCAGTTCTTGGTTTGATTTTAATATAATCATTATATTTAAATTTTATTTAATATTTTAAATAATTTTATAGAAACAAAAACATCAAAATAGGTTTGATTTTTAGAATTTTTGTAAAAATTTTTTAAAGTATACCAATATGTTTTTATAAATATACCAATATGAATTTAATAAATTTATGACTTGCTGGACTTTTATTATTAATGTAAGTTATAAGTTCGGCAAGCCATTAATGTATTATGTTCATATTTTGAAGTTTTTTTTACTGACCCTCATAAACAACAAAAACCACAAATATAAAAATGTTAAAAGAATAATAATTGAATAAAGATGGACTGTTGTGGAATAATTATTTTAAAAATTAAAAAAAAGTATAACAGAATTTTTAATATCATTTCAGGTTATATTATTTTATAAACTTATCCAAATATTCACTTATTTTAATCCATTAACAGAACCCACAAGTAGTGTAGCACCAAAGCTATCTGAAGACCGTCTTATCGAGCGAAAGTTGCATTACAAAATGGCAGGGGCACTTTTATGTTTAAGTCAAGGATTTCCTGTGCCCCTTTCCAGGCAAGTCCAAATTTACTTTTAGGAAGTTTAGAATCTTTAGGACTTCATTCAAATGAGAAAATTACTGTTTTTTGTTTCAAACAATTGTATTTTGATTTCTTTTTTTTTAACAATTAAATATTTTCTTTTATTGTACATTTTACACAATTAAGAATATTTCATTTTTAATTTTCAGAAAACAATTTGATATTTTTAATATTCTATTTATTCTTCATACAATTCATAGCTTCTGTAGATTTCTATGTTTTTAAATTTCAACTTCAGGCTTGAAATATATGTTTGCAATATTTGATGACTACACATTTCAAATTTTTTTAAAGGTTAATGATTATTTAATGTTAGTTTTGTATTTAAAAAATAAAATGTACTTTAAAATTAAAATTACAAAAACAGAGTTGTAAAACCTGTTAGAAAGGAAAAGAAAATAATAATAATAATGGTAATTGAAGAAGACATATTTAAATAGAAAAGATAGTAGCAATGTAATCAGAAGACAAAACTTAAAATAAGATTCTTCTTCAAAACTGGAAACAAATTTTTATGTTAAAAAAAAAAAACTTTACCTTTATTTAGGAAAGTATTCTTTTTATTTATTTTTAGGACTAAAAATGTTATACTTTTATTTTGATAAGGTAAGGGAAGATATTAAAAATGCATTTAAAATCATCTCTAATTGACAAAGTTGGAAATACATCTTTATAACTTAATGTGGCAAATAATTTTAAAATTCAGTTCACTGAATTTAACAAAATTAAAATTGTTTACTTTTAAAATAATAGTTCAAGTTTTGTAGGCTGGTAACTTTTTTGTGAAATATGTTTAAAGTTTGTAAGTTTAGGTGGTTCTTTCAAAATATAATTTTCTAAAATTTTACTTCAATTTACATTTTAGGGAACATTATGCATTAATATTTACATCAAACTTGCAGTTTAAATAAACTTCATCTTCAATTTATAACTAGTTCATCATAAAACTTAAGTATACACAACATATTGTTATTATTATTATTATATATTTTTTTTTCATCCAAGTACATTTATCAATATTTCAAGAGTATAAGAATATTGTTTGTCATTCAGAGCCCACAAGTAGTACTGCTCCTAAACTTGCTGATGGAAGACTACATGAGAAAACCATAAAAGCTAAAACTGAGTCTGCAATATTATGTTTATCACAAGGCTTTCCTGTACCTTTATTCAGGTATTAGAGAGAATATTCTTGTAGAAAATATTGAGAGAGTGCCTTGATATAAAGCAATGGAAATGGTTTTATGACTAAACCTGTAAAATTGAAGGGAATTCGTATATGTTTCATCAATATGCAAACGTATGATAGCATACAGACGATGGTTTCTTGTCATCCATTTTTGTTGTTGGTTCAAGAAACTATGTCGTTTTGTTCGTTGAATGCTTAGTCTGCTTGACCCTTGAAAATGTGTTATAGACTCCATGCTTCAGATAAGCATGTGCAAATCATTTCTCATGTATAAGCAATTTCTTTTTTAACACAACACAATTTAATTGCCTTGATCACATGATGGCAACAAATTAACTGTTGCTGCTAGATGACTCAGATCATGAATAATTTAATCTGCAGTGGGTTAATAAGTACATATAAGTGTATGGACCACTAGTAGTTCAAGTCCACATTGTAACAATTTAAAAATTAATTTTGTGTTTAAAAATCTTAGTTTATTATTATTTTTTTTAATTTTAGTTTTATTTTTCTAACTAGTATTTATTGTTTAACAGCTACATTACAAAACTATCTACATTCCTTTTCATGAGTTTTTTTTACTGGCTTTTACAATCTAATAAAGGATTTCTGTCTTAGATTGATTTAATTTTGAATATCTTTTGAAACTTTTTTCATTCAAATGCCTTTATTATAAATAATTTTAAAATTCATTTGTCCCCTAGTTAACCTTTAAAGAACAGATTCATATTTAAGAATGTTATTTATTTAAACTATATCATTTATTACACTATGTATTAAAAAAATAATCCTTGTTATATGTTATATATTGAAATTAAAGGAGATACGGTACATGTTGCAACTCAAGGTTTGTATTTCTACATTGTTATTTCAAGTTATCTTTTATATTTTTCAGTACATAATTAATGAATATTGTAGAGAAGAAATATGGTAAGATTATTTTGACAATTTGAAGATTATTAAAAATTTAATGTATTAGGGGTATGAGAGTGAAAGACTTACTTTGATAATAATTCAGTATGTCTTTCTAACATAGTCACATAGAATAAAATAAACATACTAAAATATTTGATATATTTTAAAGGCATTGCTTTCTTTGTCAATAGAAAGGTGTGTTTGTGTGTGTGTAAAGTTTATTTCACCATTTTTCATTTGTTTTGTATTTTTAAAAAAACTACAACGCTAAAGGGGTTTAATCAAATTATAGATAGGATGAGACAATATTCCCCATACAAAAAATCTGTTAGTATGGTTGCCCATAGTACTACATAAGACTAAGTGATATTAAAAAAATGTTTTAGCTTCATATCTAGGTAATACAAAATGACTAAGCTGAGGTGTGCAAGCTTAGTAATATATCTCAACATTTATTAATATTCCTCATTGCAGGAAGTTTATCAAAATAATTTCCTTATTGTGTGAGAAAACTGATTTTGATTATGGTCTTGTTTCAATTACCATAGTTGTTTCAGAGATTTGGTATGGTTACAAAAGATTTTTTAATTTCTAGAATTGAAACAATCTTAGCTTCAGAAAAATTATAAATAAAAAAATTATCTCTAGATTGGCTTTTAATTTCTCCATCAACATTTTTAGCACCCGTTATTGACCACATATTTTGTGTGAGCTGAAGCCTCTCAATAACAGTTTTATAGATTACTAATATTGAAACTTCAGGAATATATTGATGAAACTCAGCAATAGTAATGAGCCTACTTTTACATTTGTTCATCACTTTTTGTGTCAGTTCTTCAGTCTTGATAGCCTCATTATAAACATTTCCATAATTAATTACACCCTCAACATAAACTTAACTGTGTTGAAATGTGAATAACTGAAAGTTCTTCACAAACATCTTGATTATTCATTAATATGGTACCAAAATGCTACATATCGAAACAACTAACACTAGAAAGTTTTTAAAACATAATAAGAACACGTAACTGATTCAGAAACTTTATCTACTGATGACCTGTAAGGACACAATGAACAAAAGAGTTCTTACTTAGAAAACGTTCCACATAATACTTTACAAATTGTACTAGGTTCATAACAAAACGACTACTTTCTTACTTTATATTTCATACAAATTCAATTTAAGTAACAATTTTTAATATTATTTTATTTACAAAAAATTCTCTTTTTTAATATGTTAAGAAAATTATTTGTATACACTGATCTTTATTTTGTATTGGTGATACATTTATTACAATCAGAAAAATTTATAATTAGATTTTTTTTAAGCACATTTATAATATACTATTCCACATCTTTCTCTCTAAAAGTGTTCTTAACATTTAAAATATTTTTGTTATATATTAATTAGATTCAGATGTTATAACAAATCAGTCCAAAAGCAGTTTTTTGGGGTTAGATCAGGTTCATTTCCAATACTTGGATAATTCTGAAGAACCCTATGCAAAATGAAGTATAGATTATACTTGGCCAGTGTAAATATTTGTACAGCACCCACTGGTGCTGTATATCCTACATTTTTAGGTGAAACTATCTTCAAAAAAATTGTATTAAATGATAGTTTATTTGGTCCAGCTCAGGGATACTCTATATCCATATTCAAGTAAAAATAATTTTAAATTAGGATTTTTTTGTTTTGTTTTACTTTTTGTGGATAAAAAAGCATGAATAGAATTTTAGTAGAACATGCATCCAAACAGGATTTTTCTATTTTCATTTCATGAAAACAGCTGTATGAAGATACTATAATAAAGTTTTTAACATAAAAAACAAGACCTCATTTTAATGTTTTTTTTTCCAATCTTATTGTCAGAGGTTTTCATTACTAGATTTATGGTGAGAATTAATATAATTTAAGAAGATTGAAAAATATTAATAATGTTTTTTTATAATACACACATATTATAAGACATTTTTGTTTGTTAAGATAATAATAGGTTTATTAAGATATTTATAATACATATTTGGTAAAGTACAGTAGAATCTCTCTAATTTGTCACGTTCGGGACTGAGTGGGTAATGAATTCGAGAATACACAAATTATGGAAGTTGTGAAATTATCATGTAATTATGGGTAAACATAACACATGAATACATATGTAATGTAATTAATGTTTTACAACATTATACTATAGTGTGCAACAACACTATACAAAAATACAACACTATAAAATCACAATAAGCCTGCAGTACAGTACGTAATTACAAATACAGTGTATTACTCTATTGTCATAAGACACTTGAAAAGATATTATAGTACCTTGTACGAATAATAACACAAATAAGAAAATTTATGGTATATTAAATCTAATTATGTTGTAGTTTTTTTAAGAAAGTCTGTCATTTTCTTTTGTACTAAGGAATTTTTTTCTGATAGCGCCTATACTATGTGGTAGTGCAGACAATGTGTGTTATTACTGTGATGAATTAATGTGTGGCCGATTAGAGAGGTACTACTGTATCATCAAATATTGTGGTGGTAAAATATTAAACAGTGTTTTATGGTGGCTCATTATTTACTTTAGATTCTATTTTTTTATTTATGTACTATAACTTGCGATTTTTCTTTTCACTAACAACTCTTATCTACTCTCCTCTAGCCTTCCCTAAAGTTTGATTGTTTGATTAGTAACCAAAGCTTAGTGTTACTGATAGACATCTCCCATGTTTGTTTTAGACACACATGAACTATTCTCTTTTATATCCCTCATTAGGATGTTTTATCTCTTATTCTTAAGCTTCTCTATATGCAGAATTATTTTTTTCATTCTTACTAGGCAACACTCTCAAATCCAGACTGATCTGTTTGACTAATTAAACAAACATAGAAAAAAAATATTGTTTTCAGTGACCCTAAAAAAATTAAATGTTGTTCTTTCAACTGAAAATTATTTTAATATTCTTTCCTTCAGAATAATAAAAAAAATTAGTAGAAATTTACTTGTCTTCTATGTATATTATCAAACTCCCCCTCTTCCCACATATTTGCAATTTACGATTCAATAATGCATAATGTAATCATAATGCAATAATGCATTCAATAATGTATAACACAGCATTTTTCTTTGGAGTTGTATATTAACTTTTTATAATGCAAAATCTAGTACTTTAAGGAAAGGAAAATATTGGTTTCAAAAATCAAATTTGATAACACCAAGGTGATATAATTGTAACACAACTTGGCTAACATAATTTGGGTTTAGAAAAAGAAGTCAGATGGTCACAGGAATCACCCTGTTTTATAGTATATTCAAGTTATACTATGCAATAAAATTCTCAAATAAATTTAAATGAACGCCTCCTACATTCTTTCAGTTTAACTGACATCTATGTCAGCTGTATAAAATTATTATTCTGTACAAAAACTCAAATACAAATAGTTTAGAGAAGCTATTCTAGAGAAGGTTAATGACTTCACTTGAAAAATCATTGTCAGTTTGCTCTAAATATTTTCTTAGGTCTGACACTAGATGTGATACCAAACTAAACCATCAAATAAATCAAAGTATAGTTACTTTGCTCAAATTTGAAGCTTTCCACTTTCAACATAATAGAGGTTTCCAGATATCTATGTTACTCTATATTATGGTCAGATATTTATTCAGTAGGTAGTGGTCAGTTTTACTAAGACTTTGAAAATATTTCCATTGATACTTGCAAATATCCCAACTCACCTTATGCTGGACAATTTACTAGTTTCTTCGGCTGATCTGCAATTCTTGCATGAAACACCAAAAGGAAAACATACATTCCTGCACACTGTAATTAATTCAATGACCTTGCTACAAATTAAAAAAAAAAATCTGTTTGATTCTAATTCCATCCCAAATATAAACATTTCCAAATATTCAACATATACATGATATTGTGATCCATATGTTCTTGTTAATAACTCATTACTTTAGTAAATATTGCACTGTAAAGGGTAGCCACCATGGTAAATATTTATAACAAAAATATTGCAAATTTATGAAGAAGATGCATTTTGTTGTATTAAAAAGTAAAAGCATATTTTTTTATAAATATATAAAGTGAAATAGACATAAAACAAAGTTTACAGTGAAAAAATAAATTATAACAATAAAAACCAATCACATAGAACATAATCAAAGATAAAATCAAAAGTAAGATAAAATACTTCTAAAATTTAGATTTACATGTTGATACCAAGTTAATCCACCAAGATTTAAAAAATTCACCAAGTTGATACTTTAAGTTTAATGTTTTCCAAGTTTACAGAAATCCACTTTATATCTGTTACAAGACCAAGGACTCTTGCTAAAAACATTACATTTGATTGTATAGATTTATAAATTGACATCTAGGTATTTAAATATCTCAGATACATCTAAAAATACATAGTAATCAGAAATAATTTGTACAGAAAATAAAACAATTTTTCTAAGAATAAAATTCAAAAAGTGTCATTCATATGACAACATAAATTTGGAAAATGAACAGATTTCACCAAAATTAAAAGATTTCAATTTTAAGTAAATAATAATAATATATTTAGTCACGTTCAAGAGACACAGCTTGAATAACGTTTTGAGTGTCCCTGAAGTAGCATTTTGGCATTTGTTGGAAAAACACATGGTGGCAACCCTGTTGTTATTAATTTTCATTTACTATAAGTTTATTTTTTTGCAGATGGTTCAAGTTTATTGAAGGGTCAACAAGAAAACAAGCTGTACAAATGGATGACAGAGTGAAACAAGTTTCGGGGACTCTGATCATCAGAGAAGCTAAAGTAGAGGACTCAGGAAAATATCTGTGTGTTGTTAACAATTCTGTGGGAGGAGAAAGTGTTGAGACTGTTCTTACTGTAACTGGTGAGTAGTTTCACTGCAGTGCATATTGAAACCAGGAATTACTTATATATTTTACTTATTAGATAATAATAAATATTAGATTATTCAACATACAGTACTTTTCACACACACTTATAAACATCCAGTCATAAGTACATATTATTTCTACATTTAAACAGTTGTGTGATCAGAACTGTTGCATGTTGAGTATGCTGTAAGAGTTAGAGTTTGGCCAACACTGACCTGGGGGACTGTTGTGAGCTAAGGTTACTCTGCCAAAGTTGTAAGTAATGTCATTGTACTTTTTTGGGTCAGGGAGTGTCTTCAGTGATCATACACTAGTCAAACTAAGAAGGAAACTATGATCCTTAATGTTCTGTAGGTCGGAAGTGTTAGAAAGTGGTCTTCAGGTTGATCTGTTCCCAGTTTTATAAACCCTCAAATATTTAAACAGAATTATTTGGAGGAAAGAGGAAACACCCAATTTTAAATATCGAACCTAACACTAATGGTGGTAAAAATTTATTGGACAATAACTTCATTGTGATGTTGATCATTGTAGAATAACCTGAAGCACAAAAGCAGTTGAAGGAGAAAGAAGCTATAAGTATAGTGCCATTCACACTATATGTGATGGCATTAATTTTCTAATGGTAAAAGATTTATGCTTCTATAAATGGTGTGTAAAAGTTTGAATTGCAATCATCTGAGGGGTACCATCTATCTGTCATGATTTCAATTTGTTAAAAGAAATAGTTCTTATGCATCTTCATATTGATCACTCTATCTAATCTCCTATGTTGTAACTCGCACCACAGTCAATTATGTAAAATTTTAGGTTAAAATGCTGAAGCTCGGCCACCTACGATATTTTGAGAAATTGTTTAACACCACCAAATAGGACGATATCCACAAGAATTTTTTTATTGACCTCAGAAAGTTACGTTTTTTTTAAAGTAGGGTAAAAAATTCAGCGCTTGTAGAAGTTGTGAATGGTCGCGGAGAGATACAAATGTTTCGTTACGTCGTAGTGCTGCGCATAAGGTTGTACGCATCGGCCGCGGTACATCACGAACAACGTTTTGGCTTAATTTTTATACATATACTTATAAAGTCTCCAGTTAGGAAAGATTTGGTTTTAAATTTATACATTACTGTATACCTATATTAAAATATACCTAAAAGTGTCCAGTCAGGTTAGATTTGGTTTTAATTTTATACATTACCTAAATGGCCACATTTATACAATTAGAACCAAATCTATCGTGACTGGATACTTCATAGGTATATTTCAATATAAATATATAAAATTCACTTTCTTTAGCAGTAACAAAAATAATATTTATCAATATAGCTTAAAGACTTGTTTTTGTTAAATACAGTTTAGATTGCTAAAACACGAAATACAGTTTGTGATATAACGAAGCATTTGTATCACTCCGCGCCCATTCACAACTTCTACATCCACACTGAATTTTTTATCCTACTTTAAATTGAAAAAAGTAACTTTCTTAGGTCAATAAAAAAAAATTCTTATGGATATCGTCCTATTTGGTGGTGTTAAACAATTTCCCAAAATATTGTAGGTGGCCGAGCTTCAGCATTTTTACCAAATTTTATTATAATGAGGTGAATGATATTCACAGCAAATGTAATTTTTGAGGAAGTTTAGAAGGGAAATTTGCTGTAGTCATTGTTCTTGTGATTGTACTTTTACATTGTTTTAACATTAACATGAAACGTAATACTCTTTTCTTCTACTGAACTCATTACTTATCTCTTCTTTTGTATTCATATTCTTGCCATTTAATTGTTTTTATTATGTTGGTAATTAGTCTTAATCTTTTACCTGCCTTTTATTGTAAAGTTGTAATATTTTTCAATTTTTCATTATACTGGGTGTTTACTTACTGAAAATCACATTGTTTTAAAAAAGCCACAAATTTTTAAATTTTTATCCAAAAATTTATTTAAAAAAAATATGTTCTACAAACTCAAAATTTTACAAATAAATTAGTAGCAAAAATAACGTACATGGCACCCTTCTGAATGAACGGATGTTTCCACACATCTGACGTTAAATCTTGTAACATTTCTCCTAGAATGGCTTGGCTATCTCATTGGATGGCTTCCTTCAACTCTGGTAATATGCAAGGCTTGATATCATTCACTGAATAAGTTACAAACAAAATCTACATTCACCAGGGTTCAGTTGTTTACATACCACAAGCTTATACAGTTGGAACTTGAGGTCTTTAATCAAACTAACTCTTACAGGAGAAGCAAATGTGCTGAAGTTTGAGGCTCGCTTCCTTAGTGAATTGCTTATGGCCCTACAGTTTCTTAGATTTAAGTCTAATATTATCTTGACCAACAATATACAATTAATTGAATTTATCTCTAGGTTTAAGATTACTGTGTTATGAATTGTATTTTATAAACTTAGTTGATATGCTTGTTTTCTGAATTTACTTCAAAAATTTAATTTTACAAAAACGTAATTCTTATATCAATTTGTACTTAACTAGGATTTAAGTAAACTTAGTTAATTCTCAACGTTCTTGTGAACTGGCTCTAGTTCGAAAATGTCCACTTGGTTTCCAAGTTGACAGAGGAACTTCTTTCTCCTTAGTCTGTCAAATCTCCTTCGAAACTTGTATCTCTCACAACTTCCTTATTTCACCACCTCTTGCAATCTTTGCTCCTAGATCTGCCCTCTTTGGCTCCTTGACTGTCTTTGTGTGTGTGAGAGAGAGAGAGAGTGTGTGCAAGCGTCGTCTCCTTCACCTTCACTCTTGTTTGAGACCTTGTCCAATTCTTTGAAAACCATTTCAACAATCTGCTGATCGTTTAAAATTTCATGATCATTGCCGACAGCCTATAACCATTCATTTACATCATTTGCATTTGCTTCCTCATAGCCAGGAATATGTTGTAATAGCTTCTAAACCTATACATCATTGTTTCTGTCTACATGTTGATTTGAGTTTTCTTCGACAGATAGGCTTATCCAAAGTTTATTCCAGGATTTTTTCAACTATATATTCCTGTAATTCTGCCACCCAATAAATTACATCTTCATCTTTTGAATAAATGAAATTGTTTCGTCTTAATCTTCCAGTATTTATCTCATTAACGTTTTCCTGTACAAACGCTTAAGATGCTATATGTTGATCCATACACTGGATGAAAAGGATCATGTTTGGTGGAAGGAAAATACCCTTTTTATATTTCCACAAACTAACTTGTATGAGGGATGTTAAGTAGCATTGAAACAGTAAGGCACAAATTGGTAAGCCATTTTCTTTACAAAATCGAGTGTTTTCGGGAACAAAGTGGGTATCGAACCATCCTTTGAATAGTTTTGAGTTCATCCAAGCGCTGTTGGAGCTTTTCTAGGTGACAGGTAAGGCATTTATATTTAGGTTCTTGAATGTTTTTGGTTTTGCTGTTTTACCAATAAAAGGGAGTTAATGATTTCTTGCAGCATTACTACAGGCTCAAACCATTAATATTTTGTTGCTTATTTTCAAGCCTGGTGCATTTGTTTCTTCTTCATTAGCCAAACATTTTTTGGCAATGCCAAAGGTGCCAGTCTCATCCACATTTTATATTTGCTGCAGTGAATAGTTTCCTGCATTAATCAGGTCAGCAAATGCAAATTAATCAGGTTAAAAATTCAGTTGCAGCAGCCCCATTATAAGATAGCTGTTCCCCAGTAACAGCTAACTGATGTATGCCGTGACGCTTCTCAAAATGATTAAACCCACCTGTACGCTCGCAATCAGTGTTAGTTATCATAGTTATACTGCACTGTACCTTATTTTTAGTATTTTAGGATACATGGTAGCTTTTAACTAATGTTCAGTAAGTCTTATTTAATAATTATGTTTATTTTAGTAATAATTTAGCTTAATCCAAAATATTTGTAATCCGAAATTGGTCCTGTCCCAATCACATTGGATTATTGAGACTACACTTTATATATATATATATATATATATATATGTGTGTGTGTGTGTGTGTGTGTGTGTGTGTGTGTGTGTGTGTGTGTGTGTGTGTGTGTGTGTGTGTGTGTGTGTGTGTGTGTGTGTGTGTGTGTGTGTGTGTGTGTGTGTGTGTGTGTGTGTGTGTGTGTGTGTGTGTGTGTGTGTGTGTGTGTGTGTGTGTGTGTGTGTGTGTGTGTGTGTGTGTGTGTGTGTGTGTGTGTGTGTGTGTGTGTGTGTGTGTGTGTGTGTGTGTGTGTGTGTGTGTGTGTGTGTGTGTGTGTGTGTGTGTGTGTGTGTGTGTGTGTGTGTGTGTGTGTGTGTGTGTGTGTGTGTGTGTGTGTGTGTGTGTGTGTGTGTGTGTGTGTGTGTGTGTGTGTGTGTGTGTGTGTGTGTGTGTGTGTGTGTGTGTGTGTGTGTGTGTGTGTGTGTGTGTGTGTGTGTGTGTGTGTGTGTGTGTGTGTGTGTGTGTGTGTGTGTGTGTGTGTGTGTGTGTGTGTGTGTGTGTGTGTGTGTGTGTGTGTGTGTGTGTGTGTGTGTGTGTGTGTGTGTGTGTGTGTGTGTGTGTGTGTGTGTGTGTGTGTGTGTGTGTGTGTGTGTGTGTGTGTGTGTGTGTGTGTGTGTGTGTGTGTGTGTGTGTGTGTGTGTGTGTGTGTGTGTGTGTGTGTGTGTGTGTGTGTGTGTGTGTGTGTGTGTGTGTGTGTGTGTGTGTGTGTGTGTGTGTGTGTGTGTGTGTGTGTGTGTGTGTGTGTGTGTGTGTGTGTGTGTGTGTGTGTGTGTGTGTGTGTGTGTGTGTGTGTGTGTGTGTGTGTGTGTGTGTGTGTGTGTGTGTGTGTGTGTGTGTGTGTGTGTGTGTGTGTGTGTGTGTGTGTGTGTGTGTGTGTGTGTGTGTGTGTGTGTGTGTGTGTGTGTGTGTGTGTGTGTGTGTGTGTGTGTGTGTGTGTGTGTGTGTGTGTGTGTGTGTGTGTGTGTGTGTGTGTGTGTGTGTGTGTGTGTGTGTGTGTGTGTGTGTGTGTGTGTGTGTGTGTGTGTGTGTGTGTGTGTGTGTGTGTGTGTGTGTGTGTGTGTGTGTGTGTGTGTGTGTGTGTGTGTGTGTGTGTGTGTGTGTGTGTGTGTGTGTGTGTGTGTGTGTGTGTGTGTGTGTGTGTGTGTGTGTGTGTGTGTGTGTGTGTGTGTGTGTGTGTGTGTGTGTGTGTGTGTGTGTGTGTGTGTGTGTGTGTGTGTGTGTGTGTGTGTGTGTGTGTGTGTGTGTGTGTGTGTGTGTGTGTGTGTGTGTGTGTGTGTGTGTGTGTGTGTGTGTGTGTGTGTGTGTGTGTGTGTGTGTGTGTGTGTGTGTGTGTGTGTGTGTGTGTGTGTGTGTGTGTGTGTGTGTGTGTGTGTGTGTGTGTGTGTGTGTGTGTGTGTGTGTGTGTGTGTGTGTGTGTGTGTGTGTGTGTGTGTGTGTGTGTGTGTGTGTGTGTGTGTGTGTGTGTGTGTGTGTGTGTGTGTGTGTGTGTGTGTGTGTGTGTGTGTGTGTGTGTGTGTGTGTGTGTGTGTGTGTGTGTGTGTGTGTGTGTGTGTGTGTGTGTGTGTGTGTGTGTGTGTGTGTGTGTGTGTGTGTGTGTGTGTGTGTGTGTGTGTGTGTGTGTGTGTGTGTGTGTGTGTGTGTGTGTGTGTGTGTGTGTGTGTGTGTGTGTGTGTGTGTGTGTGTGTGTGTGTGTGTGTGTGTGTGTGTGTGTGTGTGTGTGTGTGTGTGTGTGTGTGTGTGTGTGTGTGTGTGTGTGTGTGTGTGTGTGTGTGTGTGTGTGTGTGTGTGTGTGTGTGTGTGTGTGTGTGTGTGTGTGTGTGTGTGTGTGTGTGTGTGTGTGTGTGTGTGTGTGTGTGTGTGTGTGTGTGTGTGTGTGTGTGTGTGTGTGTGTGTGTGTGTGTGTGTGTGTGTGTGTGTGTGTGTGTGTGTGTGTGTGTGTGTGTGTGTGTGTGTGTGTGTGTGTGTGTGTGTGTGTGTGTGTGTGTGTGTGTGTGTGTGTGTGTGTGTGTGTGTGTGTGTGTGTGTGTGTGTGTGTGTGTGTGTGTGTGTGTGTGTGTGTGTGTGTGTGTGTGTGTGTGTGTGTGTGTGTGTGTGTGTGTGTGTGTGTGTGTGTGTGTGTGTGTGTGTGTGTGTGTGTGTGTGTGTGTGTGTGTGTGTGTGTGTGTGTGTGTGTGTGTGTGTGTGTGTGTGTGTGTGTGTGTGTGTGTGTGTGTGTGTGTGTGTGTGTGTGTGTGTGTGTGTGTGTGTGTGTGTGTGTGTGTGTGTGTGTGTGTGTGTGTGTGTGTGTGTGTGTGTGTGTGTGTGTGTGTGTGTGTGTGTGTGTGTGTGTGTGTGTGTGTGTGTGTGTGTGTGTGTGTGTGTGTGTGTGTGTGTGTGTGTGTGTGTGTGTGTGTGTGTGTGTGTGTGTGTGTGTGTGTGTGTGTGTGTGTGTGTGTGTGTGTGTGTGTGTGTGTGTGTGTGTGTGTGTGTGTGTGTGTGTGTGTGTGTGTGTGTGTGTGTGTGTGTGTGTGTGTGTGTGTGTGTGTGTGTGTGTGTGTGTGTGTGTGTGTGTGTGTGTGTGTGTGTGTGTGTGTGTGTGTGTGTGTGTGTGTGTGTGTGTGTGTGTGTGTGTGTGTGTGTGTGTGTGTGTGTGTGTGTGTGTGTGTGTGTGTGTGTGTGTGTGTGTGTGTGTGTGTGTGTGTGTGTGTGTGTGTGTGTGTGTGTGTGTGTGTGTGTGTGTGTGTGTGTGTGTGTGTGTGTGTGTGTGTGTGTGTGTGTGTGTGTGTGTGTGTGTGTGTGTGTGTGTGTGTGTGTGTGTGTGTGTGTGTGTGTGTGTGTGTGTGTGTGTGTGTGTGTGTGTGTGTGTGTGTGTGTGTGTGTGTGTGTGTGTGTGTGTGTGTGTGTGTGTGTGTGTGTGTGTGTGTGTGTGTGTGTGTGTGTGTGTGTGTGTGTGTGTGTGTGTGTGTGTGTGTGTGTGTGTGTGTGTGTGTGTGTGTGTGTGTGTGTGTGTGTGTGTGTGTGTGTGTGTGTGTGTGTGTGTGTGTGTGTGTGTGTGTGTGTGTGTGTGTGTGTGTGTGTGTGTGTGTGTGTGTGTGTGTGTGTGTGTGTGTGTGTGTGTGTGTGTGTGTGTGTGTGTGTGTGTGTGTGTGTGTGTGTGTGTGTGTGTGTGTGTGTGTGTGTGTGTGTGTGTGTGTGTGTGTGTGTGTGTGTGTGTGTGTGTGTGTGTGTGTGTGTGTGTGTGTGTGTGTGTGTGTGTGTGTGTGTGTGTGTGTGTGTGTGTGTGTGTGTGTGTGTGTGTGTGTGTGTGTGTGTGTGTGTGTGTGTGTGTGTGTGTGTGTGTGTGTGTGTGTGTGTGTGTGTGTGTGTGTGTGTGTGTGTGTGTGTGTGTGTGTGTGTGTGTGTGTGTGTGTGTGTGTGTGTGTGTGTGTGTGTGTGTGTGTGTGTGTGTATTAAGCCATGGTTAATTTTCTTCTGTCTTACAGCCCCTCTTGTAGCTGGAGTAGAACCTACTACACAGACTGTTGACTTTGGCAGACCAGCAGTTTTAACTTGCAACTATGAAGGCAATCCGGTTAAAACAATTTCATGGCTCAAAGATGGCAAACCATTACAAGGACATGATGAACCAGTGCTAAGGATAGATTCAGTCAGAAAGGAGGATAAGGGAATGTATCAGTGTTTTATACGCAATGAACAGGAGAGTGCACAAGCAAGTGCTGAACTCAAACTTGGAGGAAGATGTGAGCATTACTCTTGTGTATAGTAGTTTTACGATAGGAGCTTTTATAGTTGAATGGCATATAGTATAAGTATATATTAGTATAACTATTATATATGTGTGTGTGCTCATGAATTCGTGTGTGTATGTGTGTGTGTGTGTGTGTGTGTGTTTGTATATATTTAGCATTAGATTATTAATGACTTCAAAACCAAATGTCAGAGTATTCAAAACCAAAATAAAACAAATTTTAAAACCTAAAATAAGCACCATTATCTACAATTTAGTTGTGTAATCATTCTTACTTACCTATCTAAATAACATAAACATCCATGGTTGCTATTTAAAAAAAAAATTAATACATTAACATATTATAACTACAGTAGTCCCTCGCTATTCGCAGGAGTTATGCTATCCAAACTTATCGTGAATACTGAAACCAACTGTATATGGAAAGGAGATAGTTGCATTCCACATCAAAAGGGTTAACTATGATTACAGCTAATCTGTAGACTTGTAATACAGTATGGTAAATTTAGGTACTACATAAGTATATACATTTTTTATTGTCTACTAACATTTTCCTTCAATCCAAAGCACGAATATTCTATTAATTATTGGCGCTCACACACATATACACTTATTCTTCATTGTTAAACACTATCCACTAAATTTTTAAATACCGGAATTCAGACAAAGTTTCTTCCAAACACTGTTAATTAGACTTTTAAAAAAATGGTTATTTTACTTTGTGTGGATTTTTTTTGTTCTCTACACACTTCTTTATAGTGCTTCTTCCAGCTATCTATTAAATTTTAATGCACAATCTAGAGAGGGATCGATTTCAGTAACGGCTGCAGCTAACTGTTTCCCAAAACATAATATTTCTCTGACAGATTTAAATGTCAACTTCGGCGACACAATTTTAACAATTTCTTTTTCTTCGTTGTCAGAGATAGACATAGGGTCAGTAATTAGTTCTGCCAGCTCTTCTTCCGTCAAATCTTCGTTCTCACTTTTCAAAACATTTTTGTCGACATCTTCACTGTTAATGTCTTCAATTCCTTCACTGTTAATGCCAAGTGGTATTAAGATATAATCAGTAACGACGTTGTGGGCTTCTGTTGTGACATCCTGGTTAACACAGTCTGTTAAGAAAAGATTCTTTTCCAAAACGGTCCAGTCTCATCTGTGTTAAAAATTTGATTGACTGTGTAGCCTTTCTCCGAAATTAGATTTTTAAAATACGTTGGAAATGAGTAGACAGCTTCATGGTCTGTTGATGGTGATTCACTGGCAATTTTCACGTTATGAAGAGAAAACGTTCTTTTGATTTGTAAAATCAGCCTTTACTTGTTAAAAACGATTGACTGTTGGTATGTTCACAATCGTTTTGAACAAAATGTTCTTACAAAAGCCCACCGTTTTCACGAATAAAAATCAAACTCAGTGGCAGCCTTTTTTGGGGGATAATTTTCTATCCAGACACTCAAAACGTTTTCCATTTTCTCGATGTTTATATTGTGACACTCAAAGGTAACTTGTGCCGATTGACGTATCCTTTCTCTGACACTCTTCCTTATATTTTCTTCACTTTTCTTTATGTTACGAACTCTTGACTCATTAACTCTAAAATACTTTGCGACATGCTATATTTTCACCACATTTTAATTTGTCTAAAAGGACATTTTCCTATTCAATGGCATAAGGTTTTTTTGGCTTTTCTTGACCCTATAAGAGCTTGCTGATGTTTTACCTTGGATAAACAATTTCAGGAAAAAGATAAAACTAAACAAAACAGATTCAGTTAACACTTCCACAAATAGACGCAATTTTTCAAAAAGTAGCAAACACAACAAGCAAATGCGACTTCTCTTTAGTAACTGACTGGAGAAACAAAATCCGAGTTAGTTATGGACCCCTGATACTATAATATCACTGACAAACAGTTATGAGTCAATCCAGCACCTGTTTGTGTTTCCTGTCAATTACCAAACAGGTGTCACATTAGTTTGTCGTGTCTGCTAGTTTTCGAAATATCGCGTCTACTTGTGAAATTGTCCGTGATGTTGGTACTTGTTGACCTTATAGTTGACACGGAATCTAAAATCCATAAAATCACTTACCAAATCACAGAACACAAGAAACAGCATTAATAATAGTATTAACCTAATAAAAACACAAAAAACAAAAAAACAACAAGAAATAAACAAAAGAGAAATTTTAGAACTTAACAACAACTAAAAAATAATGACAACAATACTAAAATCTGTAAAACAAATGCACCAGTAATAATCGAAAACACGAAATACACCAATTCATTGGCATAACACATAAAAGATAATAAATACGAACAAATCTCAGACCCAACTAACAAATACCTTAATACAATAAACTCATCACATAGGGTAAAAATTAATTGCACTTAGTGGTGGAATAATTGTTTTACAATTAAAAATAATAACTTTATAAATTCAGTGCAACGGAAAAATAATGGACTACAGGAAATATCTATATCTATATATATAGGTTAGTTTTGGTTGGTAAAGATTATTTAGATTTTTTGGACTAGGAGACTGACAGACTTACCTTGGTAAGAGTCCACTCGGTAGTCTTGAAATAGAAACACATAAAAGCACTTAAACAATGATATATTTCAACCACACAATGGTCTTTGTCAATCAAAGAGAAAACAAAAAGAAATATGAGAGAATGAAATAAAATAATTATCACTGCAAATTAACGTGATAATTTTATATATATATATATATATATATATATATATATATATATATATATATATATATATTTACATTTTTTGGACTAGGAGACTGACAGACTTACCTTGGTAAGAGTCCAGACTGTAGTCTTGAGATAGAAACACATAAAAGCACTTAAACAATGATATATTTCAACCACTTAGTGGTCTTTGTCAATCAGAGAGAAAACACAAAAAGAAATATGGGAGAAATAAAATAAATTTTTATATTTCATATTTATTTTATTTCTCCCATATTTCTTTTTGTGTTTTCTCTCTGATTGACAAAGACCACTGTGTGGTTGAAATATATCATTGTTTAAGTGCTTTTATGTGTTTCTATCTCAAGACTACAGTGTGGACTCTTACCAAGGTAAGTCTGTCAGTCTCCTAGTCCATAAAAATGTAAATAATCTTTACCAACCAAAACTAACCTAAATATATATATATATATATATATATATATATATATATATATATATATATATATATATATATATATATATATATATATATATATATATATTTAGGTTAGTTCTAGTAGAGCTTAAAGCTTATTTAGGAATTAAGTGTTTTATATGTGTTTTATATGTGCTATATGTGCTTATTTCCAAGAGATTGCAGTTTTGGACTATTGCCTTTAGGTAAGTCTGTCAGTCTCCTATCAAGTCCAAAAAATTCCTATATATATATATATATATATATATATATATATATATATATATATATTCTTTTTGTCAACGAGCTTCTAAAGACGATTATGTGCATAGTTCCAACTTTTATACGTAATAAAAAAATGAAATTATTTGAAATACATTGGAACCCCTCAAATCCAAACTAATAGGGGCTATAGCGTTTTTGGATATGGAAAAGTTCGGATTTGCTGTGTACTATGCATTTGACAGAAGTGCATTTTTTTATTAACAAACAATATTAAAGCATTCATTACATATTTCTGTATAAAAAATTGAATAGTTTTGCAGTGCTTCTTTTCCAGTCTTTGGAACAACGCCATCACTCAAAAGTTTCTGTGAATAAAAATATTGACGAGGCTGTATTTTCATGGTTTACACAAGAGAGGCAGAAAGGAGTTCCTATTAGTGGCCCATTATTACAAGAAAAGGCATTACAGCTAAACAAATAAATAAATGGTGATTTGGAATTTACTGCTAGCAACCGATGGTTTGATAGATGGAAGAGAAGGAACGGAATTAGAGAACTAACGTTAAGCGGGGAGAAGTTATCGGCTGATATTCTTGCTGCAAAAGAATATTTAGAAAAATTCACAGATTTGATTTCGTCTGAGAATTACTCACACCAGCAAGTGTATAATGCGGACGAGGCTAGATTGAATTTTAAAGCCCTTCCCACTAAAAGTCTTGCTTACTAAAGAGGAATCTTCTGCGCCAGGCTTTAAAGCGAGCAAACAGCGTCTCACAGTTTTACCTTACAGTAACGCCGCAGGAACAAATAAGCTACTATTAATGGTGATTGGAAATTCTGCCAAGCCACAAGCCTTTCAAATATGAACTTGAATCCTCTCCTTGTTCATTACAAAAATCAGTGTAAGGCGTGGATGACTGGTAATATTTTCAAGGAGTCGTTCAAAAATGAATTTGTTCCTTCAGTAACAAAATTTAATGAAAAATATGGACTGCCACCAAAAGCTCTACTTATGATAGACAATGCTGCTTCATATTCTTCAGACATGCAGTTGGTATGTAAAAACATAAAAGCAATTTTTCTCCCACCTAATGTGGCATCGTTGATTCAGCCTATGGATTAAGGTGTGCTGCAGAACATATATCTGAGCTACAGAAAAAAAACTTTTGCAAACATTAATTGAAGAAGATTGTTCTCTTTCTATTCCAGAAAAACTTGAAATGATTACAATAAAGGATGTAATTTACTAGGTTGCTAAATCCTGGAATAATATCAGTAACACTTTACTGCAGAAATCTTGGAAGAAGCTCTGGCCTAGCCTCGAATTTGTGGAAACACCACTTAGAACACGGGATAATGAAACTGAGCTCCTTCAGCTCATCCAAAGAGTACCAGTTGTAAAGATGCTGAAGAAAGTTGCCTGGAAGAGTGGACAGCACTAGATAGCAATAAAGAATATACCAAGCATGACATGGTGTCTATGGTCCACGATAACACTGTAGCAGATAGCAATAGTGAGAAAAAAGATACCTCTACGAATGCTGTTACTCATGCCAATACTGCTGCTGCTCTTGACATTGGGTTGCGTTATGTAGAACAACTGTAGCTGCAACACCCAATGATGTTATGCTAATGCGACGGTGGCGCAACATCCCATCCTCGGGAAGGTTTACGTCTCTTCACTAGATGAATATTACTGATTTTAAATGAAAAATATAGTCAAGTGTTTTGGTTTTTTCTTTTTAAGTGAAACATATAGTTTAATGTTTGTTTTTTTATTTTTATTTTAATATATCAATAAAGTCTATGTTGTATTATATCGTTTTTTCAGTGTCAGTTCCAATATATTACACATCTCAGTCCTGTTTCACGTAAGTGCATACCTTTAGTACGTACTTCAATAAATTTTAGATATACATACTTTTTTAAAATTCTATTTTCATCAAATCATGTTCGAATTTCGCGGGGGTTCGGATTTGAGGACTTCTACTGTATTCAAATTACTCTTTTCACTAAGTTTATTAAATTATCCTTTTCACATTTTTGCTTGTTTAACTTTTCTTATCATCTAAAAATTATTTTTACCTCTATTTCAAAATGTTTCATATAACTAAAAATATTTTTAAAAAAATTTTTCTACATGGCAAAAGAAAACAACACGATACTAGTGTGGTAAAATAAGAGAATAACTTCTTACTTTTATAAAAATTTGATCAGCTATTTGAGACTGCCCTTTTTAATTTTGAAGTTTTGTCTCTTTTCATGAATTAACAGTTATAAACAAATATTAGGAATGAAACAAATGAAAGAAATATTACAAACAAATAAAACCTCAAGCCCCCACATTACACGCTTTACCTAAAATTCCACAAAGAAAACACACCCATCCATCCCCTAATCAATCACACACATGCACCATCACTTAAACTAGCCAAATCAAAGTTAAACTTATCAGAGACAACATAAACTTCCACAATCACACATCCATACACAATAAAATAGATCCTTTATTCACAAAATTAAAGACATCTACATACCACACAACTCCACCATTGCTTCATTCGTCATTAAAAACATAATACAATAATTTGCAAATAGAACAAACATTCCAAATACTACAAAACATGCTGACAGCAAACAACACTCCACATAAACTCACACACGGAATCATAACACTCACCAAACTCATCACATCACAAAACTACTTCACATACCAACACAAATACTACACACAGAAAGATGGCCTCCCCATGGGTTCCCCCATCTGAGGCATCCTAGCAGAAATATTCCTACATCACATTGAACAATACATTCTACAGAACAACAATCATACACAAAAAATAATTTATTACCACAGATATGTAGATGACATTTTAATATTATAGAACGGCAACAAACGGCAAATCAAACAACTACACAATTACATTAATACCATATACCAAAGCCTCACATTTGCCCTCGAATTAGAAGAAAACAATAAAATAAACTTTCTAGACATTACTATCACCTCACACAACACAAACGCGCTGCATTTAATCATATGTTACACCGCCTAATCAATATACCTTAGCTACTGAAAGACTATGACGAAGAACTCAATACAATAAAATATATCGCTCAACAAAACTGCTACCAACATACACTCATAGACAACATACTCAGGAAAATTAAACATAAACATCATCAAACAGCCATGCAGACAAACCACACAAAAAACAACAAATACATATCTCTCACCTACCACAGCAAAAACACATACAAAATAGCCTCCACATTCAAAAAACTTCATCACCTAATATCTTACAAAACAACAAACACTTTAAGATAGCACATACAACCTTAAAAACAAACAAGACAAATGCAAACTATCTGGTAGTTACAAATTAACATGTAACGATCGTCCCAGCTATTACAACGGCCAAACTGGTAGGTCATTCTATACACTCTTCGAAGAACACATTGCCCAAAGAAACCAAACATACCGAAAATCCAGCTACACAAAACACCTAAAAAACATGCAAGACACACACAGACGGATATATATACTAATTTAAACATTCTCCACATATTAAAACAAAGAAAAACCTAACGACTTTAAAAAAATACGAGATATACAAACAATACGCAACAGATAAATAAAACATATTAAATGATCACACATATTTTGAGGCCAACAGCCTCTTCCATTACATGACACACAACCAAAATAATTCGCTCCTTCCACAGTCATAAATCCATCCCGTTACAGCCTTTGTACCTAACATGATGCCGTCAGTAGAGGGTTAGCTTCGTAAAATGAACAAATGTTTTGAAACGTGTCAGTAAGTAAGCCATTGTGTATTCACTTAGTTAAGTACATTTTAATTATAATTATAAACAGTTTTACCACAATTTTGATAAATTGTCTTCAATTTTATTTACTAAAATATGATTTTTCGAGCTTGGGAGAGTGGAAGAGAGACTAGAGACTCATTAGCTATGCTAGTAATATAAGTATGCTGTAATTTAGTTATAATATAATATAAATAATGATCTAATATGTTATAATTTATATTTTATATAATGACACGTATTGATGAATCTGTAGAGTAATGACACAATATGAGTTTTTAAGTAACATTTTAATTCTTTTCAGTTGAACCTCCCCAGATTAAAGAATCTTTTAATGAGGAGACTTTGCAACCTGGTCCTTCTGTATTTCTCAAGTGTATGGCATCTGGTAACCCTACACCTGAAATATCCTGGGAGCTGGATTCTAAGAAACTCTCCAACACTGATAGGTACGTCTGTTAAATTTGTGTAGAATTAAATTGTAACACAATCATAGATTGGTAGTTCATACCCTAAATTTAATCAGTTCATAGGATTGACATTAAATTGTTGGTTTATAATGTTAACAAAAAAATGTATACCAGAAACAAAAGATTTAGAATATTAATACTAATACCAATATATTTTAAGATGAAAATACATTGATAATATCAATTCTTATTATGCAAGAATATATTTAAGTGTGTGTGTGTATGTGCGTGCTTATGTGCATGAACATTAAAACAAGTAACACTTGCTTCCTCAACTAATACGACTATTTTATTTAATTTTGAAAATGGTCCTATTCATAATCCATAGTTTTTTCTGAATTCAGTGTTATTTCATTGAACATTTAAGGCTTTATTAGTATTAAATAACATGAAATCTTGAATTTATGGTTGTTTCCTGGTTGTTTTAAACGATCCTGTATAAGTCTTGTATGTGACACACAGCATTAAACAATGGACTTATCAAGTACAAAAATTATCATTAAGTAGTATTTTTTGCCAAATAATAATAATAATTATAAAATTATGTTATTATATGTATGTCACTGATAATGGCTGATTTTTGCTGAAGTCCAACTTTAAATACACTTTTTTAATGGTATGCATTGAGTCTAAACTCTCATAAATGCTTAAGTTATTATTGCTTGGTTATCTGATTTGATGTGCAATAGCTAAAGCTTTATTCTCTAATAAAAGTTTACAGAATTTTTATTATGAAAAATATGGTTATTAACCCTAGAGGACTCGCACAGGGTAATTATTCTCCAAGTGATTTTTCAAAAACATTATAAAACAGTTGCAAATACTGAAGTTCTTCCACCCCTTACATACCTTCTAATTGACTCACCCTGTACCTATTTCTGTCTCTACATCAGGTACTTTGAGAGTTTTTGTTTACTTATAACGGTTTGAAGTTATTTTTGCTGGGAAACTTTTTACCCCGCGCGAGTCCTTACGTTATAATACTGGTTCCTCTAAGTGAAGTCTATTTCTATTTTGCGAGGTTTTTATAAGTCGAGTTCATTTTTATTCGTATTTTGCTAGGATTTTATAAGTGAAGTCTATTTGTATTTTGTGAGACGTTTTTAAGTGAAGTTTATTTCTGCTTGTATTTTGTAAGGTTTTCATAAGTGAAGTCTGTTTGTAATTGTTGTGAGATTTTTATAAGTGAAGTCTATTTCTATTTGTAATTTTCTAGGTGTTTATAAGTGAAGTCTATTTGTATTTTGAGAGACTTTTTTGAGTGAAGTTTATTTCTGCTTGTATTTTGCAAGGTTTTCATAAGTGAAGTCTGTTTGTAATTGTTGCGAGGTTTTTATAAATGAAGCCTATTTGTATTTGTATTTTGCGAGACTTTTATAAGTGAAGTCTATTTCTATTTGTATTTTATGAAGCTTTTATAAGTGAAGATTATTTTAAATTGTATTTTGCAAGTTTTTTATCACATAAATTAGTTTTTATTTGTTTTTTTGCAAGATTGTTATGAATGAATTTTATTATGTTTTGTATTTTGTGAGGATTTTACAACTGAAGTTAAGTTTTAATTTATAAATTTAATAACCTATTTTAAATTATCTATGTTCATATTTTGTCATGCCTATAAGGAAGAACACAAATTTTATATTTGTAATTTTTCAAGGCAGAGATACCCAAGTGAAACTTCTTTTGAAGAAATTAAAGCTTTGTTTGAGGTTTTGTATATTTGTGGAGCAATGATGTCTTCGTACAAAAATCCTAAAGGTATACATAAACAACAGACAGAACTGGTTTGCATATAGTAATGTGTATAATGTCAAGACACAGGTTCTATTTCCTCTTTCAAGTATTACGTTTTGATATATATTGTGTTTGTAAACTATTCTTGTCTATGAAATATTTTGTTTTCACGATTATTGTAACAAAAAACGTTTTTTACAATATATGCTATAGTGTTATATTTGAAAATATTACAAACAAAAATTTTAATTATAGGTGTGATTTTTGCCCTAAGAACTTAGTCAAAAAACAATAAATGCTGTGCCAATTGTGGGAAAAGTGTTTGTAAAGACTATTTATTTGAAGTATGTGAAGAGTATTTTGACATATAAAAATTAAAATAATATTGTATGAGTTTGTTCATATCTTTTATAGTATAATAAAATATGTTTAAATATTTTTTTTTATTTATAACACTAAATATTTTACTGATATTGACCTGAAAACTAGTTGGGGTAAAATATTACCCTGCGCGATCTCTGTTGTAACGGGTATTAGCGCGAATCATATAGGGTTAAAAGTTCCCTTCATTGTTGTAATTATAGATATAATTTTTATGTGTACTGACTGCTAGGTGTTTCTTTGTCTCTGTATACTCAACAAACCTCAAATATCTATCACTGTGGCCACTTTTTTAATAACTTCATGACATTCCATTTTTTTACCATTGCTTTCAGTTTTTATTTGACTCAATCTTCTTTTTTTAAAACAATGTTATTTTTTTTTTAATTTAACCATTTTTTCCAAAAATTTGAATTTGTATAAATTATAAGAGTTTTGGGTTTATAAACAAAAACATACTTTTACGTAAAGGTATGTTAAAAAATAGTATTACTCATATGCAAATATGTTTTTTTAATGGTTATGAACCAGTAAATAACTTTTGTAGTGCAATGAGCAAGTTTGTTTATTCTACATATAACAATAATGTGGTCAATGAAACTAATTACTTTATTTTCATTACAGATTACAAGTTGGCCAGTATGTATCAGTGAATGGAGATGTTGTGTCACACCTCAACATTTCTGCTGTACATACAAATGACGGAGGTCTATACAAATGCATAGCTTCATCTAAAGTAGGTTCAGCCGAACATTCAGCCAAGCTCAATGTCTATGGTTTACCATTTGTAAGACAGATGGAGAAGAAGGCAATTGTAGCAGGGGAGAATTTGTTTGTGACATGTCCTGTGGCTGGATATCCTATAGAGAGCATTGTATGGGAACGAGGTGTGTTATAGGTTATTGTTATTTGTAAACACCTTTCAGTTGAAGATTTAACACCATTAATCTCGTATGCTTGTAACTTTGATACAGAAACCTTAGTTTTGCTTAGAAATAAAAACATCATTGGTTCTACGAACAAAAACGTACTGTTATTTCATATGTTCTGCCAAGTACATTTTGTTCAAAAATTATATCAGTCCACGAGTTGTAAGGATTTCTTTTTTTCTAAGGGTAAGAAGGTACAAGTCGATGGGTTAACTTAATTTACTGCAATTTCAGCATTTGAACTGCATTTCCAAATATTGTTTAGACAACTGGTCAAAACTTCTGGATTGAATAGAGATCAAAAGTTCTTTCAAAGATGTTTTTGCAGTTCATTTTAACAAATGAATTATGAAAAAGTGCATTTTTGCAAAGTATAATGTATTCTCTAATGGTCTTAATTTGTTTTTCCGATTTATCAAGTAAATTGTAGAAATCTCTTCATTTTCAGAATAGAGCAGTTCTATTTCAGGTAAGTCATCCTGCCATATTTTCCCCTGTCCATTAAGAACCATTTAAACCATATCTTTATTTCATCTATCTTTTCACAGCCTTATTTGGGAAGGAGGGTAGATAACACCTACCTTCTGATCTTTGTATTAGGTCTATTTCGAGTATGCAATACTGCACACATGATACCATATTGTCCCCTTTATTATACCCAACAAATTTCAAGATCTTATTCCCCTATCTATGACCCTTATCTCTTACCTAAAATCACTTCCAATCCCTCACAGATGATAATTCCTCTTTAACTGATAATGAGACATAAAATTTTTTAATATTTTTTTACTTTCCTTTTATTGCTTGGTTTTGTCTTTTACCTTCCCACTATTAATTTCTTAGTTTTGGGAGCGCAAGTACTCCTGATAATTTAATTAGCGTTTTATTTCCGTAACACAGTAGCCGCCTCACAGTGTGATCACTCTTAATGTTACCATTGAGTTATTATTATCGTTTCACTTAAAAACAGACAGATTCGTATAAATACATTGTAATTGAGTCACTTATTGAAATCATTTCCTTGCTTATTGTTATCATTTATTGTGTTATGCAATAAAATATGCATGACATATTTACTATCACAAACTAAACAAAAAATTACATGTATCGTAAGTTCTGAGAAATCAGTTGGGCGATTCGGTGACTCATATCTTGCCCATCAGTCCTGTTATCAACATTATCGACATGATTAATTATGGATACGTCATTCATATCTTGTTTGTAAGTCTTATTGGTTTCATAAAATGTACGATAGTTATTTGTTCATCTTGTTGTTCGTATGCCATTTGTTCGCACATGACTACTGCACCGTTTATTTCTTTATTTTTATTTACATTTATGATTTCAGGTTGGTTTTATGTAATTTAATCTCGGAAAATCTTTTTTCATTTGTTTCTTGAAGTTTCAAAGTGTAGTAAGATGTCCGAATCTCAAAAGACTTACTGTAATCCTAGCTCTACATATTGTTCAGTTTACACTTGTGACCTTTATACAGTGAGTTCAATGCATTACTTCTCTACATCGCTATTACGCTGTCGGTTATTGTTATCATTCTATTATTTTTATCAAATATTTTTCTGACAAATATGATTACATCAAGCAGCGGCTACTGTGTGTGTGTGTGTGTGCGTGTGTGCGTGCGTGTGTGTGTGTGTGTATTATTCTTTGTTTTATTTTGAGGTTAGTTCTAGTAGAGCTTAAAGGTTATTTAGGAATTTGGACTGAATAGGAGACTGACAGACTTACCTAATGTTAATAGTCCAAATCTGCCATCTCCTGTAAATAGATACACATAAAAACATATCACATTATTGAAATATTTCGATCATACTATGATCTTTATCAATCAAAAAAGACCTTTTTTTGCTATAGGTAAGTCTGTCACTAGGTAAGCCTCCCAGTCTCCTATCTAGTTCAAAAATCCCTATATGTATATATATATTTATATATATAAATGTGTGTGTGTGTGTGTGTGTGTATAAATATTTAAAGTAATGAAATATGGGTTTATATAAACCGACATTTCATAACTTGAATAATAGTAGTAATAATCCTGTTAACACCTTTTGAGACCAGTCTTCTTTAGATAAGCAACCCTATCAACATGGTGCCATAATTTTCTCCTATTTCAAGAAGCAGATGAACATTATGACCTTTCCTTAGCCATATACCTTTCCTATCCTATCCTTCTTACAAAGGGGTTGACACCTTTTCATGACCTCAAACGATAGAACTGCTTCATATAAATGATCTTGTACACTTAGTGCCCCAATCCACCTAATATCTTATGGGAAGGGATTTTATGCCCTTAGTACCTGTATTCATAATCCTTTCTTATCTTTCTTTCAAAGCGGTTGACACCTTTTTATGACCTCAATTGAGAGGTCAAACCAATCACATACCAATCATATAGGAAGGGTTTTATGCCCTTAGTACCTGTATTCATAATCCTTTCTTAACACTTTCAGCACGGCTAGCATACAGGTACACTCTGGGTTCCCTTGCGAGGCACTGAGAGCATGCTGGTGCCTCCCCCTTCTAGAGACGGCAAGCGCACCGGCACGCTCACTCAGAGTCTAATTAAAATTTCTCTAGTGTTGATAAATGTTTTTATAAAGGTTTGATTTTGACGACAGCGTTTCAGAAGAGTTTGGAGAATATTGTGCCTGAGTCATTTTTAAATCCGACCATCCCCAATTATTTTTTTGATGCTTCAACTGAAACAACGCTTCAGGGAGTTTCATGAACAGATTTAATTTGGTTTAATTTTTATATTTTATTGTTTTTTTTTAGTTTTAACCACTTAACGCAGCATAATATCTGGTAAAAACAATGATTATAAAAATAAACTAAGCTCTCTGAACTAACGCAATAATAAACGATAACTGTCTTATTAGAGTGAATGAACCTACTCGAGGTATGAACAGACTACTGTAAATAAGAATCATTGACAAAATGCTTGGACGCCCAAAAATCTAATGTGTCATCATAAGATCGTAGTAAACAAATGTCAGCTAATCTTGGCTATAAATAGTCTAGGATGTGACATATGCATTATCTTTGTGTGCGCTTACATTATCGATCTCTATCGCTTTGTGAAACACATGACACAAGCAAAAACAAACATTCCGAGTTCAACGTTGAATGGTTAATTTTATTACGTAGTATATTTTAGTAGTAGGTACTTTAGATTTTTATGTAAATTATCTTATTTTCTCTGTCTTTTATATTGAGTTTTATTATTTGTCATACAGTATTTTATCGATTGTATTAGTTGCTATTTTATGTAAATTTCTTTTTGTAATTGTGACCCTATAAATAAACCAATATTTTAATGTCTAAAACACTGTTTTAATGTCCCCAATAAACTTGTATATGGTAGCAATAGATTTATTGAGATGAAAACAACGGACACTATAATTAGATGCAGCGACAAGCTATGTAACCCGCATAGCATTTTAATTATTCCACTGCCAGGGATGGCAAGTGCACCAGCATGCTCCCATTTTTTACAACTAAATAGAGTGTTTTAATTTTTTTAACTATTTTTCCTGGTTATAACTAAGCATTTAAGTATAGATTTTGAGATAAAACTATGCCGTAAAAGTTAACAAAAAAACAGTCAGTAGTTTGATGAGATCTCCAATATTGCCACCGTGCTGAATGTGTTAACCTTCGAGGAAATATTAGTCATACAGGCTGACCGTCTTGAAACTACAACAAAAATCACCCTTGAAAATCAATTACAATGAAAAACTTTTAACATTTGAAATTCAGAGCAAGGTCCATTTCATCAAATCTTTATCTGTTACCATGTACATCTAAGAGATGATAAAAACTTTGTTTAATATTTCAGATGGACGAGTACTACCAATAAATCGTAAACAAAAAGTTTTCCCCAATGGTACTTTAATAATAGAAAATGTTGAAAGAATGTCTGATCAAGCTACATATACATGTGTTGCACGTAATGCTCAAGGTTACAGTGTGAGGGGAAATTTGGAAGTACAAGTTATGGGTGAGTTTCAGTAAAACTTATATTGTAATTAGCATTACTTCCCCATCTGATGCCGGCTATTAGGCCTTGTTTCATCTGAATAAAACCATCATTGTACAATAGTAACAACTAGATAGTATAAATAAGCTCACAATTAGTGGTTTCAAACAGCAACTATGTTTTTCTCAGTATTTAGGTATCACATCTTGATTTTGTAAAGTTGACAGAGAAAGACATTTTCTCTATATATCTTGACAGCAGAGTAACTGCATGCTAGGAGAAGTTTTACTTTATAATTTTCTCAAAATTTAAAGTTATATTTGTAATTAACATTGAGCTATTTATATTTTTATTTATTAAAAAATTAATTTTTTGATTGTTCAACCTTTTGAGGTTAAAAAAGAATTGTGATTTTTAATATAACTTTTATATAGTTCTCTTTAAATTATTACAGAACCAGTTAAAACATGAAATGTTATTAAATTTATGTAAATTGAAAAATAATAATGATTGGTTAATTTGTATATGTTTCATGTATACAATTTTCCAATATATTACAAGCAGTTACCAATATATATATACCAATTTATTCCGAAATATAAATCATCTCAGATGGGGAATAAATAATTTAAGGTAATTGTAACTAGTTTCAAAGTAACTGACATTACTTTCTATTGGTGTACTGAGTTTAGTCAACATTTAGCTCTAAAGTTATCTACTAGAACCTCTAATTTGTAATGACTCTAGAACTCAAATTTTTGATCCATCAAATAACTTTCTCTGTAGAATATCTGGCAAATATACAAAATTGTCAGTCATATTTAACAGTAAACACTAACATTGTCAAGACAATGCAGATTACAATGGTTAGAATCAATAGGCTTACGCTCATTGAGTGGTAACTTAAATTATGCATTGATGTTTGAATTTTTACTACTTTTATAAATGTGTTGTCACAACACTTTGAAACTAGTTTAATTTATTTGAAAATGATATCTTTGACAAATATAGCCTGGGAATATGTATTGATTATTTTTTAACTCAAATTTATATAGTGGAGATGTTTTGTAAATATATTTATCTATATTCTACCTAAAAATTAATCATTTTTAATTCATTACTACTACTGGTAATGAAGTTGAAACAAAGTTCAAACTGTTTAGTAATTTTTATTTAATAGATTGAAATTTTGTTAAATTAATCGTATTTGTTGATTCCATCTTCACTTGAGCTACAAGTGTTTTACTAAAAACACTTGTAAATATGTTACACTTGCCTATTATAGTAGCACTTACTTTTAAATTGTTGAGGACAGACCTTTCGGGACATGTGTCCCAGTGTCAACTCAGAGAAATGATGTTAAGGTTTTTGTAGGTTAGGGAGGGTTGTGGGTGTATTTTGGTGAGTGTGAGGAGTTATGATGTCAAAAATAACCAACAATACACAGCCGAACAATATGAGATATACAAACATTTCGAACTACACCCTACACACACACCCACACACACTCAACTACCAATTACATTATAACTGATATACACTTTTTGACATCATAACTCTAAAATACAACCACATACCCACCCCCACCCTAACCTCCAAAAACCTTGAGATCAGTTACGGTCTGAGGTGACAAGTGTCACACATTTCCCGAAATGGCCGTCCTGAACAATTTTACAGTAAGTGCTACTATAGGCAAATGTAACATATTTACAAGTGTTTTTAGTTTAAAAAAGTCATTATACTTATTTCTAAAAGCTAAAAATAATTTCCTTGCTAAAATATAAAATAATACTTTTTATATTAAAAATAATAATAATGATAATATCTAAACTAGCTCAAATTACTTGCTCAAAATTTTTTGTTTTCACCTTTTTTTATTAGTTCCCAGGCTATATAATTGTGTTATGAATCTTTAGCATATGATGTATAAACTTCAAACTTCACTTTAGCGAACTTCAAATTCAGTACAACTCATGTAAATTTCTCAGAT
The DNA here is from genome assembly GCA_036971475.1 of Prosapia bicincta. Lineage (NCBI taxonomy): Eukaryota > Metazoa > Arthropoda > Insecta > Hemiptera > Cercopidae > Prosapia > Prosapia bicincta. The sequence continues at coordinate 166,678,020 of JBAIZL010000005.1, forward strand.
GGAATTTATGAACCAAAATATTACAGGTTTAAACTTAAGGTGAGTTATTTTTGTGTTTCTTAAATGCTTTTGCTGGACATATTTCACTAATAAAATGGGTAGTTTGTTTTTCACAGTTTTAGAATTAAATTAATTTATCATTCGGACTTTTGTTGTCTTCAACCTCTAAGATGGCAAGTTATGACACAAATTGTATGTTTGATTTGTGGAGTTGAAGTTAACTAAATTAATTATATGTTTGTACCCTCAGTAACTGTAGGAGTTGTTGTTTTCCCATCATTGTGTCATAAGTTTTTAGTTGAACTACACATTCATTTTCTCATTTGTTTTATTTGAATAATTATAAAAAAATGTGTTCTGTAGAGTTGTATATTTTTAATTATTACGGTAAAATTGAAATATTAACCAAAATAACGTATCGCGATAATAGCACTGTGAAGTTAATGTTTAACTTTTAAACAAAAGTGAATAGATTGTAATTTTATTATTTACATATCAGGGACATATCACAGTAGATTAGTAATGTTGTTTACGAAAACATCATTACCATAATTTCATCACATTTGTGCCTAAAGTAATATGCAAAAATCTTTCTGAACCATGAACCATGGATGGGTTTTTGTCATTGTTTGTTCATAGTTTCCCATTGTTATAGATAGCTAACAAAACAAATTGGCTGTATTTATTCTTTTAAACCAAATTTATTGATGCATTTCATATCCATATGTAATGTATGGAAAATGGAGTTAAACAATTTAAATGTCCTGTAAAATTTAAAACTTACAATATTTTGTATTGTGTTAGAAAATATAAACTACCGACAATTTAAAATTTACTTGTCGATGTCTAAAAAATATATATAGTGTAAAAAATGGATAAAATAACAATAATTGTTTTTATTTTAAAAGGTGAAATAATTATGCCAATTTTGTCAAGTTATTATTTTATTCTAATTCATAAATTCTAAGAAATTAATTCCTCTAGAATATAGAAAGTTTACAAATTCAAAATATTATATGAATACAATATTGAATATTTGTTATAAACATTGTTTATTTAAATATTCAAACTTCGATTTTTCTTCAGTCAATTTTTACTCTTGCTAGTTTTCCTTTATTTCTGTGATACTTTAAAGTGAGTAAAAATTGACTGTGGAAAAAACTGAGAACAGTAGTAACATTAGGGTTCATGACTCAAAGGCCATTGAGTTTGATTATGATAGTTGAGAAGGTCTTTCCTTAACTAAAAAGAAAATATCCAATTGAAAATATAAATATTTATAACAATGATGATCAAATAAAGTGACAAATCATCTTTCGTTTCAAACAGTGAAACCTATTATCTCTCCATTTGATTTTGATGGACCAATTCATGCTGGAGAGTCTGTCCAGCTGAACTGTTATGTAGTAAAAGGTGATCGTCCACTTCGTATTGAGTGGCATTTTCACGGTGAAGAAACTTCCTCACACGCAGTGGGCATAAGAACCAATATGTTTGGTGATCGTGCCAACATCCTTGCAATTGATTCTGTAGGTCCGGGACATCGGGGAAAATATACTTGCTCTGCAACCAACTCTGCAGGCTCTGCTAATTACTCAGCAATACTTGATGTCAAGGGTTCGATCGGCGTTGATTATTTTCTGACGGTGGTGTTAGTCTTAGTTATTTTAATCGGGTATTGATGTATTCATTTTATTTTAATGCACAGTGCACTTTTTTTAGATTAGATATTTCTTGTTGCACTGCGAAAAGTTTTACTTATTTTTGTAAGTAAATCAAATTCAACTTATATATACCAATTTTAATCCTAGTTAACATAATTGAAATAAACAAAATTACGTTTATTAAAAGGATATTTAAAAAAAGATAATTGAGAATAAAGTACTCACTTTATTCAAATCTCATACTTCGAGCTATTTTTAATGTGAGCAATTTTACTCTGTAATAGGTTGGGATGAATAGTACTTCTTTTTGAATAAAAGCAATAGATGAAAAATTAAATTCAAATGGTTGAATATTTTTTCTAAATATAACAATTTACAATTTTAAAATGATCATAATAGCATAGTTTTCAGTTTACATCCTAATCAAAATTTATACATGTTTTAAATATACAAATGTATCTAAGATTAAAACATATTTTTATTATGTTATAATATTTGAATTTAAAAAAAAAATTATTATACTTCCTTGTTTCATTTCTGAATGAAGACTTGGTAGGTGTGTTGATATTTGTTTAGATTGAGAGAATATAAAATATGGGCTTATGTTAAGTACAAGTAAATATTAATATTTTAGTTTATTTTCATTGTAGGTGGGAATAAAATTGTTTAATTATATTAAATATATAATAATAAAATATAAAAGAATCATTTCAAGCTATTACATGCATATAGCCCAAAAGACAGAAATAAATGGTTTTTAAACATTTTGAAAAGGATTATTTTGACTTGTTCTTTAAAAACAAAAATGCAGGTGATAATTTGTATATTAAAATTTTTGTTTTCAATAAGCAAACCTCAGACAGGCTGTTCATTTCTCCCAATAAGTTAAACAGATAAATTGACTAAGCAACAAAATAATCTTTTTTTTTAATGTATTCAGATAAACTTTAAAAATTAGAAATTTTAAATTCATAATAATGTTTCAAGTATTTAAAAAAAAATACTATATAAAATTGTATTGTGATGGTGCAGAATTTGTTACTAGTTTCTTTTTTATTAATCAGTAACTAATTTCTAAAATTTCATACTGACGTCTGTCTCTTGTTTCTTTATCTTTGTCTCACAGAATCTTATTAAAAAACAAGAAAGAATAAATGAACTTTTTAGGCTTCAATTTTCAACTGCCAATATGGAAGATATAAAATTATATACAAAAATACATTTTTTTTTTTACCTAAGCCTTACTATCAAATTTTTAATTATCAAAAAGTATAATTTTAAACTATATACTGTAAAAACAGTCCCATTTTCATTTCCATTGTTGTAAAAACAGTCCCATTTTCATTTCCATTGTCATTAGTAAGAATGATAGAAACTCTTAACAATCATCACTTAATTATTCATGAAAAATATTCATTAATCATTTCATTGCAATCTTTAATTCAGCATTTTTATATATTTATTTTACTGCACATTTTTTATGCACTAAATTTTCTGTTAATGGCTAACCTGTCCCATTTGGTTAAAAGCTAACTTTTTCATGTTGATAAGTTTAGCTAGCTGTTTATTGATTTTGTCGTCTTTAGAATGGAGAACTTTGACAATGTGTAGGTAATATTTTAATCTTTCCAAAGTTTGGCTATTTTTATAACATATGCATCATCTGTTGCAATAGGAATAATTATAGATATTTAAATGAAAATTTTTAAAACTTGAAATACATTCTTACATAGGATGTTAGCGAGTTTTTGAAAATTTAATATGCTGTGCTCAAGAGAATAAAATTAACTCAGAGACTATTAGCAAATAAGTAAGTATTGATTGTTTGGTTTTGATGAGGATAAAATATTATAAAATAGATTATCTTGACCTTAATAATTAAAAAAGTAGTTTATTTTCCTATCCCAATTAATTAGTAAACTGTAATTATAGTAAAAATAACAATTAAACAGTAATTATAACTGAATTTATCAGAAATATTGTTGGTCAAGCAATTTCTCAAACATCTATTTCAAAGAATAATCCAACTACAAAACATATATCAATTTACTTTTGTATTCTTTTACAAAAGTTGTGTTACAGGTAAATGACATTACTTCAGTATAAATTTAGTGAATATTTAAAGACATTTTTAAAGCAGATATTACTTTTGTATACAGGTACTGAATACCTTCCATAGCTCAATATTGTACAATGTGTTCGTGGCAAGTAATTTTACATTTAAACCAAAACTTGTTGGTTTAAATTACAAAGTCGAAATTTATGATATTTTTCAGTATGATCAGAACAATTATTTCTGACACTTTTTTAGCAAGCTATCTTAAAATACTTTATGTATCAAAATGTATAGCTTTGTGTCATTAAAAGTATCAAATGTTGCAGAGGCACTATCACAAAACTGCAATTTACACAAAAGATGTTTTATTTAGGAAGATAAAATCAGTTTAATCGATTTTCCAATTTATTATAGTAAAAAAAGAATTAATTCTAGGGCTATAATAAATTCTCTAGCAGTGTTATTTGCATTTACAAATTTGAATTACTGTATTACATATGGAAATATTTTTTCATGTTTTTATTGCAATCATAACATTTGTTAAAATGCACACAATTAACTTGAATTAAAATTATTATATACTCATCTTCATTTATATTGGGAATATTTCTGTATGGTTGAGTACAGTTTTCTGCCATCCCTAATGAATCAATATTCTCCTCTGTTGAGGCTTTCGGAGTAACTCCATTTGTAAAACATAAATCGTACTGTTTGCCCAAACTTTGAGTTTGTCTTTATATACTGTTAGCCATGCCTCCACCACTTCCAGACCACGCTTCCTAATGGTGCACCCCTACTCTTTCAAAGGAAAATCAAAAGGAAAATGTAATAAACAAAAAAATCAATACACAGTCAAACGTTATATTTAAAAGTTTAAAATGAATAAGTAGTTGGATGCAAGAAGCAAGAGTAGGCATGCCCCAATAGGAAGCTAGGTCTGGAAGTTTGGGTAAACCGTACGATTTAGGTTTTGAAAATGGACTTACTTCGAAACGCGTCAAGAGAGAAGAGTATTGAAACGTTAGGAATGGCAGTAAACTATACTCAAACGTATAACTTAAATTACATTTATCTAGTCTTCATACATGATTTTTTAAACTTTTTTAATAGCTGACACATTTTGTCTTCAAAACAAATTCCAACAACGTTGGTTTTCCAAAATTTGTAAGTCAATAAATATTTTACAATTATGGAAAGAAATTAAGTATTCAAGGTAATAGTTTTAGATATTTATCAAAATTAGATATTTATCAAAATTATCAGAAGAAATAATCTAAAAAAAATTCAGAACCAACTACAATCTTTTTGCTAAATAATAAGTCTGATTAAATAGTAATAGAATACACATTTTTTTATTGGTTAAAACTTTAAAATAGTTTTTGTAATACAGAAAATATTAATTTAAAAGGTATTTCTTTTAAAATGAAGATTAGGAAGTATTGGAAGAAAGCATGTAAAAATAGTATTTGCTTAAATAAAGTCAGTGTCGCCATTTTCATTTAAAATTATAAATTTATTGTACAAACTCATTAAAAATTTTTTTTCTTGCAAGTACTGCCAACTATTACTCCGTTTTCATTTGGCTCCTCACCCATGAATGCTGGTGGTTTTGCCAATTTACAATGCATTGTCGCTACAGGCGATCTGCCTATAAATATCACTTGGTCCCATCCTAGTGATCATCAAATTCGCTCTATTGCTGAATCCCAAAGACCTCGCATAACAACAACTAAAGTTGCAGACAGAGTATCTATCTTAACAATTGATGTACTATCAGCTGATCATGCAGGAAATTATACATGCATTGCAAAAACCCCAGCAGCAACTGTTGAATACACAACGACATTAAAAATAAATGGTCTGTGGTGGTAAATTTTTAATAGTTCCTATTAAGTTTTAGTTGTGGTTTTATATTAATGTGTTAGTTTTATTTTAAAATTTCTTCTTATTTTTTTTTAAATATACCTAAATTTTTCCTTAAATCATTTGAAATTCTGTAACAGTTGAATATAAATAAGTCTGTATTCATACTTCGTATGATTACTTCTTAAACTGTTAAAACTAATTTTTCAGTGCACTTTATAAAGGAATATACCAATCCAAAAAACAATATGCTCATGGTGCTTTGTTTATGTGATTTATTCATAACTTAGTAAAAATTATTATAGGTTTAACACACACACAAAATAATAAAATTATGAAAAAAATATTCTGTAGCCCTCCTAGTCATGATCTTATATACAGGTGAAGCAAAATGTACTTCCTGATTTGACAGGTGAGATATAAAAAAAACTAATCAAGATAATTGAAATAGTTTTTTATTTTGACTGAAACTCTTGTCTGTATGCCCACTAAACATATTTTGTACGGTCGAGATAGTTTCGTGTGTGCTAGGCAATGACTTAAAGTAAGAACATAAGTATCTCATAGCATTTTGATTTGATGCTAGGATTTGACTGCTGTTCAAATACTATTAAAAAACCAGGATAATTAGTGAAAGTACTACTATATAAACTGAGTAATCGTGATTCTAAAAACACATTTTTCATATAATATTGGTAGAAATAGATATAGATGGGAAGAGATACTTTTATCAATTCAAAAAATTAATAATTGAAATTGTTAATAAGAAAACTATATACAATTAACCAAGACAACTGAACCAAACGTTTATTTGTTTAAAAGTGTTTAAATTTTGCTAGTGTTTGTAGTTTTTAAACTTTTTTTATTATATGAATTATTTACTGTTATTTAAATATGGAAAAACTAAAATGCACAAAGATCATAAAAAATGAGAAAACTATTTTTGATGATGTATTGCAAAAAGAAAAAAAATGATATGAACTCAAAATATTAATTCTTGGTGTCATATTTTCAAATGAGGGTAAACATAATTGGATTGCTATGCCTATTATATAAATCCTTCACATCTGATGAAAATGTGCTGACAGTTACATTCAATAGAGCAAATGCATTCATCTGTGTACTGATGGCTTTTTCTGATATCAGCTAAATTAGGTTTTATGAACATTACTTAATTACTCATAAAAGTTATTTAAATCATATACATGTGTTAAATTTTGACTTACATTTAAGGCTTTGATTTCTTAACAAAATTAATTGAAAATACTTTATTTTACTTTCTTACTTTATTATTTAACATATTTTTAGCTAATGCATTTAGGATAACATCTGCCTTTTTTTAATTGTCAGCTGTGTAGCAGCAACCATGCCATCTGCCATAAGGAAGGGGATCATTCCCCATTCTTATTTTCTATATAAGACTATGTTATTTTGGTTTGCGTACTCTTCAAAAACTCAAAAAATATCTACAGTAGTTGAGGTCAAAATTTAACATAACATACGACCCGCTTCAAAGATAGTTTTTATCTATTATTCACTTCAGTATTTATCTGTTGATTGCGAAGAAAAAGTGGTTTTAATGGTCAGCTTTATAAACTTGTCAAAAAAAAGCTTTATCTATTTATTGTGTCAGAAACATACCCGCAACTGTGAGAAAGGAGCTTTATTAACGCTCTCCTGTGTACTAGCAATTGCACCGTCTGCTGCTAGCGAGGGGATCACTCGCCATACTATTTAACAGCAACCACATACACATGTGAAACATTACCTATTTTACAATTACATTTTTATTAACAAAAACAAACATCCATTTGCATCCCATTCAGATTATTATATGATCTGAATTAAATATTCATCTTAATTGAGGTACTTTTCTGTTATGTTGTGATTGAGCTGGGTCATTCGCCAGATTGTAAGTAGAGGTTATTTGGGAATGTCAGCACCCACCCAAACTGCGGGTACCTCACTTGATGTGGTTTTGTTCCATAAACAGAGTTACAACACCCGTGATCTCCATTCATATGTTCAATCAAGCATTCTCAAATTAGTACTGAACATAAGACCACATAATGCAAGTGGTAAAAGACAGGGTTGGGGGGGGGGGACTTGTTCTTGGATGTACCAGAAGGAACTTGGAAAACATCTCATCAGATTAATTCTGGCAATGGTTTGATCAAAAAATAAAATAGATCTGTATTGTCTTTATTATGTATTGCCTTAGCCTCTGAAGTATTGCAAAATTAAACTTCTATTAATTCATGTTTATATTAGGACTCAATATAACTATTGAAAAAATTATAAGCAAGATAAATATTAAGTATAAAGTTTATTTATTTAGTGCAACTTTTCTGCAGCTAATTTGTTGTTCTTATCAAACCTGTTGTGCTATGAAAAACAAAGTCCTTACATTTAGAGTTCAAATGAGAAATGTGAGGAGGCAAAGTATTAAACACTCATGAAGAGTTATAGTAGTGTGGAAAGACGAGTTAGCAAAGCTATAGTTCAAAGAAAATTTTTGGAAAAGTGCAGGGTGTTTGGAGTTTTGCCTCCTCATGTTACTCATTTAAACTCTAAACAAAAGGACTTTATTGTTTTTCATAGCACTACAAGCTTGATAAGGGTAACAAATTAGTTGCTGAAACGTTGCACTAAAATAAACTTTTGACTCGATATTCAACAGGCTTATAATTTATTCTAAATTTCGATAAAATTTATGGCTTGTTTTGTTCGTTATTTCTCATCCATGCAACCACAATGTGCCATAGCAAAGCGTGGTAGGGTACAGATACACATATATAAGTTGTATAAGTATAACCATTTCTAATTTGTCATAGAGGATAAAAATAATGTTTTATGATTCAATGATTCTGATACTTTCTTTCATAACAGTTCTTCAAATATTTTAGCATTCAAAATTTTAAAACAATAATATTGATGATAATAAATATAGCAAACTAATTTTGGGAAAACTACTTTGTGAATGTCATAATAATAATAGACATAATAATATTTTTTTAATAATAGAGTGTCTCACCAGTGATATTTTTTATAAACATTATAAAATTTAAAAAATAAAAACAATAAATATATTATAACAATAACATATTAATAGTAAAATTTAAATTATTATTTATTCTAAAACTGAAGGAAATTTTAAAAAATAAATTGGTATTTGTACTAAATTTATACGCTCACTGGACAGAAAAATTAGTTTGCTGACTCTGCAAGCATTATTACTCAACCCATAGTTGAAAAGCAAAAGAATTTGAAAAACATAAAAACTGAAGGTACAGAAATACTAATTGTCACAGAATAAGAGGAATGATTACACGTGTGGACATAATTCTCAAGTGTAATGGTTTTATAACGGATAATGAATAATTTCAAGAGAAAGAAACATTCAGCCTAGAAATAAAAAACTTGCTAGATGCAAATACTACTATTCTTATGTAAAAAGTTATTTGTAAGAACAGGAATTCCTGAAAGTTCTCAAAATAAGATAAAAAACATTTTGTCGGTATTTTTTCAAAAATTCACCCAAGTTATTAATTAGTTTAATAAAAAAGTTAATGTTTCACTGACCATTACATAAAATAAAATCTTCAAGAAAAACGAATGGTCAGATTTGATTCAAAAACACCATTAGCCACTACATTAGAGAAAGTATCATGCTTTATTTTGACATGATTTTGAATAAAATGCTATTATAACTAAAGTAATCAATATAGGAACATATGTAAATTACCGCATTGTTTGTAGTAGTCAAAGTCTCAGATAAACAAAGAAAAATCTCTGTAGAACATAAGGCAAAAGACATGTAATAGGTTCATTAAACATGTGAGAAAATCGCATATAACATATACCCACGGGTAAAATCAGAACAAACTCAGTTTCAACACTGACACTCCTCTGTGTGGAATGGTGTCGTTAGAGGACATTAAACAGGGATTAGAGTGTGGATGGAAAGTAAAAGGATGAATATGACAATATTGAGAGGTAGAATTTTAGGAAGGAATCTATCAAATAGGCTGTATAAAAAAGATTAGAATAAAGATACATTTGAAAAAAAGAAAGAAAAAAAATGTGTGTGTGTGTGTGTGTATAGCATATTCTGGATAACTTGAGGTAGATGGGACGGAGACCCCCTCAGATTACCAAAAAGTCAGATTACATGGAAATACTTTCCTGTACATATGGAAAAACAGGAGTTCTAATAAAACCTAATACTATAATTAAGAATGTGCAAAAATATGTTTATAGAACTTTGTTGATTAAGTACTTACATAAATTAATGTTGTTTTGGAATACATTGTTCATCACAGTTGCTACATTTTTTGGAAGAAGTTTTAATGTGTATTCTGCATCTGCTTATCAGATCGTTTTTGAGATGTGATGTCATGTAGATGTCTTAGCAGAAGCGTGTGGATGTGGTATCTGTCTGTTGTTCGATATAGTATAGTGCAGTTTCCAAGCCGGTTGTTCCTTCATTGTGACTAATTTTTCCTTCTTGTACTGTATTGGTCGAACCTTCGTCTTTATTTTCATCGTCACTGCCGTCACTGCTCTCATACATTCCAAAACATCCTGATCCATCGGCTGGCTTACGCAAATTACAACGTATCATTTGTGGGTAGAAATAAAGCACAGATATCGGTATAACGCAGTTGATCTTCATCAGGATGCAACGGTGCTTTATCTAACAGTAAAAATAACCTTCCGAGACAAATTCTTTGCTTTTAAAAACTATATATATATATATATATATATATATATATATATATATATATATATATATATATATATAGTTTGTATTTGACAAAAAGTGTGCATACGTACATAAGAGCCTCTTATTTTAAACAAAAAATTTTAAACAGTAAGCTTTAAAACATAAAAGTTTTAATTGTGTTCTTATTATTTTGAATATGGCCAAAAATTAATGATCTATAAGAAAATTCTATAACAGTGTGAATACTTGACCCTTCTAAAAAAATATTAAATTTCAAGTGAAACATTTTAAAAAATTATGTTTTCTATTTCTGTTTTTTATTTTACCAATATATTTTAATCACGCTATATTGAAGTTTTGTGTAATGACAGCTTTTGGAAATTTCATTAGTATTTATGTTTGTGTCCATCTTGAAGGAATGAATAATAATCATTAACTTTTGACGTTGAGAAAAATATATGTTAGTTTGCTTTATATAAAATTATTTTTTCCTTATGTTTTTGGATTAGTTAAAATTTTATAATTCTATTTCTCCTTAAAATCTATGTACTAAATTAAAATGAAAGCCATAAATGAATACATTTTTTTATTGTAATTCAGATATTAAGTACTCTGTTAGATTTTTCAAAATAATGTTTGAAAAATATTTTATTAAAATGTGTTTTTATGAATGTGATTGAAGTGCCTCCATCTATTACGCCATTTTCATTTGGTAATGCTCCAATGAACGCTGGAGGTTTTGCTATTGTTCAGTGTGCTGTCGTCACTGGAGATGTTCCTTTAAACCTATCCTGGCAATATCCTGGAGATAATAAAGTTATGTCAAAGTCAGACTCTCAACGTCCTCAAGTCACTATAACAAAGATGGCCGACAGAGTAATAACATTATCTATTGAAGTTTTAACTGCAAGTCATGCTGGAGACTATAAATGTATTGCGACTAATCATGCTGCAACAACTTCGTTTACTGCAACTCTTAAAATTAACGGTCCTTTTTTAGTTCTGAATATTAGTTTTTATTATATATGTGATAATTAATAGTCTGTCAGTGGTTTATTTGGATAGATTCTATAAATGTTATAATTTATTATTTCTGTTCACTTTAGTTTCCTGAACCTAAATCCTTTTTTATTCACTTTGTCAGCATTATTTTTTATGTTGGTAGAACGTTGGTTTTTCGTCATGATAAAAATGATAAATAATTAATTTTCAATTATTTTGCTATAGCTTATGTAACATGGTACGTATTGTGTGATTTAAACAAACAAGATTCAAACTATGCATGAAGTGAATGTTACACATGATTATTTTTCATTTAAAATTTTCATAAAAATTACAATCCTAAAGGTAGCTGGATTAAAAATCTGAAAACAAATCATCTAGTACACATTTTTTATAATACAATAAATAAGTTATTACATTATTTATTTAACCCTGTAAAACCATGGTGAGTAAATTATTGGTGGTTTTTTTGATACAAGATATCATACCTTAAAATACCATATAACTTCAAATTATTTCATATAATCATATGTGATCATATTAATAAATATTTCCCTTTTGTAACTTACTTGCTAAATTATATGTTCTTAACACAACTTAACTGAATCGGATAATTTATATGAATCATATGAAACTGCTTTTGAAAATGTTATAAACAGTGGTTTTAACAAATCATATGTTAGGTGTTTTGTAAAATGTGCTTCAAGAGAAGCCTAATGCTTAAAAATATGTGTATTTACTTTTTTGGTGTAAAACGTTTATAAATATGGCGCATTTACAGAAATAGTCACTTTAAACATTAATATATATGTTCAAAGCTAAGTAGATATAAATTACCTTAGATTAATGTTAGGTCTACTAGTCTGTTTAGTGCTTGCTTCAGATTTTAATATTTACATTTAAATTCATTAAGTCATTCTTTTATAAAATTCATTATTTTCTTGACCTTATCTTCCTGGAAAAAGTCTTATATTTTTTTAAATTTTCATTTTACATGTTATCAATGTAGGACTACTTAATCTAACACTCCAGTGGTTGCTCTGTTTGGTTTTTATGCTGTTGGCTGAATTATTCACTATTATGATAAAAAAAGATATTTTGGAAGTTTCAAAATAATATTTATTCAAAATTATGTTGAAAACTTTGATAACTAAGTAAAAAGATACCTTTTGTTGCATAAAAAAACAGCTACAAATATATTAAATTTGTTGTTGAATATATTACATTTTACATGTAATATAAATATTCGGTTATAAATTTCTAAAACTACAGTGAATTGGACCTAGATGTTTTCCAATCTATAAACAACATATGCATATTAAAATAGGAGATATAAACATATCTCTCTTCTTCATAGTTGCTGCCTTCCTTCTATATTTTAATTTTTTTTTTTTTTTTTTTTTTTTTTGAGACAGATCCAACCCTATTTTATTTAATGAGGTTTCCACAAAATCATAATCAATATTAACTAGGTGCCCCAGTACAATTCACAGTAACTTTTGGTCTCCCCTAATCAATGCCACAACTGTTTACTATTGTTTACTGTTGTGACTTTTAATTCCTTTAAGACATTGTAAATCAAGATAATTCAAATTGTGTAATACTACAATGAAATCATATTTTTTTATACACTTATCAATTTCAAAGGTAATGTGTAACAAATATTCTTATTTCTGCTCTATTACAAATGACAACCAGTAATAAAACCTTTTGTATAAATTTCAACAATCTTAAGACCATCTAGTTTTGTGAAATTGCACATGAGGAAGACTTGTAGGACTTCTTTAAATGTTAAGTAGAATCCATATAAATACAGATAGAAATATGATTTTTGTATTATTTGTTCCACAATTACCTAGGTTATTAATTTTTTTATGTTATAAACATTTTCCCAAATTTTCATGCACAGAGTCAATATTTCCTACTTATTATCATCAGTTTTCTTGATCAGTTTTCATATAAAATCTTTTTTTTTTAATCCTGTCATCTGGAAACCTGCACACATTCATCAGTAAGAGGTGGAAACCTTACATTTTTAAATTTTAGTCTATATTTCGCTACCATTACTATGAGTCTGAATTTTGCTATGCCGACATTGTTTAGTTGTTATACTGTAACCCTATTTAGAGTTTTTGTGTTATACATCTTGAGGTTTTTGTATAATTACATTTTTTGGTATTAACTTTGCAAAAAACCCTATTTACTGATTTATTCAGCAGACACTGATTAGATCAGCGCATTATTAAATGCTGGGAATCACAGACAAGACTGTTTGTTGCTCAGGTGTCACTGAAGACTTTTTTCTTCTTCTTTTTTGATTGAAAAAGATCATTGTATAATCGAAATATTTCAGTAGTGTGATATGTTTGTATGTGTGTCTATTGATTTCCAAGAGATTCCAGTTTTAGACTACTGCCACTAGGTCTGTCAGTCTCCTGTCTAGTCTGAAAATTCCTAGATAGGGATTTACTAGCAGTTCAGAGCCTGCAAAATATAGGGTTAAAATATTTAATTCCTATCATAGGGCAATTTGCTAATTTCAAAACGGGTTTTTTGTTGTTGCATATTTCATTGCAAAGACCACAATGGTAATCAATGCTTTACAAATCACTACTGTTAATTATGGAAAGTAGCTGGAGAATGGTTGTTGAAGGTCAATTCAATAATGTTTCCCACAGCTAAATTAATGATCAGAACAAAAAAAATTTGGTCAATAGCAACCAATGCTACCGCTGGAGTGCTAATATTTTTCTTTACCTCACCATCCAGAATCTTTTTCATTAACATTTATTTGTCTAACCTATAATTTTAAAATATAGAAATGGTTTTATTTTAATAAGAAAATATGAATTTTAAAATAAGAAAGTGACCGTTCTTTTTATTATTAACTTTAAAAAAATTAATATCTGCAGTACCACCAAAAATATTACCATTTACCTTTGGAGAGCGACCTTTAAATGCTGGACAGTTGGTAACAGTTCCTTGTGCTGTCATTGAAGGAGATGCACCAATTACATTACAGTGGTTATTCAGTGGACAGACAATAGCTCCTAAACATCAAATCACAGTTGTTGAATTGGGTGAACGTAACGTTATCCTTAGTATAGCATCTGTTGATGAAAAACACGTGGGGAATTATTCTTGCATTGCTCGCAATTTAGCAGGGTATCATGAGGTCACTGTCCCTTTATTGGTCAATGGTAGGAACATTTTATTGTCGTGTTTTTGTAGTATTGTACTGCTGATTAATTTTTGTTGATAGTCTTGAAGAGATGGTTTTATAGGTTTATTGTGTGATAGGGTAGATTTTACGTTCAGTGTTTGGTAGACTTGCACAGTATTTTGGTTATATTTAGGGTTGTTATACTACTATAAATGCATCACTATAGACATTTTTGCACATTTAATTCAATGCTATCTTTGATTTTAACTTTTGTTACATTTATTTCTTTATTTTCTGAGTACCGTTTTAAGTTGGTTTTGTTTTAATTAACTATCACAATTATTTTTCTCTGTTCTTCACAATACCATTCATCACATATTTGTTATATTAAACAAAGTGTCCAATGGCATATTTCGATTTAAATCATGACCTATGAGTTTAAAAATTTTTCTCTCATGGATTTATGATATAAGTATAGAATTTTCAAATTAGTATAAATAGGAGGGGTGTAGTAAACTTTTTGATTATTTCATGAGAATTTCATATTTTTGTAGTACATTCAAGTTATATATATATATATATATGATATTTCACGTTGTCCATTATTTTTCCATTGCACTGACTTTATGATGTCAACAAATACCAACATCATGGACCGAACATTCACATCAGAAAAATAGAGAAAAATAATCAGTGATTCGACAATGGTCAAGTGACCGAAAGGTACCTCATCACAATGGTAAAAATATTGCACTTAGTGGTGACAAAAATTATTTACAACTTCATATATATATATATGTATATATATTTATATATTTCACATTATCCATTATTTTTCCGTTGCACTAGCTTCATGAAGTTATTATTATTACTTGTAAATAATTTTTTCCACCTCTAAGTGCAATAATTTTACCTTGTGTGATGAGGTACCTTTCGGTCACTTGACCATTGTCGAATCACCGAATAAATTCTCTCTATTTTTCTGGTGTGGTCGTTCGGTCCGTGATGTTGGTATTTGTTGACGTCATATATATTTATTCTTGTGCTGCATGTATGATGTTTTTGAAAATATAATGTTCTATAAAAATATACACAACAATTTAATGAACGAACAAACAACATATGCAGACGACGTACTTTTCAAAAACATCATACATACAGCACAAGAAAAAACATATATGACGTCAACAAATACTAACATCACGGACTAAATAACCACACCAGAAAAATAGAGAAAATTAATTCAGTGATATGTCAATGGTCAAGTGACCAAAAGGTGCCTCATCACATAAGGTAAAATAATTGCCCTTAGTGGTAGAATAATTGTTTACAATTAACAATAATAACTTTATATATATATATATATATATATATATATATATATAAAGAACTAAGTCAAAATACCAATACAAGAATTATAATTGAATTTACAATTCAATATATATATATATATATATATATATATATATATATATATATATATATATATATATATATATATATATATGGGAATTTTGTTGACTAGATAGGAGACTGACAGACTTACCTAATGGCAATAGTCCAAAACTGCAATCTCTTGGAAATAAACACATATAAAAGAGGTTCACTTCAGTTTTTCTCTTCTTTTTCTCTTCGTTTTCTCTTTCTTGACTGATGAAGATCATTTTTGATCGAAATATTTCAATAGTGTGTTAAGTTTTTATATGTGTTTATTTCCAAGAGATTGCAGTTTTGGACTATTACCATTAGGTAAGTCTGTCAGTCTCCTATCTAGTCCAAAAATTCCTAAATAAGCTTTAAGCTCTACTAGAACTAACCTAAATATATATATATATATATATATATATATATATATATATATATATATATATATATATATATATATGTATGTATGTATATATATATATATATGTATGTATGTATATATATATATATATATATATATATATATATATATATATATATATATATATATATGTATGTATATATATATATATATATATATATATATATATATATATATATATATATATATATCTTGATATTTAACGTTATCCATTGTTTTTCCGTTGCACTGACTTTATGAAGTTAATATATTACTATGTAAGTAATTTTATCCACCATTAAGTGCAATAATAATAATAATAATATTAATATAATAATAATAATAATAATAATAATAATAATAATAATAATAATAAAAATAATAATAACAAATTCCTTCAAATATAACCTACCTAACTTCAACAAAAAACAAATAATAAAAAACCTAATAGTTGACACAGAATCTAACATCCACAAAATTACCCACCAAAATACTGAACACATAAGAAATAATATTAATAATAAAATTAACCTAATAAAAACGGAAAAAAACAAAAAAACGGAACAATATATTAATAAAAAAGAAATTATAAAACTCAGAGAAAAACTAGAAAACAACAACTACTTAATATTAAAATCAGATAAAACAAATACTCCAGTAATAATAGAAAATACCAAATATATCGATTCAATGACTAACTACATAAAAGAAAATAAATACGAACAAATCCCAGACCCAACTAACAAATACCTTATTACAATAAAAAACTTAATAGTCACTCACCGTAACACCCTAAACTATAACAATAAATTAAAATACCACACAAGATTATACCCATTCAAACCATGCGCACCAGTATTATCAGGGATACCTAAAATCCACAAACCCAACACACCATTTAGACCACTAATAAATTTCACAACAGCACCATCTTACATAATCGCAAAAATTCTAGACAAAATCCTAAGATCTAAAATACATATCAACAACACATACAATATAAAAAATGGAACGAATTAATTAATAAAATAAAAACGATAAAAACAAACAGCAACACAAAAATAATAAGTTATGACATAACTAACATGTACCCTAGTATCCCAATAGAAGAAACCATAGAAATAATAAAAAACAAACTGATACACAATAACGAAAAAAGAAACATAATAGATAGTATCATTACGCTAACCAAACACATATGTAACCAAAATTACTTCCAATTTAACAATAAATATTATAAACAAACAACAGGACTCCCCATGGGTTCACCCATATCATCTGTCATGTCAGAAATATATTTACAACACTTTGAACAAATAATAATTAAACCTATAATAAACACACACAATATCTCACTATGGACAAGATATGTAGACGATATACTTGTAATATACCAACCTACCATTCACAACGAACACCTCATAATATTAAACAAACTAAATACATACAACGAAAACATACAATTCACCGTTGAAACAGAAACAAATAGAACAATCAACTTCCTCGACATTACTTTAAATACAAATGATAATAAAATAGAAACTACAGTATACAGGAAACCTACTTCCAACAACACCACAATACACTACAAATCTAACCACCCTGGACACACAAAATTAACACTTACAGTAACATGATAAATAAAGCAATAAAATACACACAGGATAACAAACAAAAATTAAATGAAGAATTAGATAACATTACAAAAATAGCAATAGAAAATGGATACAACAAACACATTATAAAAAATATATACAATAAATTCACAAAAAAACCTAACCTCAACACAACACTACAACCGGAACACGAAAATAATGAAAATAAAAAAATCTACCTAAAATATAAATACACCAATAACAAAATAGAAAAAATAACAAATATATACAACAAAGAATACTACACTCCAACTTACAAACCAAACAACAAAATAATAAAATATCTTAATAACACAAACCACATAACAAATTCAGAAAAACATAACCTATCAGGAATTTACAAAATCACATGCAACAACTGTAACGCTTTTTACATAGGAAAAACAACCAGAACATTTAAAATAAGATTTGAAGAACATTATAGAGCATTCAAAAACAAAAATTCTAAAGTATCAAATGTTGCAGCACACCTAATATCCCATAAACACGAAATAACAAATTACGAAAATAACCTAACCATACTGGAAATAAATAACAACCCAATAGAACTAAACTCACTAGAAAAATACCACACTTATAAAAACATACACAACAACTTAATGAATCTACAAACAACATATACAGAAGACATACTATATAGAAATATCATACACACAGATCAAGAAAAAGTGCGCGTTACGTCAACAGACACCAACTTCACAGACCGAACATCCACAACAGAAAAACATCAGTGATTCGACAATGGTCAATGACCGAAAGGTGCCTCATCACTCAAGGTAAAATATTGCACTTAATGGTGGATAAAATTACTTACATAGTAATATAACTTCATATATATATATATATATATATATATATATATATATATATATATATATATATATATGTGTGTGTGTGTGTATATATGTATATATATATATATATATATATATATATACATGTTTATATATACAACTGTTAAATGTTTCTCACTAAATAGTTATAGAGATTTTATATTTAAACCTCTCATCTAAAAGTATGAATAATAATACACATAAGGGTATATAGCCATATAGGATTTTACGTAAAATCTCCTATGTGTAAATACATATAAAAATGTTTCACTAATATGAATTATCAATTATCCTACCTTTTATCATTTTTTCAGAGATATTGTCTTGCATGCATTATATTTTTATAGAACTTGGAGTTTTTATTGTTTTAAAAATATTAATACATATATATTTATAGTTCTTTAATAATTTGAAACCTTATATCTATCTGTTAATGTTATTTGTTCAGTTGAGTTGTTTCTATAAACAGTTGCATTTTTGTTTTTTTTTTAGTACTACTTACGTTAAAATCATATTTTCTAAATTTTCTCATAAATCTAATAGTCTCGAAAAAAATCTTTAAATTTGTTTACATAGTTTCTTGGTTTTTAAGAAGGTTCTGTATTTCATATTGTGGAAGTAGAATTAATATCTTGAAAAGTGTATTTTAATGTTAATGAAAATGTCATAATTTTTACGTATTTTTATGTTGATTGTTTTTAAGTTCGACCTTATATTACTCCATTTGCATTTGAGGGCGAATCAAATTCAGGGGATAGTGTCCAAATCACATGTTACGTTGGTAAAGGTGACACTCCATTGTCAATATCATGGAGTTTTCATGGGTTTGAGTTGTCTTCACATTTGGGTATAAAAACAACAAAAATAGGTGATCGGACAAGTCTTCTAACACTGCCCTCAGTAATGGCCGGACATGCTGGCAACTACACATGCAATGCTATTAACACAGCTGGTGTTACCAATCATACAGCTACTTTGTTGGTTAATGGTATTTTTAAAAAAATATTTCATTTAATTTTTCTTATTAGTTGTAGATCAGTACAAATTTCAATGTGGCCACAGAAAGTTCATTATTTCCTCCAAATTTTTGTTACCATATTGGAATAAAAAAATGTAAAAAAACTCTAAAGCCTAAATGAAAATTAGAAATTTTTCAAAATTTAGGTTTAAATTCATCATCAAATGAAATATAGATAAATTTTTGTTGGTTATGGAAAATCATTGAATTTGTTGAAATTATAAGGCTATTGTGGTTGAAAGCCTTGTGATGTTGGCTGTTAAGGGTTTAACAAAGACAAAACAAGTATTAAAAGTTATATATTTGAAGTAATGAATTTTATATTCATATGAAACTTAAAATATATAATTTATTTCGAAACTTTTATTGTTAAAAGAAAATGTGGTATTACATATCAACAAATAGCAACCATAAACCTTTGTTTTATATTTCAGAATTTTGGAATCTAGACAATAATTGAGATTTTATTTCCATTTTACCTCCTCAATGTGAAATTGATTTATCCAAAAATCTGTGGCCATCTTAACTCAACTAGTATTTTATTTTGTTTTCACCTTCCTTCTTTTCTTCCCAAAAGTTGTTTGTGAAGCAAAGTTGTTTGGGGTTATGAATTTTCAAATGATTCAGTTTTGCCAAAATAGTGCAGTTCATAGTCCTCAATGAGTTTATAATTAAATGGTAATGCTGATGCAAATTTATTTGAGACAAAACTCCACAACATTGTTGTCTTTTTTCTTATATATTTTCAATGGTAATTGGGATAATATATCAATGAAATACACTGGAAGAACCAGTGGTTGTACCTTGGCTTGAATTTAATACAATGCAGCTTTTGGTTTGATCAAAACTATGGCAATTGTTCTTCTTCTAGTTTGATAAATAGCCTCCTATGTGTGATATAATCTCAAAGTTGAGTATTGCAATGTAGACAAAATATTTAGATTTACTGAAACATAACTGTAAGTGAAGATTCTCTAAATATAATTTACAAAGCTTTTCACATTAAAATTTTTGGTATATATCTCATATTAAAATAATTTTAATATATTGTGCCATTTTTATTATGTTGACATCATAAGGTTTCATAACAATATATATTTGTATCTGTATGTGGAGGTAATGGTTTTCATGTTATACGTATTTCTTAATAAACAAGAATTTAGACATTAAAACACTTGAACATGTGTTGGTATGTTACACTTGCCTATAGTAGCACTTACTTTTTTAAAATTATCTAGGACAGCAGTTTCGGGAGATGTCTCTAGAGTTATGGTCTGAGTTGACCATGGGACACATCTCCTGAAGAGGCCATCCTCACTAATAGAAAAAAGTAAAAGCTACTGTTAGCAAATGTAACATAACAATATATGTTCAAGTGTTGTATTGAAAGAAGTAATAGCTGGAGTAAAGATTAAATCAAACAATAAAAATCTAGATTTGCTATAAAAAATTACATAGTTTTTTTGCTGAATATTTGGTGTTGGTATCTGATTGCATGAAATTTCAATGAGCTATTTATATCGTCTATTGTTATATTAATAATTAACTATCAATTATGAGCAGTTACTCTTAATAGCTCTTTGAAGTTTCATATAACCAATAGATTCTGACACTGAGTAGTCAGTATGAAGCTTCTATCGAATTTAAATTCTTCTATATAAAATGACTTGTATTTAACAATATACACACATATAACATTTAAAAAAATCTTACTTAGTATATTTGCTAGTCGACTTTTGAGAGCTTATTAATTACAGTGCTTATTTTCGCAGTGGTCTATAGCTCTGTAATTAATAAGTTCTTAAAAGTTGACTCTCAAATACACCAATTAGGTTTCTTGTTTAAGTATATTAAAGTGTAAGTGGGATATATTTATATATATATATATATATATATATATATATATATATATATATATATATATATATATATATTTATATTATAAATTTCATTAACTTATTTTAATTTTGATAACGAAAATCAAATTTAATAAAAATATTTATAATCATAAAACTTTAAATTCCTGTAATATTTGCAACTGCCCCTGATATATATTCATTATATCTTCTAGATCCTGGGATACCAAATTGTGTTTAGATTTTACCTGAATTAGTTCTTTTTTTTCCTTATTCTTCATATTTTGTTTATATTATTTTAATAGAACTGCAATTATCCAAACTACAACTATCCGAATCACTTTCAGATTTTCAGGAAAAATAATCATTCTGTCTACATGTGTTATTACTCTTTTCTTCGCCAAGTTAGAGTAGCACAGCGCAAACATTATTTGGATGCTGAATCATCGTCTCAGTGTAGTTCTGTATAATTGACTGTCGGTTGCTAGGTGGCTGGCCCATTCCAACTGTCACTTTTTGTTTTGATGAGTCAGTCAGTGTGTTTTGACATGCTACTTTGTGTACTCTTTTATATCACTCTATTGATTCTTTTGTAAGTCTCTTTCGTCATTCACCATGGCTTCTAAAAAAAGAACGAGTTGTCTTAATATTATCCTATTTTCAAAAAATTCAATTATCCGAATTTGTATTTATCGAAATGGAATCCGGTCCTAATTGATTCGGATAATCCGAGTTTTATTGTATTCATTTTCAATCCCAGGTTCAACTTTTTGTTATTTTTGGTTCTTAACTAAAACTACTGATTGGCTTATATTTTTTATCACATGATTCTCTGAACAAGTATCAAGTATATCTATCGAGAAAAGTCATTAAGTCAGTGGATTTTAGTGAAATATTTAAATTGTAAAACAAGTCATCTTTAAATTTACTTTGAGGAGCATTTAGTCTTCAAATTTATTTCACTTAAGTTTCTAGTTCTGACTAGGTCTGCTAGAGACATAACATTTTTCTTTCAAATATGTTATTCCATCTTTTCTGTCCTCTAGGATATAACTTCTCTACCTTCTTATCATCTTAGTGTAATCACTCCTCCATATATAAAGTCATTCTATAAAATAATGTCTTTTCATCCTTTCTGTTGACTAGGATCCAACTTCTCTATTGTCATATCTTCATAGAATAGTCAATCATCCATATACCTCCCTACAACAACTTTTCCTTCATTGTTTTTTTTATGATATTATGATTAATGATAAAAGTTATCCAGTTTTTTTCACTTTTATGCTTTATACCTTAAGGACTTCATATTATCATTTTTAAATGTATCATCTCGTGGTCGATCAGATTTCTTCTTTCACGATATATTCATTTGTCACTCATACTTCTTTACTCATGACATCTTCATAGTTTACTTACCATATGATTTATTCATCCTACAGAATTATTTTTTAGTTTTGCCTCATATAATGCCTTTCTCACCTGAAGAAGAAATCAATTCTGGTGAAAGCATGCAGTTGACATGCCATGTATCCAAAGGCGATCGGCCGCTTAAAATATCCTGGAGTTTTCATGGGGAAGAATTGTCATCTCATCTGGGAATTTATACTACAAAAATTGGGGATCGTACTAGTTTGTTGACAATACCATCAACAATGGCTGCACATAGTGGAAATTACACTTGTACTGCCCTCAATGCAGCGGGAAGCTCTACGTATACTGCTGGAGTACATGTTAACGGTTATTTGTTTTGTTATGTAACTAATTTATGACTTACTTTAATCATAATTTATACCTTTTTAGTGATGCATGTTGGAGTAAATGTTCAGTACTTTTTCTATCACAAAGGGAACTTGATATGAAACCTCTGATTTAAGTTGGTCTTTTATTTATCTAAAAAACTGTCACACTTCAACTTTAAGAAACTAACAGTTTTCCACATTTTAATAAAAGGAACTACAACAATTTGTCAGTCATGTCAAAACAATATAATATAATATTTTATGAATCTTGAAAATAAAGTAATTTTACTTTTATTTTTTCTACAAGAATGAATAGAAATATTATAAGTGCCAAAAATTTTAAGGAATTATTTTCTATAAAACTCTGAAAATTTTTAAACGCTTTTATAAAGTAATTAATGTCTTGCAAAACTTGTAAGTTTGAATAAATTTATTAAAAACTAACAGAAATAAAATGTTTACACTGCAGTAGGTTAATCTTCACCAATCTCAATGAGACACTCATAAATATCAGATAGTGTGATCAAAAACCTTTTGTATAAGTAAGTTTTCTAAAAATTTCCTTCAATTACATAAGTTTGGCAAGTCATTCGTTAATTTAGTAAACACTTTAAAATGTAATATTCTGTAGAAAATGTTTCTTTGCATTTTTATTTTCACTCAAACATTACCTAATTGTTCAAAGATGTTAGTAATGTCATATAGCTAGTCTCTTTTGCAAACAGTCAATAGGACTATTGCCTAAATGTTCGAATTTTTCTGGAGATATTTGTAGTATAAAGTGTGAATGGTAACCAAAATTTAATATTTTGGTTCTTAACAGTTTATGGTAATTCCATGCTGAATCTTCAATACACATTGAAATCTAACCACTTGATGAAACTAATTTTTTCTTTCACTAGTTATGTTAATTGATTTTAACATTATCTGAAGATTTTGGTGAATTTACTAACAATAATCTGATATTTGCACTTTTATATACCCTTCAGTTATTCCTTACCCAATATTTTCCTTCTGAAATTGTGTAAATTTAGTCTCTGAACTGTAATTATGATAAAAGTTACATTTCACTCAAAATATTTCTTAAATAAATTATTGTTTTTATATTTACTGTTTTATTATTCTTTTTTGATATCGCACTTTGTATATTCACAAATTCATCTCGATGATTTCTTCCATTCCTAATGAGCAAGGATTGTATCTAAATTAAATGGTAGTTGCCTTATACAAAATTTAATTGGCTGGGATGAAAAAATTATAGCGCGTACATTGTAATTTAAAAACATAGGGCAAAATGAGGAAGTCAGAGAAAAATATTTAAAAGGGTTCATTAGATATACATTTTTACTAATGTAAGTAAAAAAATTTAATGAATTTTATTTGAAATTGTATTGCTTTTACTCAACAAACAAACAAAATTTCATTTCCCTTATATGTTTTAAGAAAAAAATTAGAATAATTATGATAATGATAATTATCATCGTTTTATTTTTACCGACCTTTGACTTAACTACCTATTTTGTTTAAATTATTAACCTAAAAAAATTACTACTATAATTTTTCAAGATTAATATTTATAAGTAAATAAAACTTTTCAAATCTTTTCTAAAATAAAAACTCTAAAAACAAAATCATTTAAACAAAAATCTATATTCAAAACTTCAGTTGTATTAAAAAATATGGTTTGTGAGAAAGTTTGAGCAGTTTTAACATTTTTATAAATTAGGCAGTTTTATAAATTGAGATTTATAAGTGCATTTTTAAAAGTATCTAAATTATTTACAAAGGTAAATTTATTAAATAGTAATAAAATAGTAATATTATTTGTTTCCACCTTCAACTTGAGGTATGCTAAACACTTGCAGATCTTAACATATATTATTATGTAAACACTTGCTTGTAGTAGCATTCATTTTTTGTCTGAATAAGGAGAACCATTTCAAGAAATTTGTCCTATTATCTAACTGAAGGCAGTCTGAGTTGATAATGGGACACATCACCCAAAATTATCTACTTTTTCAGACAAAAATTAAGTGCTATTTACTATGGACTAGTTTGATAATTAAATAACAATAACCCTTGCTACAAATATTTAAACATCATTGATGTACATTTCGCCAACACAGTTAGCATCATCAGAAGGTTACAAACATGCTATGAGTATGTGAGTATGTTTGTAACCTTCTGATGATGCTAACTGTGTTGGCGAAATGTACATCAAGGGTGTTTAAATATTTGTAGCAAGGGTTATTGTTATTTATTTATCATAATTACGCTACTGTGCTCTGTATAAAATTTCATGGACTAGTTTGTTCATTGTAATGATAATTAAAGTGAATAATTATATAAATAGATTACAAAAATAATAATATAATCCTTAAGACTAATAAGTTATATTCATTTTAACCAAAATATTGAGCTTCAAATATTTAACTACTTCTTATTTTTATGATACTAAACTTCATTACAGTAACAAATATAATATTAAATAAAAGAAAATACTATAATTAAGAAGTACTTAAATAAGTGATTATGTAATGGTTTACTTGCTGACCTGTTTTAAAACATTTGTTCATTTTATGAAGCTAACCCTCTACTCAGAGTAGAACTGAGTAGAGTTAAGTACGTTTTAATTATAGTTTAATCAGTGAATTCAAGATGATTACATCAAGCAACTTTAAAAGAAAATAGTTGTTTTTTATTACCAGCATTATTTCATGGGATGAAAGTTATTATTATTGTTTATTGTAGGAATAGTAAATGAATAAACATTGAACACTTACATTTTTGTAGTAACTGTTATAGAAAACTATTTTAAAGTATTTCATAATTTATTTAAACAGATCTTGCTTCACACTGAAAGAGAATAATTTGTCAAAAGTCAGTGTGTTCACAGAATTATTTAGTTTTTATTTTGTATTAACATTTGTACATTGAAAATAAATGTGGGATTTGTTTTGCCTCTTCTTTAGAATTTTAGAGAAATAAATCATACACACTCCATGACACTGGATGGGTGAGGTTGTTTCATAAATGGAATAAACTATGAGTAGAAAAAGGATATATATATATATATATTAGGCCTATATAACATCTCCCCTAGAATTTAGAGAGAGAGAGAATAATTATAAACGGTCAATTTTATCCCACATTTAATCTCGTGTAGGTCTTTTTATAGCAGTGATAACGATGTGTTTACCCACTATATTTGAATAAAAAAAGTACCTTTTTTCATCATCAGATTTGTTTTTAAAAATTTTAAATTGAGTGGTCTTTCATTGATATGGGTGCAGGTTTTATTTAAGAGAAAAAAAACTTTAGAGACACTTATTTTTGAACTTTAACAATATATTTTACATACTTTAACATTAACTTTATTAATAATACAACTATAAAATAATTATTACAATAATATGTAAAATAATAACAAATAATAAACTATAAAAATATGACTGGCAGAAACCTTATCATATTTATAATGTATGTATTTTAATTTAAATAAGGAGCAGTGTGTATGAAATTAAATATTTTAAAGTGCAGTATCTAATTTCAATTACTTAAACAAAATGTAAATTTCAGGTTTTAATAGTGGTTGACATTTTTGTGTGGTAAATATCAAATGTTTAGTAATAATCTCAAATATAATGCCTAAATTAGTAGGGTTTAGTATGTACAGAGCTAAAAACTTCATCAGTAGAGGCTGCATTATTCTTTGTAAGTTATAAGTAGTATGTGCCAGGAGAGATAGCTAAAATTGAATGTCCAAGTTTTTTTGTTTTCTAAAAATAGTAACAGAAATTGCAAATCACTGGGCACCTAATGGTTCCAGGCTTAGTAACACAACAATTTCCACATTTTCATGTGTTTTATAAAAAATAATTGAAAATAAAATACTATTTTTCATTAAAAAAATGAGGATTTGTAATACATTTTCTCACATAACTACTACACACTGCAGAAAGGAGAAATAGTTATCTGGAAAAAGTCTTAAACAAAAGGTGCTAACAACAAAATCCATATTTATCTTACCAATGGCTGGGGGGGGCACTAAGATATGTAGTTTTATGTTGTTACATAACCCTCTGATGTCTGTATTAAGTTCATAGATCTTTTGGGTAATGTTTGCACTCAATTAGTTAAAGCATGCAATTTAATTCGAACAAAAATTATGGTTTTACCTAAACTCGCTCCATTATATAAAAAAAAAACATGTATGCTTGTAAACTTTAAGTAGTAAAATTTTAGGATCTGATTTCATCATCAAACTATTTGTTTAGTTCTACCTCACATTATTCCATTTACTCTTGATGAAGAAATCAACAATGGGGAGAGTGTTCAGTTGAATTGTCATGTATCAAAAGGCGATAAACCTTTAAAAATAACTTGGAGCTTTCATGGAGAAGAGCTGTCTTCACACATGGGGATAACTACAAATAAAATTGGGGACAGAACAAGTTTATTAACAATATCGTCGGCAATGGCTGCGAACAGTGGGAATTATACTTGTACTGCAAGTAACATAGCTGGTTCAATGAGTTATACAACAACTATTAATGTCAATGGTAAACCAAGCAAAGGTTCATTAGTAGGCTTAATATTGCAGTTAGAGTGCAAGTTTTGTTCATTTTAATTTTTGTTTTTATATAGTTAAAACACTATTGTTCACCTCTCTTTGCCTATTGTAACATACTGATTTCACTCCTAGTACCCTATCCTCTAAAAGGTGAAGTGATCAATTTTCTACAGCATTTGCTATACACAATCCTCAAAATATCTGAATGCTAAACAGTTTTATTAGACTTTTTTTTCCTGTTTTCTGTCATCTGCTCTCAACTTTTTTTGGTAATAAAGTCTTCATAATTAATTCTCTTCAAGTTTTTTTTAAATTGAAAATTCTATATCTTTTAGATTATTCAAGAGATGTTTAGTGATATTGTTTCGACTTGTTTTGGTATATTTTTAGATTTTACTTTAATTTTCATTTGAAAAGGTTTTGTGAAGCTTTGGAAAAATGCTTTTATGTGGAATATTTTCAAGTTGAACAGGTACTTATATTTTTATTACTTTCCACTTAGTTTTACCTCACATTATTCCATTTTCACTGGATGAAGAAACAAACACAGGGGAAAGCATTCAGCTTAATTGTCATGTCTCAAAGGGAGACAAACCTCTTAAAATCACTTGGAGTTTTAATGGGGGAAAATTGTCTGCACACATGGGCATCACAACAACTAAGCTAGGAGATAGGTCTAGCATAATGACTATAGGATCTGTAATGGCTGCTCACAGTGGGAATTATACTTGCACGGCGAGTAATTTGGCCGGATCAGCAAATCATACAGCTACTGTACAAGTAAATGGTATATCAAATGTTCTTGTAATGTAACATTCAGTAATATTGTTGTATGATCAGCATGATTAGCATTGTGGGAAAATTTTTAATACAAGCACATGTAAAAAAAACAATTTACAGTATTTACAGGGAAAAAAACTGACAATATTTGGAATATAATTTTTTAATTAAAAAATATAACGTATCAAAACTGTAAGTTTTACTAATGTCATAATCAACAAGATTTAAATAAAATAAATGTTTAAAATTATTTAGTTTTTTTTAATAAAAAATAGTTTAAGGAGCTGTTTTAGTTATAAGAAATACTTACTTGTTAATAATAAAATGTTGTCCTTTTACCAATTTATTTAGTAGATGTTTGTGGTTCATCTAAACTAACCACCTTTTTCTTTCAAAATCAATGGTTTAATAAAACAATTTTAGAATTTCCATCGCTTAGTGGGACATTTGTTAAAAAGTTAAAAAGTGAAACTAGCATTATACATTTTTTTCAAATCTGTCCTTAAAAAGTATTGTATAAATATAAAACAGTTTTAGATTGCTTGGTTTTCAGGGTTTAGGTTTTCCTAGCTTCTGCATATAGTAGTTTTTTCCTACAATTTTCGTTCTAATTTATTTTAAACCTTTCAAAACTATACCTTCTAAAATTTCCTTTATTATTTCCCATACTAAGAGTTTCTATTGCACTTCGTTTAATAGCTGCACCAGTGATTTCACCATTTTCAACGGAACCACAAATTTTTGCTGGTGAACCAATTCAGTTAACCTGTTTCGTTTTGCGAGGTGATTTGCCATTAAGTATAACATGGTATCTGAATGAAGAAAAACTGTCTAATGGACGTGGTGTCACTGCAACTCCTGTGGGACCTCGCACATCCTTGCTCTTAATAACTTCAGCAGCAGCTTGGCATGTGGGAAATTACACTTGTATGGCAGAGAATCAAGCAGGGATTACAAAATATTCTGTCCCTATTGTCATTCATGGTATTGGCTGTTGTGTTGTATTGCATGATGGGAGTGAGACAAACATATGTACACATTTTTATATTAATTGGCATGGATCAAGTAGACAAATACAAATTAATTTTTATTCTATATTTATAGCAAATTGAATGTTTACCTATTAAATCTGAAGAGAGGGTTTGAGCAATGTTTAAATTTTCAAATTTCTCACAGAAGTTTAACATTTGGCAACATGGACCTAAGGCAAAAGGATTTTTTCTACTCTGAATTCTGGGGGTAGGGGGGTTGTTTGTTTTTTAAATTAATTTATCATATTTAAATTAGTCTAAGAAATATTTAGATTCAAGTTTAAATATTACTAAAAGTTCATGAATATAGAGTTCAAAGAATATTTATTCTTCTTAGAGCTTATTTTCTGAACCTGAAAATAATGACTACTTTTATATTACTATTTGAGTTGTAACCAGTTTACTATTTATATATATTTACAAAAAACAGGCTGGACACAAAATATTTATTTTGCTTTAGTTTTCAAATCATAAATTTTCAATAAAAGTAATATTCTTATAAAAAAGTAATTAAATTTATAAAAATCTTTATACACACACACACACACACATACACAAACTTTATATTAAAAGAGGCAAGATTTTATAACTTGAATCGCTAAAGAACTTTCTTATTTTTAAATAGTAAAACCATCTGTTGTCCCATTCTCTTTTGGATCTGAACCGTACCTAGCAGTTCAGTTCATCTCAGCTCATTGTACAGTTACAATGGGTGATCTACCATTAATTCTAACTTGGACATTCAACGCTCTAGAATCTTCAAGTGATGTGTCTATTACTAAGAGTCTTTTCACCACTCAGTACATTGTCAATTTAATTTGTAACTGAAAAACATGTTGGCAATTATACTTGTATTGACCAAAATAATGCAGGAATTGATATCAATTCTCTAGAGCTTCATGTTAAAGGTTCGTTAATAGTGGTTGTTTATAAAGGCATCAGTTATCTGTAGACTATGGTATAAAATTTTATTCAAATATTCATATGTTTTGAGTTCTATTTCATTCCTCAAAAAGTCAGTAGTTTTATTATTAAATGTGAATTTTAAGGATGTAAACATTTCTATTTACTTATAGATTGATCATAACATTTTTCCTAATTCATAGTCTACATCAAATTTTTTTAGTTGTTTGGAACATTAAAATATTTTTATGTTTAACAAAATTCAACTTTTTAACAAAATGAAGAAATATTATTTGAAAAATATTTTTCATTATTTTGTTTAAATTTCAATACTGAAATTTAATTTTGAGATTTTGTTTCCCTGCAATTATATAGGCATATTTCTTTTATTTCTTAACATTTCATTTGAGTTAATTTTCCTCCATATTTAATTTTACAACATCTATTTTTTATTGTTCTTAATATTTGTTTGCTACCTTAGCACAGATTCTTCTCATTACATGATCTAAAGTTAATTTGATTTTAGACAATATGTTTCAGTCTTTAAATATAGTTAAATTTACGTAAATTTTGTAGACAACAAATTGAACCCTTATAATTTAATGATCTCGTTGAACTCATAATGAGGTAAATTTTTAAAAACTTACAGAGATAAAACGTTTTCGACTGTTCAAGGCAGTCATCATAAGTGTTTAGGTTGACCATCACAATACATCATTAACTAACCTAGGCATTAATAATGATTGCTTAATGCAGTAGGAAACTGCTTTGTCTAAGTAACTGTTGTTATACTATTATAGATTTATAAATTTTAAGATTACAAGGTTAAAATTTTGAAACATAATAAAATATGCGAAATGTCAGAAACTGAACAAAATCAGTGAGAGTTAAAACTTTTAAATAGTGCTATGATTAATTTCTAAAACATTTTCTGTAAAAAACTCAAGTTTCAAACATTAATCATTTCATAAAATAAACTCAAGGTTAGGACATAAACATGAATCACATCCTGAAAACCAATATAGTCTTAATTATTTTAAAGTGTAAATTGATAGTAAAATCTGTTTTTAACTTGTGTTGATATAACAAAAATTTCAAACTATTATAAGACAAATTACATGTCAACTACTGTATATTAATTAAAACACAAATTAAGCTTAAGTTAATCACTATAAGTAGTTTTAAAATGTTCATTAACCTTTTATTACAAATATTTTATGAATGAATATTATTATTCATTTTAAAGAAATATTTATTTGAAGTATATTGTTCACTACTAAGCAACTTGAAATTTTTAAATACAAATAAGTTAATGTGTAATATTTTATTCATTTTCTGAAATGTTAAGAAACAATATTTGCAGAAAATTTAAACTGAGACCAATGATAACAGAGTTTGTGTAAAAACTAAATAATAACATAGTCTACTACTGAACTGAACTGTTGTTCATTAGATGTCAAAAGTAAATTTTTCTCACCAAAGATTACTAAACAGGAATGATATAATTGAATGATTTATTTACTTTTAATAAATACTGACTATTTGTTGCATTTTAATAACTTTTTCACTCTTAAATATAGTTTGGCATATAGGTCAGGTCATAATATAATATAGTAGGCAGTAGGATTATTTATTAAATTTTCTTTGAAATCTTTATACAATCTTTTAGGTTTGGAATGATGTTAATCATTTGGAATCTGGTGATTTGTTAGTTTTGTCCAATTACCAGTTTTTTGTAATGAATGAAAAACTGTTGTGTATAACCATTTAATTTACAAGTATCTGAATTTTGGTTTGTGGTTGTCTCATGGATTAACTATTTGATATAAGCTGCTCTATTTTGTTGAGATTGTGTCTGTATAATAATTAAATATTTTTTAAATCATCATTAATCTTACTTTTTTTAAATTTGAAGTAAAATTATTTTTTAAATAAAAAGTGAAGTATCTTAAAATTAAATGTCATTAAACAATTATAATAATAATTATATTATTATACAATTTTTATTTACCTTTCAATAATATAATAGCTAAATAAGTCAAAAAAACATTGAAGAAAATAGTAATTAAATTTAATTGAATAGTAATTTCGGCCGAAAAACTTTACCGTCTGATGCTGCAACTCATAACAAAACCAAAATAAATAAAAACACATTTGCTGATGTCCCAAATAATTATAATTTTGTAAAAACTTATTCTACACCCACCTCCCCCCCTCTACGGTCACCTAAAACCTTACAAAATTAATGTTAGGCCTTATTTTTTTTCCAAAATGCCTCAAAAAGTATTTACGTTATTTTTTACATTTTTTTTTTTATTACCACCAAGGTTATTTTTTATCTTACTTTAGTTTGGACTACATTTTTGGGATCGCAGTAACAGCTCACTGTACTACTTCTACATATACTCTATAAAATATACAGTCAGGATAGATTTGGTTGTAATTTTATGCATTTCTATATACTTATATAAAAATATACAAAACAAATCTACACATGTAAGGTACGAGATTGGCCGAAAAATTTTACCGACTGATGGAGAAACTCCAAACGAATATTTTAACATATCTAGTATTGTTGTATAAAATTACAACCAAAATAAATTTATCCTAACTTGATACTTCATAGCTATATTCATGTCTAGACATAATACAGTGCGCTGTTGCTACTGTGCACCCTAAAACGTAGCCCCAACTCAAATGTGATAAAAGGTAGCTTTCCATGGCAATAAATAAAATGTAAACGCTTTTCGAGGCATTATGCTAGTTTCAAGGTAAAACATTGATTTTGTAAGGTTTTAGATGATCATGGAGGGGGGAAGTGAAATATTTTTTTCCAAAATTGTAATTATTTGGGATGTTAGCGAAAAGACTTTTATTACTTTTCTTCTATTCGATATGAGTTTCTGCATCGGCTAGTAAAATGTTTTGGCCGAAATCGATTACGTGACTAAACTAAACAATTACCAAGAAAAATACCAAGCTGGGTATTTCTTAGTGAGTGGTTTACAGATGTGTTTATACATGTGTGTGTGTGTGTGTGTTTCATATATCTTTTTATACAAATGTAACATCACTGTGCATAAAATACATTACAGATTGTAATTGAATTGTATTTTCATAATAATTTTTATTATTATAATTTAAGTTGTTACCCTTCCAGTTGAATATCTCTATGGACATTTATATTATTCCCATCATAATAACTATTTTATAAAATTTTATGTCATTTACTTTTTTAACATATATATAACACAGTTCTTTTCATACAGTCCCTCCCATGATCAATCCTTTTTCAATCGAATCACACACTTTTGCTGGTGAGACTGTGCAGTTTACTTGTGTCATACCTCGCGGTGATGTCCCTTTAACAATCTCTTGGTTACTAAATGGAAAACAAACTACATTCAGCACATCAGGTGTTATCACAACATCACTGGGTCCTCGAACATCATTGTTAACTATAAATTCTGCGACTGCTTGGCATTCTGGAAACTATACTTGTGTAGCAGAGAATGCAGCTGGTGTCGCCAAATACTCATTATCTCTAGTTGTCCATGGTATAATCCTAAACTTATAATATATAGAAAATGTGCTTTACTTTTATGAAACTTTGGTTTATATTTATGTTACTTGGGTGTGATAATGATTAAATATTATATTTTGTTATGTTAATTTTAGTATAAAAACGCTTCTATTTAAAAAAAAAAGAATAAAATATCTTTCTTGAGGTCCAATATTATAATTAAATTTTTCAACTCATAAAGAACATATAAAACCATATTTGGAATGTCATCTGAAGTTCACTGATTTTTTGTTAAATGCATTTAAAATGTTAACCCCAACTTTTATCCACATATGCATTTACTTTGTTTGATCTACAAAACAATAAAGTAATAAACTTTATACACCTTTCTCATTCTGTTTCATGTGTAAAAGTGTATTGTATATTTTACTGAGTTGTATTTTTACAATACAAGCAAATAACATTTCAATGAAGGTTTTGTTAAACACAAATGTTTTGAATCACATAAATTACAAAAATTTATAAAACTATTCATTTTTTTGTCAACTAAAGTAGTGTGCATCATTATCATACCCATATATAATAGTGTGTAGGCTACACTTTTCCTGCCGGCTTGCTTTTAAAATGTAACACCCTATGGTTTTCTTTGGTGTTGTACAGAAGTGGTGTTTCAAACACCATCATGATGTTATTCTGTCACCTTGCCTGTTTACAACATTTGTTGATCAACCCTCAACATTTGTTGCTTACCTGCAAACACACTAAAAAGCGTGAGTAATTTAATTTTGTCTTACATTTATTTATTATGTGCATCAAGTTTCTTCTCTTACCCTAATTCCAATTCTCTAAGAAGTAAATTAATTTTGAAATAGTTTTGAATCGCAGATAATTTTGAGCATCCTTTCAGATTTTGGTATACACATTTTTTAGCCAAGTATAAGTTGTTATTTTATTATATATTTCTACTGCAAATCAGCGAAAAGCGCGACGTATTTAACATAACAAAGTGTATTGAGAAAAGTAAAAAATTATATATTCTTGTTTATGAAAATATTATTCAACAATATATATTGTGATATTTCACGTTGTCCATTATTTCTCCATTGCACTGACTTTATGAAGTTAATATTATTACTTGTAAATAATTTTTCCACCACTAAGTGCAATAATTTTACCTTATGTGATGAGGCACCCAGGTGATTCGACAATGGTCAAGTGACCGAAAGGTGCTTCATCACATAAGGTAAAATTATTGCACTTAGTGGTGGAAAAAATTATTTACAAGTAATAATATTAACTTCATATATATATATATATATATATATATATATATATATATATAATATAGTGAGTAAAAATAATTAATTGTCTAATTGTTTATTATGGTTAAACAGTCTACATTTTCACATTATGTGTATGTGTGGGCGCTGTTTTTGTAGTGTGTGTCTATAACTATATGTTGTTAGTTCACCCTGAGACTTTTTTTAATAACTTACTTAAAATGTTTTTGTTCACTGCTGTGTGACCATTTATGTATTATTGTATTATTATCAATAACTTATAAACTTTAAAGAGGTTCATTGCCTTATAATTGTCTCAGTCATTAAATATTTTTCAGGTGTTAGCATATAAATTTAGCAGTTTTTATAACCAGAAAATAACTAGTTGTTAATCCAAAAAGAATCAAATTTGAAAAATAAACAATTTTAACACAACTGATATATTGCAACATCTTAGTAATATAATAATAAGTTAGTTGGGAAATTGCTCTTTATAATTATTAACTTAATTTGCAACAACAAATTTCATATTTGCATCAACTTTATTTGGTTTTGTGTTAGATTGGTTTGTGTTAAAAGATTAATTCAGTATTATATTTTAATGATTTTTTTTTACTCTAACATCTTACAAAAAATATAAACATGAATTGAATATAACGAATTGTACAAGACAATTACAATATTGCATCAATTTTTTATTGATACATTCTTAAATCAGCGTTTCTGCCATCTATAGGAAATTGGCTATATACGAGTATAAGCTTCCTGAGGATGGCCAAAACATTGATGTAAGATTGCATCAATAAAAAATTGATACAATATAATAATTGTCTTATATTATTCATTACACTCAACTCATTGATATTTATATTTTATTTTGACATAGTTTTACCAGCAGTTATTCCGTTCTCATTTGGCTCCGAACCCATTCAGGCAGGACAGTTTGCTTCTGTGCAGTGTATTATCTCTTCAGGCGATCTACCTTTAATTATTACATGGACATTAAATGGCATACCACTATTGCCAAATGGTGATGTTACCATTTCAAAGAGTGGTAATCGAATTAGCAACCTCGTAATAGAATCCGTTGCAGAGAAACATGTCGGCAACTATAGTTGTATCGGGCGAAACAATGCGGGTGTTGATAGCCATACTGCAGAACTCCGAGTTAATGGTTGGTGTGGTGATGATGATAAGGCTATTAAAAAAGAGATTGTCTCATTTATTCAAACTTTCTGTATAAATTTATTTTTTTTTTAGTTCTGTTATCAATTAATTCTACCTAATGATTCTAGTATCTGTCCTTTTTTTCACAACTTTTATTTTTATTTAAAGCCATGGTTTTGAAGAAAATGTAAGCACAACACTAACAAAAACCACAAACTTATCTAAAGCACAATATTGTATACAAGTCCTAAGGGTGATATAACAGACTGATCAATTCTCAGGGTGACTGAGATTGAGTGAGGAGTGGGGCAGGGGAAAGGGAAAATGCTGTTTTTATAGACTGTTTCCTAGAACTCTAAACACTCAGTTGACTTGAACAAACAGTTCCAGGAATTATTTAGGTAGAGTACATTTTTAGATTCGCAGAAATATATTGTACTCACAAAACATTAAGTTCATTATTTTGTCTTTCTGAAAGTCTTGAACGTATTTATTATTGAGTATGACTTTTTATATAAGAACTGTGCTTATTAAATTTCTGTTATTTCTCATTTATTGTACTGGGCTCCTCATTCAAAATTATTTTGGGTTATCTAGACATCTGAGTTAATAGGGTCCAACTTAATAAGGTTCTGTACATTCTTAACAGTCTATTATGAAGCCTGAAAAATGTTTACTCATATAAACGTATTTTTACAGAAAATGTTTTTTTTATAAAAAAAGATGCTGAAAATTACAAATTCTAATATTGAAACAATGATACTTTTATTTTTTCTTAGTTTATTTCTTTCCTATTTACTTTTTATAAAACTACCTAAATTCTCATGCAAATAAATTGATTATATTTAAATTTTAAAATAAATAATAACAGTAAAAAATAAGTTTGTTTTACAAAGAAGAACCTTTTCAAATTTGCTTAGTGTTAAACAAATAATTGTTTTATTTTCAAAACAGTTTTTTTTATAACTTTTCTTATTAAGATGATTGTACCTAAAAAATTTGCCTCTGGGAGGTGGTGTTTGACAAATAAATGAAACAACTGTTGTAACATCACTATAACCAGCTAGTTGCTATAAGTGATAAGGCATTACTATGGAAACAAAGGGTATTGTTAATAGTATTTGCATCTAGTCAAATACTACTTAAACCAAATTTACTAAAGAGTAATAACATTTATTTTATTTTAAATACACATTTTGTAGAACTTAGTTATTTTTAAGTAAAATTTTATGAAAATATGATATATTTGTCTTAAATAAATTAGAAAATTATCTAAATATTCTACTTTGAGACAATCTTTTGATTAATTGTCCTTATTAATATTAGATGCATGGTAGACACTGTGTATTTAGGTCTCCAGGTATGTAGGTTTAGATATTTTATGTGTCTTCTATTTTCCTATTTATTTAATTTTGAAATTGTGTTTATCCTGGTTCAGTTAACATTATATAGCAAAAACGAAGGAAAATATTTTCTACTATTATAAATATACACTTTTTGTAAAGAAACTCTGATTTTTGTTATGAGTTTTACTATTTTGGGAGGTGTGTACAATTTTAACTCAAGTTCAAGATCAAGCATGTATGTTAAGACTAATGAATGATATTAAGATAATGCAACACATTACGTTTTGGTTGTAAATAAAACATATTACAATAACCACATGACCTTTAATCACACGACCTAAAGTGAATTTTTTTTTTGTCACAACTTTTTTATTGTCTTGTAAGATAGTGGTTTGTTTTTTCCTTTTTAAGATGATCCTAGTCAAAAAACTCATTTTAAAACTAATTACTATTAATATTTTAAAACATCAAATAGTGGATTCCCTTGAATGCAGTTCACTCATAAGCAGTACCACTTAATAAGTCAAAAGGTGCTCATAAGGAGCATGTAAACGCTTACTAGTCAAAGGGGTGGAACTTCATTCATTTTTCTGTGTAAGCATATAATTTAATCAAGGCAAAAAAAACTGTAGCATAGTTATCTACCTTGAAAAATTGAAAACATAAATAACTTTCTGAACTTGCAAATATAAAGTAAATCATTAGATGAATAAAGGGCGATAAAGCAATTTTTGTTTTTACACTTTCTTTTTAATTTTTTACAAATTGTTAACAATCAGCTTTAGAATTGTTGCATTTTTGATTTCTTCATTCTTTTTTTAGTTTTACCATCTGTTGTTCCTTTCACATTCGGTTCACAACCAATTCAGGCAGGTGAGCTAGCATCCGTTCAGTGTATTGTTTCAACTGGAGATCTACCTTTAACTGTTACATGGACATTCAATGGGTCACCATTGTTACTCTCCAATGGTATATCAGTTACAAAGAGCGGGCAGCGAGTCAGCAGTTTATTGATAGAGTCTATTAACGATCAGTATGTTGGGAATTACTCTTGTGTTGCTCGTAATGAAGCTGGTGTCGATAGTCATACAGCAGAACTGCGTGTTAATGGTTTGTTATAAATATGAATACGGGTCAAAGGAACTTCATTATGTATCAAGAGTGAATTTTTTAATTGCACAAAATTATGTTTCTGAAATATTTAAACAATACTATATAAGTAGAAATCTGTTTAAGCACAAAGTTACTTTAATGCAACAAAGTTCTGTTTAATTTACTACCACAACTAGTTTAAGTTTGAAACTAATTAATTTGAAAAGTAAGACTCTGTATATAGATGAATTGGGACATTCCAGATCAAAATGTAATATGTATATCAATTTTAAATTTTGTATTGCTACACAAATTTTGTGATTCATCTAAATTTCTCAGTCTTACTACATTATGAAGTTTAGTTTGAGCATTTTAGATAGGACTTGAGATGACCTTATTGCATGTTCGTTTTTTCTCTGCACACATTTGGGAACAATTGTACTAACATTTTAACATTCCTTTCCATTGTCAAGCGTTACCCAATATTAATCTTTTATTTTTACACATTATATAGTTATCAGTTTTATTTATTTTATTATTTTTTTATATATTTGTTAGTTATAAATTTCATCTTGGGGAAATTTAATAAAACCGCTTTACCATTCTAGAAAATTTAACATTTTTTTATAAATGGTACAGATTATGATCTCATTGACATTTAGCTTAAAACTTTATAGTTGTTCAAATTCATATAAAAATTCAACCAACAAAACTTTCTACACAGACGGGTACAGTAACTGGTTACCTAATCCTTACCTCCAGGATTTTGATTGTATAAAGTTATTGAATTTGGCGGATAACTGAACCTGTGTTCTCTGCTTCGTTAACATGCTGCAAATCAACAGTCTTTGCTGTATGTTCTGGATTTATGACTTGACTAAGTCATGAATTTATTTAGATTAAATGTTAGTTATTTATTATTAATTTTATAAAAAAATATTTTTCGATTTTCATAAAATTTTTGATTGAAAATGTTTCAAACCATTACAAAAATTTAGTTTTATGGAGTTTTTTTTACCATGGTGGGTATCGTATAAATGTATATATTACTGAAAAAACTTTTTTTTTTTTATAACAAACTATTTATTTCCTAAAGATCTCTAAACCGAACAATTATATCTGGCAGTGTGAAACCAACAAAGTAGGACAATTTTGAATGATTCAGAAGACATTATCAAATCTTTGATCATTTATATATGGCAGCCAAATATTTCTAAACTCCTAAAATAAATCATAAATGTTAAACTTTGTACTATCATAAATCAATTCTTACTTTCTACAAATACCCACAAAATTATAATGTACTTAAATGTTAATGGTAACTCAGGTGTAAAATAAGAGACTTGGAATGATGACATAACACAGCCTGGGAAATTCAGCATATGTTTGGTTACCATGGGAAGTTTTTATTTCCTATTCCGTCAATGATATATCATCTCTAGGTCTCAAAGGGATAAAAAAATATAATTGTTAATAAAAAAAACACAAATAAATGGTAATTTTAGTTTTAGAAGGTATTTATGTTCAGAATAAAATTGTAATTCACTAAAAAACAACACCAATACATGAAAAAAGCTCTAGACATTAACAGAAATTAGACAAAATGGTGGAGCGGCACACTCTTGTTATTGCTGACTGGCCCTGGACTCTGTTGCTAATTTTTATTTATACACCCTACTTCTTAAAATGCCAAATTAGTGAGAGGTCTAGCTGTATTTTGTATGATTCTTCAGTTTGTATGTATGTACATGTTGAATCAAGTTTAACACTATTGTTTGTTAGATACTTATTTTGTGATAAAAACTATATTTAAAATATCCAAATATGTCAATAAAACTAGTACACTGTATAAATTTATATAGATATCATGTCAAAACAAATGGCAATTAGTTAAATATTAAAATATTTCTGTAACTTTTGATTGAATACATTTTTTAAAAGGCAGGTAAAGATAAGGTTATTTAGTTATTAAGTGTAGGTATACATAAAAATGGAATAGTCATACGTATTCTATAATACCGTTTTTAAAACCCTGTTTTAAAAACCGATTGAAAAATAATTAAGTATTATAATCTTGTATCATATGAATTATTTTACCATGATTAAAGCTGAAAGATTTATTTACTTTGTAACAGAAAAGTTTAAACCCATTTATGAGGATTTTATAAAATAATAAAAATTATGAAAAGATTATTTTCTTTATATATCTAAATCACTTAATTTATAGAACTTGTTCAGTGTATTGATTTTATACTGTGATTCACTTTGGTGAATTTGTTTCGCTATCTTAGTGCCACCTAAATTGATGCCATTTACATTTGGTGAAGACCCATTAGAAGCCAGCCAATCAGTCACTGTACAATGTTCAATAACTATTGGCGACCTTCCGCTGAATATCGAATGGTTGTTTAACAACAAACCTATGACAACATTGGATGATGTTATTATTGTAAAAATTAGTAAACAAGCTAGTGCGCTCAGTATTGAATCTGTAAATGGGAAACATGTTGGCAATTATACATGTATTGGTAGAAATGCAGGCGGAAATGCAAGCCATACTGCTCAGTTGTTGGTTAACGGTTGGTTACTTTCTTGTACGGTTAGTAAAAGCATGGTAAAGCATGTAGGTGTCATTGATTGCATAGAATATTTTTTACTTGCTACTTTTAGCATTGAATTTTACATTTATTGATTAAATTTGGCTATTAACAGACTGGTGTATCTGTTATTGAATGCATTTAAAGGTCTTTAGGCCAAATAATTAGTTTAAAATTTGTCCATATATATTTATTGATATATAAATAAGATTTAACCCTGGCAAAAGTCAATGTAATTATTTAAAAGTAAACCTAGAAAGAATTCTAAATAATAATTACAACAGAACACAACAAATGTATTTAATCTGACTATGTGTTGGTTTTATTGTTAAATAATATTGAGGTTTGACTAATTAATGTTGAAGGTTTTATTACTGTAGTGTAACAATTATTTTATTAATCTTATTTATCTATCTTCACGTGAAGATGGAATCAACAAATATAATTATTTTATATAAATGTGTGTATATGTGGGAATTTCGTATTTATTTATCAATATATATTTTATTAACAAGAATGTTTCAAACATAATAGCTTGAAGTTTTTCATCAATTTCATATTATTGACAGAAGTTTTATAAGGCTTTTCATTTATAAATTGTCAAAGCAAGACAAGCAACATATTATAATTGTTGACAAATAAAAAGCTTCTATAAATGTTAAATTGACTAAAACTTTTAATCTTGTGTATTTTAAATATTCTTATTGATGAAATGTGTGTATGTGTGTATCTGTGTGTTTATGTAATAATACATTATATACATATTATACAATAACTGTACACGTAGCAAGAAAAGTATTAGATTTGTTGGGAGTTTGCAAGAGACTTTTAGAAGGTGTTATCATTCCATTTTTAAATGTAGTTCTCACTTGGAAATTAAATTAAACATTTTTTGTTAATTAACTTGAAAAAAACTATATTTTGTATATGTAGCCACCACAAGGGGAGGGCGACCGGGGCAATCAATGCGGGAGTGGTGGCCAATGGTGGGGGGTCATGAAAACAGCATGGAAAAGTTAGATGTATACAACATATTTTTTATAGTTAGATGTATCTCAATTTTGGATATTGCAGGGCACAAAAACACTGACAGAGATGAACCCCCGCTGCAATTTTGATAACGTGCGAACGTATGCAATGCACTTTAGAACGTCTCAAGTCGTGTTGCTTAATATGTATTTAACTCCATTATGTTTAAGTGAATTTCATAGTGTAGCTCATGTTTCTGCTCACAGTCTGTTTGAATTTTTACAGATAGGCGTAACATCGGGCTTGTGTGTGTGAAATTGGTTTTAGAATGAGGTCTGTCAAAATCTCGCCCCGGGTACTAACAAACCACTCAATGGC
The DNA here is from genome assembly GCA_036971475.1 of Prosapia bicincta. Taxonomy (NCBI): domain Eukaryota; kingdom Metazoa; phylum Arthropoda; class Insecta; order Hemiptera; family Cercopidae; genus Prosapia; species Prosapia bicincta. Next base: position 166,721,059 of record JBAIZL010000005.1, read on the forward strand.
CATGTGGATAAGTATAGCTTAGAAAGATCTATGTATGAAAAGTACACACACAATTGCATAAAAAACAGCAGCTCTATGAATTTCAGAATAATCAACACTTTTTTTGTGCAAACCATTTTGTAGTGAATTGTTCTTTAAATTCTTGATGGCATCTCCCACTCAATATCTAGGCAGTGAAAAAAATTAAGAAAAAGAATTAACAATCATTCATTGGCGAATTGAGGAACTATTTAATACTTCTGAATGCTAAGCTGCCATAAAAACAAGTAAATATACTTTCTTAATATATTTAAATTAGGGATCAATCGAATGTATAAATGTAAGGCTAAGAGATTCCACTACAAATGGCATGCTAAAGAATTCATCTACTATTCTTTTTCTTATTTTTTTTCTTAGAGAATTGAAAGGAATTGTGTGTTTTTGAGAAGAGTAATTGAAAGTTATATATTAATAATTCAAACTTATTTAATGGTAGTTATGAACAAAAGAAAATCATGCAAGAGAAGTGTATGATTCTATTGTAAAAATAAAAGCATGCAAACTTGTAAAAACTACAGATATCCAATATCACTGAATGGATATCAATGAGAAACGTCATCAAAAATTTTAAATCCATGCCATTTGAAAAAAATTTAAAAGAGAAAAGGGTGTTGATTATTCTAAAAATGTCAGCTCTATACCATATTATGAATCCATGGGATCCAATTTTAGAATTTAGACTTCACAAACTTTAAAAATATTGTACTTTTACAAACTTTTGATGTTAATACCATTTTAAAGATTGTATTTTAAAAGAAAAAAAATCTATAAACACTATCCCGAAGGGTTTAATAATGGTACTGCTATGTTGACAAATTATAGAAGAGTCTATGTGTTCTGAAAAAAAGATTCTAAAGATTAAAATACTAGATTTACAAATTTTATAAAAAGTTTAAAATTCAACAATACTGATGATAATCCACAAAAGATTAAAAAAAACATATTGTTATATATATATATATATATATATATATATATATATATATATTTTATAACATATATTTTTCAGAATTATAAGAATAGGATGAAAAAATGTTGGATTGGACCTAATAAGAAATTTGAAATTACTTTTGACCAAACTGCCAGAAATAAATTCTTCTATCATAGTAGTGAGACTAAAACCAATGAGATTAAAGTTATCAACTATTTTAAATATACTCAATAAATTTTTTATTTGATAAGTTAAATGTTGCTTAAGTTTCCACTGGGAAACTAAAAAGATCTTTGATAATGGTTATGCTCTTGTATTATATTCCAAAGTAATTAGAGGCTTGCTTTACTTTAATCGGCATTCATCTGAATATAAATGTGATATGAGTTACTTAACTAGATTTGATAACAGTCAAAGGAGAGTAATTGGAAAATTATGTGATCATTTCAATATTTAATTGGTACAGTGAATTATGAGATAGGTTTCCATAGAAATCATCAACTACCTACTGTTCAGCATACTTCGACATTGATTGTGCAGAAGACTTCAATAGCAGCCCCACAATGGCAAAGTTAGAGTTTGGCCTAATTACTTGGTTTACTCAGAAGTAAGAAGTTGTCATTAAGTCAATTATTGAAGCTAAGGATGATGACACTGTGACAATTAGATTAACTGAGTTGGATTTGTCACATCTATAATGGTTTGAACTTAAAACTATAGAACCCACAAAATTGAATGATAAAAATCAATCTGGCATCTCTATCTCTGAAACCATATCTGAAGAAAAAGTCGTGTAAAATAATAAACATGAAAATATCTAAAAAGCTTATCCAAGAATAAATTGGTAAAAGTAAATCAATTTTTTTAAAAAAATTATAGATAAACTGAATTATCAGATTGTAATGTTTTATGTCAAATTGAAAAATGAATTACATAGAGAGAGGTTTTGGATTTAAATTATTTTTTTACTCCTATATAAATTTTATTATGGTGAAAGACTTAATATATGGCAAATGTTGTATTTGGTGGTGAACTTCAACACCAAATACATCTGGTAAAAGACTAAATGTTTGTCTACGTTATGGTGCACTTATACTTTCATTGTTGATATTTACTACCAACAACCTGAATGTGCCATAATATAACCAAAATAATTACCAATGTATTTGGCATGAGTCGACAATCATCAAGAAATAGTGAAATTTTCAAATTTCAATCTTTCACAGACACATGTATATGAATGAGAAACTCTAAATGTTTCAAGTACAGATGGAGTATTGTAGATTTAACTCATTATTTTTATTCTTAATTTTTTTCATAGTTATAAGAGAGATTTGGGATTTTGTAAAGAGCAATTAAAGCTGTGAATTAAAAATTTATTGAGCCAATTTAAAAATTCCTACAACTTAAGATTCAGGAAAACTTGAGACTGGAGTAATTATATGCCCCTACTAGAAATGATCTTGTTTTTTTTACAAGCTAGCCTTTAGAGTTAAATTTATTACTCCTTCATACCTACTTATATACTGAATTCATTATTTGATTAACTTGTATTATAAATTAATGTGCTGTATAATATACTTTAAGAAGGCCTATTTCATACAATTCCTCCTAGATAGATTTTTCTATAGTTATCTTATTCGAATGTTAATTAAAGCAGAAAAGTTTGGTTCCTTACATTTATATTTCTTATTTTTTTTTATGCAATGTTTTGTAATAAAAATAGAGTTTGAATTTGAAATGAAGTTAAAATTTTCAACAAATGATGATTTACAGCAGTCTTTTGTACCTAAACTGGGAACAAATATTTTGAAATATAAATAACTTGATATTTATTTACGTTTTTTCATGAAGAAAAAACATTTCTTAAGTGAAGTTTTTTTTCATTTTCAAAGAAAGACAGTTTTTTAAGTGCCTCTTAATATGAATGAAAAAGCTTTTACAAATCATCCTTAATTTGTTTTAAAATAAGATTACTTTTAGTATTAAGTTTGAAGTGGTCAACAGTTTTATTCTGAAGATTAATGGTTTTTATAATTTATTTCTTTTATTTTTGCACTTATTGCAGCAATTAAAAAACATGTCAATTATTGTAGGTGTATACTCATATATACAACTAAATATAAAATACATAAAATATATTTTAATACGTTTATTTTTAGTCCCGCCAAAGATAATGCCAAGTTCTTTTGGCAATGACGCGTTTCAACCTGGACAGTCAACATCTCTACAGTGTATAGTAATCTCCGGTGACTTGCCTTTAAGTATAGATTGGTTAGTAAATGGCGAGCCTGTCTCGTCGAACACAGATGTACTTATCTCTAAAATAAATACAAAGCTAAGTCTACTCAGCATCGAGTCAGTATCTGCTCTAAATATTGGAAACTATACATGTGTTGCAAAGAATGCTGCTGGAAGTTCTAGCTTTACAACAGAGTTGTTTGTCAATGGTTTGTGGAGTTTTATTTCATAGTTGCACTGCATGTTCTGACACCACTAACAGGAAATATAAGATAATAACCCCTTCTATTTTCTGTTTTAAATCAAACTCTTACAGGATGGTTATAAAATCTGAGAGGGATTTTCTTCTTGATATCTGAAGTCATATAATCACTCTCAATAATTTTTAATGTTGATTTTTTCTACAACTATCAATTGTTGATAAGCATTGATCTAAATTTCCACTGTATTTCTGATTGTATTATATCAAAGATGAAACTACTGTATCTTCTGAGTTTTCCCATATTACTGAATTTAATCTAATAATTATCTGATTTTTATAAATTTGTCTTTGATTGGAACCCATTATACTTTGTCAAATGGTATGTATCATTTCATTTAGACTCTTCTTGTTTCTGGATAGAACTTCAATTGAACTTACTGATATGATAAACTGTTGTTGATAGCTATAGTTTGTTTATGTGCTTATTTACTTGGTGTTATTTCTATATTTCTGGATGTTTGTTTCTTATTGATAATATATGTATTTAAAGGGGGTTTTTCAATTCTCTTTGACTTTAATAGTGAATTATTAGACTGAGGATGATAATATAAATATTTACATAAATTTCATGAATAGTGTTTTAATAGTAGTCAGAAATGACTACAACAGAGCATTTTTTTAGATCTTTTCTTGTGTCAAGGCCTTGTTAAGTGAGTTGGTAAATCATTTTATTAAAAACCCTTATTATTGTGATGATGATGATGATAATAATAATAATAATGACAAATAAAGTTTTACAGTGAATTTTGTAAATTTTTACATCTTATAAATTTTGCAATTAATAAAGGACCAAACTGATAAAAAATAACTTTTCTTTTAAATAAACATTCCTTATAAATTTTTAACTAAAAACTCAAAAAAGTGGACAATAACCTTGTCATTTCAGGAAAATAATTTTGGTAGTTTCAAGGCTACCAGATACATTCCTTGGTTGGGTTGTGTGCAGGAGCAGATCTAAAATTTTCTTGTGGGAAGAAGACAAAAAAGCTCTTTTTATTAACATTGAAGTAGCCGTGTGAAAATTAGGCACAACCTTAAAGAATGGTCACACAATACTATTTTGATCCATTTTGAAAAATTTTGTTTTCATATAAATTATTATTTAAAGAAATGTGTTTATAATTTTCTTGGGTTTGAAGGATGTTTTAAATTTTAATCCAAAATAAAACAACAAAAATAAAACCAAAAGTAAAACTAACAAAAATTCAATGTTAAGCTAGTTTTTGCATAAGTTTGCTATATAGTTCCAAATTGTTTTAAAAAATGATACAAGCAAACATATTTTCATTTGATTTATTTCAGGTAGGAATAAGATATAATGTATAGATATAAATCTTTACTCTTTTAGAAGTATTAGGTTCCAATGGCTCAAGTTATCACCTCAAGTGACTGTTTTTCCAATGTAAAATCCTTATCCTAACCTATGTTGCTCAGTTTCTAGTATTCTTTCTTTTTCATCACTCTCTTATGTACCTGCTTTTGCCACTTTTACTCCCATGTCTTTCTTAAATCATTAGGTTCTTCACTTGCATCTGATGCTCCAAAAACCCTTCCATTATTTATTTATCTATATTTGTTGATTCCATCTCCATGTGAGCTACTAGTTTTTAACTAAAAACACCTGTAAATGGTTACACTTGCCTTAATTTATATTGTTGAAGACGGCCATTTCAGGAGATTTGTTTACGGTCTGAGTTGACAATGGGACACATCTCCTGAAACAGCCGTCCTCAACAATATAAAGTACTACTATAGGCAAGTGTAACAATTTACAAATGTTTTAAATTATTTACCATGCTAATTAATGAACTAGTGTGTAGTTTTTACAAAAAGTAGACGCAGAAATTGCTAAAAATATAAAACGTCTTACCATTGAAGTCCAAGCAAAATAAAAAGTTATTAAAATTCAATGTTTCTGTTTTGAGCTTTTATACTTAAGTGACAGCAGTGGGAATATATGTTTGTGTGTGTGTGTGTGTGTGTGTGTGTTTGTGTGTGTGTGTGTGTGTGTGTGTGTGTGTGTGTGTGTGTGTGTGTGTGTGTGTGTGTGTGTGTACGTGCATGTGTGCTCACAGTCTTCTAGTTAAAGCAAAAATTTTACTCTTGGATTACAATAGTAAGCAACACACTACTTCAACATTTACAAAGATTTACATAAAAATAATTATTTATACTCTTGAATTTTGTAGTCCATTACATTCGATGAATCTTAATACATAACTTTGACATTAGTTTATGACTATCCAATTTTTAAATTTTGTAAATTTGTGAAAACTTACTGAGACATAATGTTTTTGATTGCTATGTGGCGATCTTCATCAGAGTGCCTTCTGCTTGGAGATGTCGGGTTAAGTGGTGACGTTTTTATACCACACAATTCAACACTATCACTCGACATAAGAAATATATACACCAACATATCTGTATCCTAAATTCTCAACATCCTAGAATCCCAATTAATACAGAACAACATACCAAAAACCCACATTACCGAAATCCTAAAATCCTCCAAACCATCACCAAACAAAACTATTTCACCTACAACTCAAACTTTTATTCATAACCAGATGGCCTACCCATGGGAAGTCCTATCAGTAGTGTCCTAAGCGAAATGTTCCTACAACACATAGAAAACACCAAGATACTCACAAACAATACACACGCACACAAAATCATTTTCTGGCACAGATATGTCAGTGATATCATAACACTATACAATGGCAACACCCGACAATGCGAAAACCTCCTCACCTACACTAATAAAATATACCCAAAACTCCATTTCACCTCAGAGATTAAAACCAACCAATCCCTAAACTTCCTCAACCTAACCATAACAAAAAGCTACACAAAAAAAACACAGCTTCAACATTTACTGGAACCCACAATGACACACACTTATCCACAACACTTCAAACCACCCTATCCAACACAAACACCCTGCCTTCAGATCCATGCTCCATAGACTTAAGTTCCAATGACCACAGAAAATATAAACAAAGAACTAGACACCATTAAATATTTAGCATACACAAATGGATAAAACACCACAATAATAGACAAATTATGGCACAATATTAAAAAAAAAAACACTAAAATTAACAGTACAGACAGGGAAAACAAATACATCACATTACCATACATAAAGAAAACAACAAATAAAATAGCCTGCAAATTTCAAAAAACAGGATACAAAATAGCATACAAAACTCTCAAGTTACAATACAACATACAACACGACACCAACAACAAAGATAAACTACAAGCACCGGGCGTATACAAACTAAACTGCAACAAATTCTATATTGGGCAACAGGTCGCAGCTTTAAACAAAGAGTCGAGGAACACAAACAGAACACCAACTCAGAATTTTAGAATAACATAAAAGAAATAGGACACAAATACACAGACATTTACCATAACCTAAAAATCCTACACATCAACGAAAAGAGCCACATCTCAACACACTAGAACAATATGAAATTTACAGACACACAAAAATATAAAGTACAAACATATTAAACAAACAAAATGCAATTAAATCACACATTCTCTTTGATACTATCGAAAAGCTGCCTTTAAAAACGTCCCTGCTTGACCCGACATTTCCAAGCAGAACATACTGATGCAGATCGCCACATAGAGAACCAAAACGTTCTGTCTCAGAGAGTTTTCACAAATTTACAAAATTTAAAGTTCGGATAGTCATAAACTAATGTTAAAGTGATTAACTATTTATAGTTTTGAAAATATTTTTTTTTAATCTTTATTTGAGTTTTAATAATTTTCAAAATTAACTCCATTCTTCTTTGTTTTGTTGTAGTAAATTGATTGGTACATCATCATTGTTGACTTTAATATCATAATAAACTTGAATTACAAAAGTACTTGTCAATAAGCCTTCTATCACCCTCGGTCTTATCCTCATTTCAAGTCTTCTCATGGTAGAATGACTGTAAACCAGTTACTCAGTTCACTGCTCGTGCTTCACTGAGCATTTGAACTTAACTCTCCCAGCTTAATCCTAGCAGGTTTTTTCTGAATCTTTGCAAGTGTTATTTCAATATATTCTCATTACTAGGGTCCCCAGTGTTTGTAATTTGCTGTAACCTCTTTAAGGTTCCCTTCCTCTTAAATTTTCATTCCTTATACCTGAGCCCCAGGAGAGGTCTTTTTGTGCTTGATGGCTGGTTTTGTCAATGTAACCAAGACAATGTAATTTAAAAAAACTCAACAGAATAATAAAACATTGGCTTCAAAACACATAACAAACTAAAACTAATTTTAAAATTAAACTTTTATATTAGACATTCCTCTATTCTAATTTCTAAATAAAATTGCCTTGTTTTTAACAGGACTTTTTAACCAATTTATAAGAAAAATCAGTAATAATTATGTAATTATCTTTTATAGTTTGCAATTACTTAGAAAATGGTACTGTACCCATTTTGAAGAACAATACTTTTTGATACATTGTTTTGATCTTTTTTTAAAGTAATGAGTGATGAATTTACTTGTGGGATAAAAAGTTGCAGAACATGAGATATTTTACTTATAAAACGGTTTAAATAATGACAAACTTTTAGGTGTAATAGGGTTCTCAAATTTATGTATTCCAATGATTCTTGGACTACTACACGAAGGATTAGCAAAAAGACTAGTTACTTGACATTTAGTTTTAATTTATCACTTGATTTTATTCTCATTCGTTCTTCTAAAAATGCAGTATTTTTTTATCTCCCTCTCTACCTCTATATTTCAAATCAAATGAATTTGGGTTGAACAGTATGGAAGGAAACAGATTTACAGAAATAAATATTATTGACTTTCTTTATGAAAAAATTATTCAATTTAGTTCAATCTTCAACAGAAATGGTTCCAAGAACATAATAATTTCAGACCAAACTATTGTAATTTTTAGAACCAATCCCTGGTATTGCTCTGTTTTTTAAAATTTCAAAATATTCCATGTTAATTTATCCTGTTCAAATGTATCATTCAACAAAAAATAAATCTGTGGCTGCTGCTAAATAACACTCTTTACTTCTTAATGCCATTTTAAACATACTCTACTCTTTATGTTATTATATTTTTTTTACTGTGTAATAATTTTGCTACTATGTTGTCAATTATTTTATATGCTCTCAGTTTAAAATTATAAGGTTAACAGAAAGATGCAGTGAAAATGCAGACATAATTAAGTATTTCTTGTTAATTATTTTGAAAAAGTACATTATTTTCCAAACAGTAAAAATAAATGCTGTCTCTTTATAAATTTTATTAAATAATATTTGTTATAAAAGTAAAAATCTATAAGCACATTTGCAGTATTACAATTAATGAATTGAAAACAAATACAAGACTACACTAAAGTTGCAATCAAATAATAACTAATATTAAAAATTATATAAGATTGTAACTTATATATAAGTTGTAACTTTAGTAATTATTTTGTTATTATTCTTATATTATCTCTTTGGTTTATGGTTAATTGTATTAGTCATATTTCTTATACTTTACATATACTTAAAAATATGTTCATGTGAAAATCTTCTTCCATGACAGTTCCACCAAAAATAATGGGGTTCTCATTTGGTGATGATCCATTTGAAGCAGGCCAGTCTACTTCAATACAGTGTATGGTATCTTCGGGAGACTTGCCACTTAGCATAGAATGGCTTTTTAATGAGCATTCAGTCAGATCTGGGATGGGATTGTCAACAGTTAAAATCAGTCAACGTGGAGTAGCACTTAATATTGATTCAGTATCCGCTAAGCATGTTGGCAACTACACGTGTATAGGGCGTAACTCAGCTGGTGTTGCTAGCTATACAGCAAAGTTGTTTGTTAATGGTTTGTCAACAAAGTTATTGATGCGTTTTTTTAAAATTTTTATTTTATAAACTTTGTTAACTTTTTACCATTCCTGTAAGAACCAATCCTTTCCATTTTTGTTAGATTGGGTATTATATAACTTGTGTATACGCTGGTGTGATCTGTAGGGATAACTTTATAAACTAGTATATATCTAACATGGGTTAAAACTCTTGTCATCTGTTAATGCTTTATAATTTATAGATTCTGAAATTACAAAAGGAAATAGCTATTATCTGACTAACATATCTTGTTAAATTTACATAATTGAACATATATTACAATGACTAAGACTTTCTATAGATAATAAGAATTTGGTAATAAAATAGGAAATCTTAAAAATATTTTTGAAAAATATATCTATGTGACTGTAGTTAAAGTTTATTTGTTTTTATTAGAATTTTTTATCTTATAACTCCATAGCTCCTCCAAAGATGGCACCATTTTCTTTCGGTGATAAACCACTTGAAGCTGGTGATTCAACTTCAATCCAGTGTTCGGTAAACAGTGGAGATCTTCCGCTGAAGATTTCATGGTTTTTCAATGGACAATTGATTAATAGCTCAGATGAATTGACCATAGCTCGTAATGGAAAACGAGTTAGCTCATTGATGATAGATTCTATTAACCATAAACAGGCTGGAAACTATACTTGCATTGGTCGCAATGCTGCTGGGGAAGCTAGCTTTACTGCTGAATTAAGAGTTAATGGTTCGGAGTTATGCATTGTTTTTTGTATTGCTGATTAATGGGTTATTATGTCAAAGAATAATTTACCCTTTAAAACCTATTACCGGTTTTAAATAATTTAGAGTTAATTTAATTATTATAGATACAAACTTTTTGACATTTTAAAATGATGTAACGAGCAAAACTTTTCTTAAACAAAAAATTATGACATAGTAAACCATTAAGAAGTTGCAAAGTACAAGTTTTCTGGTTGCATTTAGATATATTCATACTTTTCTCATTTATGCATTTGGAATGTTTGGTGTTATTTTTTTAATCGTAAAATTCTCTGAGAAGTTATTGTGGTAATGCTTGACAAAGTCTATGTCAAATCCAGTTTTTTCTACTTCATATAGGCTACTAAGAAATACATATAAACAGTTATTCAAGTATCACAAACCATAAATAATGCTTTTAATCACTTAAACAATGTTTAAGTCACAAACATTGTTTAAGTGATTAATAAGATTCACCAAACATAATGGACTACAAAATTCAAGAATTCATAAATAATGGTTTATATTTGAAAAACTTGTAATATTGGTATTTGTAAACCTAATTTCAATGTACCGAGATATACAAAACTGATAAAGTAAATGCTTCTTAATAAAACAGAGCACTATTTTGCACTACTGTATAATATAGTTATTTTACAACATATATAAATTGTATTTAACATACTTATCACTTTGTCACAAGATAAGTAAGGATTAAGTAGGAATTATTACTTTCAGATTTTTGGTTGTACATCTTGAGATCTCTGTAATATTTACTTATTAATTTACCTGGCAAGAAACCACTACTTACTGATTTTTTTCAGCAGACATGCTTCACACTTGGTTAGTGCATTGTTCAATGCTATAAGTTACAGGCAAGACGGCTTTATTTGATAAGACAGTCATGTCCTTCACTCACAGCACTGATCAATGCACTAACCAAATGCGAAATATGACTGCTGAAAAATATCAGTTAGTAGTGGTTATTTGCCAAGTAAAATAATAAATAAGTAAGAGTTTATATTGTTACAGACTGAAATCACTTGTTCAATGGCTATTTGTTGTTTTACATACAAAACTTTCATTTTGTTATAACCAAATTTGTACTAACCAGGCACTTTGAAGTTACGTTTTAAAACAGCTATTGCAGAATGTAATATGACAAAATGCAGTAATTCGAAAAGAATTGTTTGAATAAGAATTGTGTTGTAACAGTGAGATTATGTTTCCAAGTAAATAATTACACTTTAACCACTATTTATATGTATTTATTTGTATATATATATATATATATATATATATATATATATATATATATATATATATATATATATAAACACAATCTAAACAAGAAAAATTATTTTAAGTGTTACAAATAAAATACATATATATATATATATATATATATATATATATATATATATATATGTGTGTATGTATGTATGTATGTATGTATTTTATTTGTAACACTTAAAATAATTTTTCTTGTTTAGATTGTGCTTATAAATTGCATTTTTGAGTATAAGAGTAACAAATTTGAATTGGATTTGACACAGCCTTTGCAAGAATCACTTTTATCTTAGTTTTTTTATATTAGTTAAACTAATAATCTGTTTCTTTAGGCTTGATATGTTCATATTTTATAATTTTTCCATCTAACATGTTAAATTGACACAAGAAACATGGTTTTCCAATTTTTGCATTTTTTAAAAACCATTGTATATAACACATACACCCACTCTCTCTCTCTCTCTCTCTCTCTCTCTCTCTCTCTCTCTCTCTCTCTCTCTCTCTCTCTCACACACACACACACACACATACACACACACACACACACACACACACACACACACAATAGTAAAATAAATCAAATAATGTGTTCATAATAAGCATAAAAGAAAAAGATTTCTTAGTATTGAATTAGATTGAAATGTTTAATGTAGAACTAGTTAGGCATTGTTTACAAGTGAAATTTAATGTTTAAAAATTATTTTACTAAGAATTAAGTACTGGTAACAATTTTTAAATTAAAAATGAACAAACAGCAATTTTATATTTCATATTTGTTGACAAATTTTATTCATTTTATTGAATTTGATATTTTTTTCTTTTTTTGTTGATAAATAAATTTAGTAAGACCTTTAAATTTTCAAACGTGTGCCTTCAAAATTAACTATAAGTTCTTTTGAAAAAAACGTTATTCGGTAATTTAAAAACTTATGTAATTTGAGGTATCTTAGTATTTCAAGAATATGACAATTTACATCAATCAAAAAGTTAACTTTCATATTTTAAAAAATGTTTTATCTTGAAAAAGACTTTTTCAAAATCGAATGTAGATTTATTTGGTACTTTCTTTACGATGTTAGTAAGACTTTAGCTTTTTGCCACATTATCATGTTTAAGATCATAAAGTAATTCATATATAACAGGAAAAGTAATCCTTCAATATATGAGTTTTATTTGAAATACTGCAACTATTTTTCATACTTTATCAGGTAATTTTTTGATCAGTATTTTGTTTGGCTGTAAAAGACCTTGTAATTGCTTAGTGGCATATACCTATATGTTTTTCCTATTTCTTCTATCAAAAATACAATTATGAGTAAAAAGTTGGCATAGCTGTTATAGTTTCCATTTCTTACAAATATGTTTCATCACCATTTGTTGATTCCATCTTCGTGTGAGCTACTAGTAATCACTTACACTTTAAAAAAATGTTTTAACTTGCCTATAGTAGCACTTACTTTGCTTGTTGAGGACGGCCGTTTCGGGAGATGTGTCTCTTTGTCAACTCAGAATCAGTTACGGTCTGAGTTGACAAAGGGACACATCTCCCGAAACGGCCGTCCTCAACAAGCAAAGTAAGGGCTACTATAGGCAAGTTAAAACATTTTTTTAAAGTGTAAGTGATGTTTTATCAGTCACCCTATCTCAAAACTAAAAGTGCCTTGTATAGAAGTTTATGTGCACTTGAATTGTTTTTAATTTTTCTTGTAACATCTGGTGACTGATTAAAAATTCATATAGACTAATGTGCAATAATCATAGATGATATACAATCTGTATAATAATATGTGATTATTAATTACAAACCCATTTGTAAGAAAGAATATAGGGGTTTACCCTCTTCTCTTTTGACTCTTATAATTGAGTGTTTTACTTGGTCCCATCTGACTTAATTTCAGAAGTGCCAATGAGTTTCAATGTAACTTTTCAATATTTATTACTAATTTAAATTACTAAAAAATAACTTCTAAAACCATAGTGGATTTCACCCTATTGAAAGCTACATATCAAGTAAAAGTCTCCCAATTAGAAGCAGGAAAATGTGGTTATATAGGTTCAGTTTTTTTTTTTTTTATTTATTCTTCAGCAGTAGCAGTATAGCAATTGTGAAGCTGATACTGATTTAAAATTACCTAGTTATTAAGTTATTCCTTTTTTTCAGTTTTTATGTTTTAATTGTACATATTAAATAAAATTAGATAATTTGTATTAACCTAAAACTTATTATTTATCGCTATATTTGGTAATTGTTTCAACAATCCATATCCTTTGAGAATCATATTGCATCATGAGAAAATTGGCAGGATAAAATAGAGAAGAGAATGTGTAATGATTGTGCCTTGTCTTCCTAGAAGATCTGTTTATCTAAACAAGCATTTTAATGTTTTGTTTTAGGATTGCACAGAATAGTTACATGTTGGTTACAATCAATTTTGTTTAGTAGAGATCGAGCTCTTGGAGATTATACTCATGCCATATTGCATGTTGTGCTTTTTAATATCATTGTATTCATAGGTGGCTAACCATTAACTGTTGAAAAACTGTTAAAAAACCTTGTACTAAGGTATGGCATTTGGCATCATGATAAAAGAGCCATATACTAATCGTGTTTTGGAATACAAAATTATTTTAAACACATAGACACAGGTTTTATTGGATTGGATATAATAACCTTAGTGATAGTTCTCAGGCTATCCTATACTAACATACTTACTTAATACTTTAGAATGAAACACTAAAATACTGTGCTATTTTGGGAGTATTGCTTTTTTCTTTTGTCAACTTGATGGGAACATGAAGAATGATGTGATATATCAGTTATCTCTTAATGTTCTCTTTTGATTTATAAAAAAGGTATTATCAGTGTGTTTCTGTTTTTTTATGTGTTTATATTATGATGAATGCCCAGGACTTTTAAGTAGGTAAGTCTCTTTTGCAATCCAATAAACCTCAAATTACCTTTTGAACCTAAATAACTAACTTAAAAACGTATCAATTCAAAAATAAAAATTATACAAATGAATAACAATAAAATATAAATATAAATTTAAATTCATTTGATAAAATATTAAAGTAGTTTTAATGGTTGATATGCTGTGGATGAAGAGCAAGAATTTTTCTATCTAAACTTTATAAACACTATAGTACAGGGGTTCCCAAACTGGGGGGCGCGCCCCCCTGGGGGCGTGGAGAAAGTCCAGGGGGGCGTGACACCCAAATGAAATAAATAAAAAAATTACAAAAATAATTTCCTCAGATCTTTGAAATAAAGTCTTTCTAAGTTTCCATAATTGTTTTGTAAAGTTTCAATAAAGTTGTATGGTGTGTGTACCGATACCTCCGTTTGGCCTTGGCATGAGTGCTAGTGGTCCCGCATCGCATCTTCAATCCAATGCAGTTTTGTACAGTGCTTGCGTTGTAACTAGTCCGTTCTGGCACAGTACTTTCTGTGAATTATCAGTCAGCATGTTTGTTGTATTGTGGGTGTTCTATAATTGCTGCGACGTTTGAATTGAAGTAATTGTTTTTGTGTTGTGTGAGTTCTGTGTGAAGCAAAGAAACGCAAGTATATTGACGATTATATTCAATATGGGTTTGTTTCCTTGCTTAAAGATAATGTTGATCACCCTCAGTGCGTTATTTGCTATGAAGTATTAAGCAATGACGCGATGAGGCCTAATCGTCTTCTGAGACATTTGTCAACCAAACATGCTTCTTTAAAGGACAAACCTAAAGAGTTTTTTTGCTGCAAAATCTCTAGATAGCACTGGATCTGCTGCTCAGTCATTTCTAAAAGTGCTTGAAGCTTCCTATGAATTATATCTTCTTATTGCTAAGGAAAAGAAAAGTCACACTATTGGCGAAACGCTTGTTAAACCGTGTCTTTTAAAAGCGGCCAATGTTGTCCTTGGAACTGATAGTAGGCAAAAGCTATCACAAATACCACTTTCAGACAACACCGTAAAACGCCGAATTGATGATATGGCCGAGGACATTAAAAACCCAACTTGACGAGAGTACAAACATAGCACAATGTTCTCATTTGATTGTATATGTTCGTTACATTGAAAATGAAAGAATGAAGGATGAACTGATGTTTTCTACTGAGCTGTTGACCACTACTAAAGCTGTAGATGTGATGGAAGCAGTATCAGATTTTTTTAAGAAACACGAACTTTCTTGGCAAAAACTTATTGGTGTATGCACAGATGGTGCTCCTTGAATGCTGGGTTCTCATTCAGGCTTTGTGCAGTTGGTCAAAGAGAAAAATACTGATGTAGTTTTATTCACCGCCAAGCCTTGGCAGCAAAAACGCTTCCAAACGAACTCAATGCTGTTTTAAAGCTATGTATTAAAGTAGTCAACTACGTTAAGAACAGTGCATTAAATACTCGACTGTTTAAAGTTCTTTGTGAAGATTTAAGAAGTGACCACAAAACGATGCTATTTCATACAGAAGTATGATGGCTATCAAAAGGCAATATGTTGGGAAGAATATTTGAGCTCCGTGATGAAGTGATTACGTTTTTGGCACAGCAGATACAAAACGAGCTTAGTGCAGAGTTCAAAAAACACAGTAACCAAGTGATTTTGGCCTAATTATCAGACTTTTTTGACACATTAAACAACCTAAATTTGAGACTTTAAGGTGCAGACTCAAATATAGTAACACATCAGGATGCCATCAAGATTTACGTTGAGAAACTACAACTTTGGATATGTAAAGTGTCAATGAACCCCAGCAACTATTCAAGTTTCAGCATAGTAGTATCAGTCTCAGAAGAAACATGTTTTGAGGACGTTTTTGAAGGACCGATATTGAAAAAACTTGATAATTGACCATTTGAATAACCTCAAGGAGGAGTTCAGCAGGTACTTTTCTAACTTGTCAGAGGAGTTTTACAAACTATCAACCGACCCGTTCCACATGGACATACAGTTGCTGCCAGAAGAGTTGCAAGAGCAGGGAATAGAAATAAAAAATGACTCTGCTGCAAGATACGATTTTGAACGAATGGACAAGCCCTCATTTTGGTTAAAGTACTTAAAAGTTTACCCCAGTGTTTCAGAGAAAGCTGTTCGGATGTACTTGCCTTTTTCAACAACATACATGTGCGAAAAAGCGTTTTCAACTCTTGTGGCGATCAAAACCAAGTACCGCAACAAACTGATGTCGAAAGTGACCTACGCTGTGCTTTGTCTGAAACTCAACCCAGGATCTGTCAACTTATTCAGAACATGCAAGCGCACCCATCTCACTAAATTACATTTTATGTTTTGTTTTTGTAAGTAGGTAGGCCTATTGTTTCACCTTCCTTAAATTGAAAATGTATCTGTGTTACAATGTTAAATTTTGTATCAGTAATTATATTCGTTTTTCATGTAATACTTGTTTTAATTTTCATCATACGTACAATTATTGAATCTTTCCATTCTGCGTTACCGCATTAAACAGTGAACAAAAAAATCTACCTACTCACCATATCAAGTAGGCTCATACTTGTACGAGTTCATGTACTTGTACAAGTAGGAGTTTTTATTACGGCACCGTGGAAATAGGGTATTGCAAAATGGAAAGCTGATATGTGTAGGGGGGCGCGTGGGGTCTCCAAATAACCATAGGGGGGCGTGGTACAAAAAAGTTTGGGAACCCCTGCTATAGTACAATTATCAACAAATTTCAACCAACTTTAGATTATTTTCAATAGTGTCAACATTCTGAAACTCAAATTATATTATACAGAATATAAAAATTATACCAATATTCCTGCAAAAATTAAGTTTTTATTTTTTTTGCGTTTTAAATTAATAGACTAAACTGATGGATGGTATTGAGAAATTAAAGAGTGCAGCTCCTGGTTCTGATAATATTCATAATGAGATGTTAACTCATTGCTCTATCGAAATGAAAACCAAAATCTTCTCATTGTTCAACCTAGTATGGGCCTCAGGTAACATTCTGAAAAAATGAAAGACTGCCAAAGTGATCCCCCTTCTGAAGCCCGGGAAAGTTGCATCATCAACTGGCTATTACCGCCCCATTTCTTTAATGTCTTGCCTGGACAAGCTGTTGGAGCGTCTTGTCAACAATCGGCTTTCATGGAGACTTGAAACAAACAATTTGCTATGTAAACATCAGTTTGGCTTCAGATGTCAACATAGCACAACAGATCAACTCCTATTCTTCACAAATGAGATCTATGAAGGCTTTAACAAGAAGATGTCTACTACAGCAGTAATGATTGACTTTGAAGCTGCATTCGATAGAATACCTCATCCAAGTATCATCCTCCAGTGCATGAAGCTTGGTATTAGAGGGAAAATGTTGCAATTTGTTACCAACTTTTACTGGACTGCCGCATAGTGGTTTTGGTTAACGATGCTGTCTCATCGGAGTATGCAGTTGAAAACGGAATTCCACAAGGTGGAATTATTTGTCCTAGTCTCTTCAACATAGCTCTACATGACCTGACCAGCAGTCTCACTCCTGATGTCCATGGCATGTCTTATGCCAATGACCAAACCATATGGATTACCGCCAAAGACCAAGAAAAAGCAAGAGAAAGAATTCAAGCAGCCCTTGTTGCCATATTAAACTGGAGTGCCAAGTGGTCCTTAAAAATTTCAACAGAAAAAACTGAATGTTCATTTTTCTCGTGATATAATCATTTAGCCAATTTAGCCATTTAATCATTTAGCCTAAACTCACCATAAATGGAAGATATATTAAACACAATTCAAACCCCAAATTGTTGGAAGTGGTGCAGGACCCAAAACTCAGGGGGGGACCCCATATAAAGTATGTTGTGGAAACGTGAGCCTCGAGATTAACCGCACTTAAGGCTGTTGCTAGCAAGGAATGGGGAGCAGACACATCCACCCTAAGAACGTTTTATCTAACTTTTGTCAGATCTAAAGCCACCTATGCCTGTGAAGTCTGGGGTTTAGCCGCAAAGGCACATTAAAACAAGATCAGAGCAATCCAATCGGCAGCCCTTTGTTTTTGCCTGGGATGTACTAAAACCACCCCAATTGCTGCAATGGAGGTGGAATTAGGTATGATACCCATCATGCTCTATATTGACAAACGGATCTGGTTGAAGTTTCTGGTTATAAAGACTCTCCGACCTGCTCATCCTCTTCACAATGCAGGAAATGGTATTAACCAAGCTTCAGTTACAAAACAAATTATTTGTTTGCCACGTTGCCAAATTCTGTCCCCGAGCATATACCCGCTTTTTATTGTGAGTCGCCCTTTACCTGGTCAGGAATAAAAATTACTTTAAACCTGCCAAGCAGAAGGAGCAAGCAGGACAACCCAGTAGTTCTGAAAACTGAAATGTTGTAAATGATACATACCAGCTACAATGATCATGTTAGAATTTACAGTGATGGCTCACTTGACCAACAAAAGAGAACATCTGGATTAGGTTTTTTCAACGAATCTACTGATATCTGCTTTTACGTCACTGCAAACACATGTTCTAGTATGGACACAGATCTTCTGGCGCTAAGTGTTGCGTTGGCAAGTTGCTTCGAAACAAAGGAGGAGAAAATATGCATATTCACTGACTCCAGATCTGCCCTCCAGCCTCTCCTAAATTCATCCATAAGGGACTACTCCTTTTGCATTGCTGAAATAAGAAAATTTGCTAACAACCTGAAGAACATGGAGGAGGACAAACCTCTTCAATGGGTACCAGCGCATTGTCGAATACCAGGAAATGAGAGGGCCGATGAAACAGCTATAGCGGCATCCCATATGTACCCAACATTTAAAGCCAAGTATCGACTCTTGTATTGTAGAAGCTTGACAAATAAATACTTTCATAAATGCTGGACTGAATCTTGGAAAGAAGAGGCCACAGGTCGTCATATTTTTCAATTTCAGCCTGAACCGTTGAGTTAGGACAAATTCAGGGAAGTTTTATGTCCGATTGCAGCTTCTTTTGCAGCTCAAGCATGCTTGAGCCATGATCATGAGATCATGATCTGGCCATCTATCTGGCGGAGGAATATTTATTTAGATTTGGTCTTTCGAATTCTCCAATCTGTGCACTTTGTGAGGGTGAAGATGAAAGCTTAAAGCATATTTTGTTTGACTTCACGTACCCCATACCAATGAGGGACTTTCTGAGAGCCGAAGTGGAAACATGGAAAGATATTCTTATAAACAAGAAGCATTGGGGGCTGGCAAGGATAATATACCGTGGACATCGGGCTGTCGGCTACTCTTGAAACTGGATGCCTGTGCAAAGAAGTAAAATTAATAGAAGTTTTGGGCCAGTATTTAAAATGTTAGATAGAATGAGAGAACCCATATTTTTTTAAATATTTTACAATATTGAAGAATACAGTAAGCTTAAAATGAATAGATAGGATAAGTAGTAAAATAAAAGTAACATTTTAACAATTCAAATAAATTACTTAAAAATAGCATTTAATATTTCTTTATAGCATTTCAAAACCACAGTATAATAATACACATAAAAACATAATAATGTTTACATAAAGTATAAGATATAACCATTAAAATATATCATTGAGCATCATGGGTGCCCATACCCGTTGGCAAGGCCCTAGCTTACCCCAGTTTTAAAGAATGAAATAAATATCCAAGCATCATATGTAGACCAATGTTGATTTTTTGAGAAAGTTATTTTAAAAATTTGTTAATTTTAGGACATGACTTAGGACTAGAATATTTATATACAAAAAATGTCTGTTTTCATTGAATACTTACATATTATTGTTTTTTATTGAAAAGTATGAGTAGTTAGATTAATATGTTTATTTTCTTTATACATTAAGTACAGTGGCCTAGTGCTTTATAAGTAGTAATAGGTTAAACAAGGTTAAAACTTGAATTTACTAGCTGCTTAATTTTCTTAGTATGCAATGCCTTCACATCCAACCCCACCCTTTACAAAGTATCATATGGGCGCTCATGTTGAACATCAATTCTTTTTTTTTAAAGTTGCTTGTTGCAATCATCTTGAATTCACTGATTAAACTATAATTAATTAATACATAACTAAGTGACTATTTAGGAGCTTACTTGCTAATGCGTTTCAAAATAATCTTTTCTTTTACGAAGCTAAGCTTGGCTAAACCTTCTGCTGTAGAAGCTTAGGTTTGTTAAAGAAACGATTATTTCGAAATGCATCAGCAAGCAGGCTCTTGAGTATTCACTTAGTTATGTATTAATTAGTTATCTTTTTTTTACTTTAATGATAATATATTCTGCCAAACTCCATACCTTAATCAACATGGAAAGCCAGGTATTTTATTAAGTTTACGATCAACAGTTTTAATAGGTTAGTAGTTAATAATAGTAGCTAAAACTATATTTTTTCTCTTTTTTAAATTTTATTTTATTGATTTAGTGCCTCCAAAAATATCACCTTTCTCCGTTCCACCTGTGATGGTTGGCGATGCGGTTCAATTGTCGTGTTTGGCTTCACGTGGGGACACGCCTATTACTCTAACCTGGCTATTTAGACCACCACCTGATTATGTTGATGATAACCCACCAGTTGGGCTTACTGTTACCCAGCTGGGGCAATTGAACAGATTGTTGCTTATTCAAAGAGCTGCGCCTCATCATAGAGGAACCTATATTTGTACCGCTACAAATGCTGCTGGAATGGACTCGATCCAGTTGCAACTGACTGTCAACGGCATGTTTAGGTTTTTTCAGTTTTATAATAGAGTTAGGTTTGTTTAGGATATGATGAGGCTGCTGAGTTTTTGCAAATTTGGTTGCTTTTCTAACAGGCTTTCCATTTATCTAACAAATGTTTTTTGATTGTTTTCACTGCTGGTAATTTTAATTGCAGATTTTTGTGTCTGATTAACACATTTGTGATACTATTTGGTGTTCGTTGAAAGTTTTGGGGTTATTAACAATCGTAGATTAGTTTTTTGCTTTTATATACAGCATGGGAAATCAGTGTGTTGTCTGGCAATGTTTTACCAGCAAAAGCAAAACTCATTTTCAATTTTTTTATCTCTATAAAAATAGGATTTGTTTTAAAAAGGTTTTTTCAATTTAGTTCGTAACTTTAATATGAATAATTTTGAAAAAAACAATTATTAAAGAAAGTCCAAAAGATTTATTATTGTATTTTTATTATATTTATTGACGTAAAATAACCCTCGAGATAATTTTCTTCAAATCTGGCGATTAACTACTGTGTCATTACAGCAAAGAAACAAAAAAGAAGAAAGTAATAATAAAATAGTAATAGATAGTAAAAATAGAAAGACTATTTCCCCCCAAATGGCTTGTGGGTGTGCTTACAGTTTTATTGATTTGTTTACTGTGTCTGTATTTAACCATTGTAATATTTTGTGACATTTTTTAGCAAGTGTTTTGGATTTTTGTAAGTTATGTATAAATGTTTTTATACATTTTGAGTTCCTGTTTGGTTTTTTTTGTTATTTGATCTCAGTTTAAACAATATTTCTAATACATAATAGTAGTAAATCTGACATCTCAGCCATTTGATAAACAAGGCCAGAAAAATTATTAGTTATATTGTTTGTTTCCATCTTGAATTTAAGCAACACAATACTCTTTCAAATATGTACACACTTATCTAATAGTAGCACTATCTTGATGGCCGTTTCTGGATTTGCAATTCATGGTAACAATGGATATTACTCAAAACTGCAAATCTAAATAAGTTCCACTTTAGACAAGTCAATATATATTTTAAAGTATATATTATTACATTTTGTTTTTATCACTAGATTTTTATTGAAAAAAAAGCACAATATTTTTAATATTATGATAAATATTATGTAAGCAAAACATTTTTTTCACGATTGAGAAAGAAACAAAAAATTTTACTGAATCGTAAACTGCCATGAATTGATTAAAAATATGTGTATAATAAGAATAAACTATACATTGTTTTATTTGCTAATAATAAAAGAGATGTTTTATAATTGGAGTAAAATATTTATCACAGTACTGGAATATTCAATGAAACTATTGAAAACAGATTTTATGCTGGTTACTTTGTTATTTCTACAATTAATAAGCAGGAAATAGTGGTAATAAAGTCATACTTATTTAAATAACTTTTCTAAGAGTGACAATATAACACTCATGCATACATAGAATTATACGTAAAATTGGTCATTTTGGTAGATACCCTATTCATAAATAGTGTGAAATTTAGTAACTAAAATTTAAGACTTAAACAAACTTATATTATTAAAATTGTAGGCTTATTTTGGGAATTAATTTTTCATAGTGAAGCCGAATGAAAATATAATCTTCGGTTACATATTATTTATTATTGAATATCACACATAATTTTATTAAACTATTTCTCTCACTATTTAAAAACATGACGTACAGATTTATCAAGCTTAACAACTTTATTAGCTACAGTCACTCTATAAAGACAACAAGATGTAAAGTATTTTTCTAATCATACTTTTTCAAACATTTAACCAAAAAAAATCAATGATAGTTTTTGACATTGTCTGTATGAGCAGGTTAGATCAGGGTAGCTCAAACAGAATAGGGTAAAGGAAGTGCAAAATTTTGTTTTCTCTTTGAACTCCCCTCCTCATGCTCTTTCTAACTGGCTCACTCTGTACGCTCATTTTTATATTGATCCTATACTTTCAAATCTTTGTGGACTACATATGACCAGCATCTACCAATATGTTAAATGTTTCAAATTATCTAATTATTCAAATTAACTAATATTGTGATACGACTCTATGATTTAATGTGATGTGTTAAACCTAGAGATTTGAATTTTTCTTCTGGGATTTTTCTCACCTATGTTAAAAATTGTTGAGTTACTTGAGAAAAAAATAAAAATATACATTAAATGTATTATTTTTGCAAGTTTATATCATAAATAGTAAATTTACATTTATTTAAAACTTTATTCAGTTTTTTTTTTATATTGACAGTATCGCCTCGAATAATACCATTTTCATTTGGAGATTCACCAATATTTGCTGGTCAGGCTACTCAAGTAACATGTCTAGTATCAGAAGGTGATCCCCCATTGGAAATAACATGGAAAGTTGAAGGCTTGGACAACTTGTCCAGCTTAGGTATATCCACAATGAAAGGTGGAAGAGCTAATATGTTACTCATAGAAGCAACAAGTTATAAACATCGTGGTAATTATACTTGTAGTGTGAAAAATCCAGCAGGGAGTGTTAACTATACAGCAAGTCTTAAAATACATGGTAATATAATTGAAACAAAGATAATAAATTGATACCTGGATCCCTTAAAGCTCCTTTTAGTAGCATTGAGAATATTTTTTGCTTTCTATTTAATGGGTTAAAGTATGTAGTACTTATTTATATACTATTTGTTTCATTGTCTTATTTAAATTACCTAATTCAAAAACCCTGATGGTAAAGCTAGTCTTTAGGTTGTAAATTTATTATGTTAAACATTCTGTATTATAGGTTTAGTAGCTCTACAATCTCATCGCATAGATTACTATAATTTTTAATTTACTTATTATTTAATTATTACTTATATTTTCAAATGATATTTATTTTTGGTCAGAGATTTTTTCTCTTTTAAATAGCAGGTTAGATAGTTTATTGATTTTACCACCTTATTATTTTCACCCACATTGGAGGAAGTTCTTACTTCTAGCTGTGTTTTTTTTAACATCTGATTTTGCTGTCTTCTGATGGAAAAAATCATTTGCCAATCAATGAACCCATTTGCAGTTTCAAAACAATTAGTTCAGTATGTGATTAAATAATTCATTTTTTCATGTTAATGAAACTACTGATCTAGTTTCAATTAATTTTTCATCGATATTAAGGATCCGATTTTGATTGATCTTTTTCAGATGAAAGAGAATTATTCTCCAACATTGGTTTACGTTTTGGCTCAGTTTGTTGTTAATAATTCATTTTTATTTCTTTGGCTCAGCTGAAACTACTAGTTCAGTTTTGGTGAAACTTTTTACCGATCATTCTAAACATAGGACTGATTTCAATGTTTTTTTTAAAACAAAAGAGGATAATTTTTTAATAAATGTGCGATGTAGCTCCGCAGATATTGTACTCACAATCAGACCTAAAGGTGCACAAGGTCTTTAAACAAATCTACTATGGAAAGATTATATAGGTCTGTGTAATACTACTTTGCAGCTGGAACTCGAACATCACTTCAAAGGCTTTTTATGGATTGTTGCATTTCATGATTTGAAGGCAAATTAGTGATTAAAAAAAACTATTTTCAACTTAGGGTTAATGTGAATAAAAACACTCACTTCATGTGTGCACTACACTCTAACAAATGTAAAATATCAAAAATAATTTATAAACTAAATTTTGAAAATAGTTTTTTTAATAATTATTACATATTATTTTTTTATCACTATCTCCAAGAATCATACTCTTTTTTTGCGGAATTACCAATTTTTGTAGGTGAAGCTGCACAAGTCACTTGATTAATATCAAGTGATGATCTTAATATAATATGCAATATGGAATGGCATGAGTCATGAGTAAGAAGGGGTATAGTTATGTGACTAAAATGAAAGGAGGAAGAGTTAGTATGTTACTAATTGATTCTGTAGGTATAAGACACTGAGGGAATTATACTTGGGTGGAAAAGAACTATGTGTGTGTGTGTATATATATATATATATATATATATATATATATATATATATATATATATATATATATATGGTCTATATTAAGGATTTAAGTTGAAAAGTTTTATTAAAAAATAACACAATAAAATAAATTAATAAATCTGTTATAACGAATACAAAACCATAAACCATTATGTTTTGTTTTTACATTGTTGTTATAAAACATCTGTTGTTGTTTGTATTCATTACAACAGATTTAATAATTATTTTACTGTTATTTTTTAATAATTTTTTTTTAAATTTAAATGCCTACCATAGACCTTATTTTGGATTTCTATTATTTTCCGTAAAGACAAATTTATTCTATATTAAATTGTAGATTATCTACATTTTTTTAGTAAGTTTAAGTTTTTCTTGAATGGAATATACATTATGCATTTTGATTAAACCTATTTGAAAGCCTTTTAATCAGACATTGTAATCATTTGTATTATATCAAAATATTTGAGCAACCTTTAGTTAACAGAAAGTCTGGTCGCAAGTAATATCAAAAGTGTATTAACTTATAATTTAATTAAATTTATTAAATAATAATAGTCACAATTACACAGGCATTAACCACAAACTATAAATTCTTTGCAAAAACATACACTACAGCAGTATGAAATATTCAAATATACCAAAATACAAAATAAAAATACTAATTGAACATATCCCAATACATGTGTACTTGTTGACATTTTAGAACAACTTTTTTTAAAAAGATCTGCCAACTAGCTCAACAACATTTCTCAGTGACAAACATAGACATTGTTGAAGATCACTTAGTTTGATAGAAAATTTTGGCGGACTTCTATAATATTTGGTTGAAATGTTAGTTTCGGGGCTCTGTATATACAACCAAATCCAAGAGTATTATTATATCTTCTGTTTCGAACTAGTAAATATATTTCCTCTTCAGCCTTACATTATATGTTAATGATGCAATATTTTACTATTTGAGCTACTTGTTTAGTATCTTTAATAAAGATTGTGTGGGTTAGTTTTTATTTAGGAGAAAGAGTTTTAATAAATTTTACAAGTACTGTGGGTTGGTATTTGCAAAGTCTAACAACTTTGAATAATCCTCATTAATAATTTTTATTCAGGATAGTTATTGTTTTTGCAACATTAAACTTTTAATGACACAATATCATTCTAAAGTAAGAAGTAGTAAAACATTCTACAACAGCTAGATAAATAACTCTGTTCAGTAAATTGATTTTCCAATAGATTTAGCTACTTTATTAACAGAAATAAAAGACTTAAACTTATTAGGCAATTTCATGTGTTTGCTGGTTATGAATGAGGTGTTAAATTCACACAACATTCATATCAAGATGTGAAAATATCCTCACATAAGGTTTATTTTAAACTTCACATTTCTCTAGTGATTCCACGTATTATTCCATTCACATTTGGAGAGTCACCTATATTTGCTGGAGAAGCAACTCAAGTAACTTGTCTCGTTTCGGCTGGAGATCCACCATTAGATATCACTTGGAGTCTTGATGGTGTTCATGATTTGTATCGTTTGGGAATTTCAACTTCAAAGGTTGGCAGTAAAGGTAGTACATTGCTGATCGAATCTGCTGGATACAAACACCGAGGAAACTATACTTGTACGGCTAAAAATCCAGCTGGTGTTGTCAGTTTTACATCAATACTTGAGATCCATGGTAACACAATGAGAAGTTTTAGAGCACAGAATGTACCTTAGACTATTTTATTTTCAAGTACGGTAGTGAAACTATGAACATCATCATAGTAAATTCCTTATCTCTTACTGTCATGTATGCCTCATAAACCTTAAACTTTAAATCTCTAAACAATGACCACATATTTCTCATGTTCTTCATTTATTTGCTACATAGTTTCTTCTACATTCTTATTCAACTCTTATCCCCATACTTCAACTTTACTTCTTTTTCATCTTGAAAATTGTCCATTACTTCCAAGCTTTTTCCTTCTGGTTTAATTTATTAATATTAATCTATCTTACTTCTTCTCTATGTACTTTACTTTTATTCATTTTTCCCAAAATGTGTTTAATGTTAATAATTGATCTCAGTTCAATTTCTTATTCTTTGTAATTGAAAATAATCTCATTTTAACCAATATTTTTTCTTTATCCCCATTTTCTATTTACATAAACTAGTTTCTTCTTTCTTCATTACCTTGTAAATATTAAATTACATTCAATTATAAACCATGAAATATGGGTCATTGTTTTATAATTTTAAGAACAACTATCCCATTCTTATTCTTATCCTTTTTATAATCAGTCCTCCCTTGATTTTTTTTTAATGTACCTGTTTCATGTCAATAAAAAATTTCTATAGGAAGAGAATATTTTATTACAATTCATTGTGGAAATAACTTTTCTTTTAATTTAATTTCTATTCAGTTTCACTGAAAGCAACTACTAACTAAAGTACTAACTCTTCATCATAATTTGTTTATTTCCTATGTTTCCTGTAGTTTCACCGAAAATCATTCCGTTTTCATTTGGCGAATCACCTATTTTTGCTGGACAGACGGCACAAGTAACATGCACTGTTTCTCAAGGTGATACTCCAATAGAGATCTCATGGACTTTTCATGGTCCTCAGGATATGTCACAGCTTGGTCTTTCTACAAACTTAATTGGTGCTAAAACAAGTGTTTTATTGATAGACTTTGCAAATTCAAACCATCGTGGCGAGTACACATGCACTGCTAAAAATCCCGCAGGATCGGTCAACTATTCAACGAGTTTGGACGTTCACGGTATTTTTACTGGCATGAAATAAAATTAATTATTGTACTGTCGCATGAGGAATAGAAGTTTGTTTCATTAAAAATATATGTTTTTGAGTATAAAGTTTTAGATTTTTCCAATGGTGTCTCTTATGAATTAAAATTTTGTTGTATGAGTGTGTGTGTGTGTGTGTGTGTGTGTGTGTGTGTTTGTGAGTGTAATTGATTTTGTTAGCAAGTTGAATTTTGTTCAAATTATAAACCAGGAACTTAATTTCTTGTCTTACTTGAACCTGAAATATCAGCTCATAGAAATCTACTTGATTTGATGCATCATCCGAGGTGTTATGAATTCAGTTGTATGGTGTGTTGAGTATGGAGTAATCTCTTGGTAAAAGTCACTCTAACAGTGTTTTTGTTTGGTTATTAGAAGCATAACTGAAATATAGGTTTGATTTAATATATACTTGAAATCTTAATTTATGCAGTATCCTATCAATTTAGTGTTTTCTTTAAATGTGCAATTTTTCCTTTAAAAAATGTTACTACAATTGATAAAACATTCTATAATTATACATTTAAATATACTAAAGTGCTAAATAATAGGCATATGTTGAATATTAAATGAGTATTTTGAGCAATTTCCAAATCATCGACTAAACTTGTAAAAAGTGTTAGGTTTGTAACTTTAAACAATCACATTTTTATTGTAATGAAAGTTATAATAAAATTGTGTACTTTATTTTTATGTATATTAATAAGACCATCATCATACATAATATTATTTCCTTATAATATAATTATTTCATATGTTTTTCACATAAGTGTTTGTATCCATTGCAAAACCAATCATCATGATATAACTAAAAATGATCTTCCCCTCATTTGTAGCAGTAACTATTGCTAATTTGGATAGTTCAAAAGTATTTATCCATTTCCTACATATTTTTACTGCAAAATATTGAAGAAATGCATATACTAATGACACTGTACAAATTATACAACTAATCACAGTTAAAATAGTTTCAAAAGACGTCTAAATTAAATGTTAAAGTTCTATATCTAGTAGTAAAGTAATCAAAATATATCACCACAAGAGCTCACTTACAAAGCAATGCATATCACGATAGGTAGGAAATATACTTAATCTTCTGTTACGATATTTCAACGATACTTGTAAAATATCTCCCTCACCATTGTTGGTTACGTCATTATATAACTGCATGGGAAAACACTCCTTGATGAGACCTTGGGAAGGCTAAAAAAAAAAAAAAAAAAAAAATAGATACAATTTCTCAGTGGACACATTACTGGATAAATTACAAACAATCTAAAAGTCACTAAAACCTAGATCACTTTAAATTATTTCTGTAATAATTTTATCTTTTAAACATTATAATAGGCATCTTAATCTTTATAAAAATAATACACTCATGATAAACAAAATAAAAATATACATTGCTTTCAGTTGTACCTAGAATTATTCCATTTACATTTGGAGAGTCTCCAATCTTTGCTGGAGAAGCTGCTCAGGTTACATGTCTAGTATCAGCAGGAGATCCTCCTTTAGATATTGCATGGAGTTTTCACAATCAATCCACATTTCCAGAATGGGGTATATCAACAACAAAGGCTGGTAATAAAGCAAGTCTTCTGTTGATAGAATCTGCCGGATATCAACATAGAGGGTTATATACATGCACTGCAAAAAATCCAGTTGGCATTGCTAACTATTCAGCCTCCCTTGAAATAAATGGTAGCCTAATATTTGTATGATTGTGACTTAAAATGGAGCACTAGTAGAATTGGAGCATGAATTGTAGAATGCATTTTGCATATTTATAGGAAAGCATTTGAAAATATGCACTGTGTACTAGGTGTTTCAAAAACCCTTTGTAGGTATTTTGGAAACTTGAAAGGTGCTTCAGAAAGCAAACACAAAATATAACAAACACAAAATAAGAGAAGAATCATTTATTATAACTATTCCTTCATTGAAAGTATTAATATTAAGACTTTTTTAGACACTTTAATTTTGCCTTTATAATTTTGAAACAGTAAAATAGTTTGGAAAAGAGGATGTCTCACTATTTCTGTATATAAGGTTTTAGGAATCAAGCTTTTAATTAAAAGTAAATTATATAGTTATTTTTTCAATCCAAATAAAAAATGAGCCAACAAATATTGACATCATTGTTAAAAAAATCATGAGTACAAAATTAATAACATACTTTGAAAATTCCTTGTATGTTACTGATCTTTACTCGTATATAAAGTGTGTTTCATGTTCCCCAGTTTGATGATTCGTGAAAAATTTTATTAGTTCATGCCAGCAGGATATGGACGTGATCAAGGCCCATTTTTCATATTAATTTATTGTCGCTGATTCTTGAGAACCTTCACATATAAGTTTAATATACAATCCTCAAATATAATGTTAAATTATCTTATTCATACTACGAAAACAATTTTTTCGTTAGTTGTATTTATTGTTTTAACAAATCATTTAAAATTAGACTCTTTTCATTTTAAATTTTCTTTTAAATTTAAATTCACTTGAAAAAATATAAATGTTGTAGTTTGAAAACAAAAAGACCAGCAATTGTCCAATTCTGTCATAATTTAGACCAGAATTTTATAATATTAATAATGATGAAGACAAATTTCGAAACAGTGTTGAAGTTAGGGGTCTTCCCATTACACTGTTATTTAATAAGATCAGTAAAAAAGAATAGGTTAAATAAAAAAGTTAGAATGGAACATAGTGCTCTTCCTGGTAGGAGTAAGGGAGACTTTGTTGTCTGTGTAGTCATTCATAGTTGGATCCTTAGAATTAGCCATATTTTGTTCTGTGGTGGGACAGAAATGTTTAGAAATTACCCAGTCATCTGACATAATTTATCTTTCTTATATAAGGTATGCGTATAATGAAGGCAGATTTCTGATTCAGAGTCATGCCGACAGCTGCTAATGAGCGTTATGTGCATTTCATGATATTAGATAAAGAGTGTGTACCAACTGATTGACTCAGGATAGTTTACTGGTTTAAATCTTTCATTCCGGTTTCAGATTTTGAGCATGTTGGAGTGTTTTATATAATTAAATTGTTTTTATGTTGAGAAAATCAGTGAGTACTAATTTACTAGAATCCAAAATTTTTGTAAACTAATATTTTAGGCAAGCTTCTGAAAGAACATACTTACTACTTTACTTTAGCCAATGCCAGATCTTGGCATTTCTGCCATTCTCCTCCTAGCCTCCCAGTACAGACAATGCTGGCTTCGGTCTTGCAGATCTTGCAACGCTGTGCAATTCTGAAGATGTGGGGCATCCATCTTTTGGCAGTTGCACAGAGGGCAAATATCTGAGGCTGCTAATCCTATTTTATATATAGCTGGGCTTGCAGATAGTCATGGCCTGTAAGCATTCTGAGTCAGGCAACAGCTTCCACTCTAGGTAGGCTATGTAGTAAAAGTGCTGTAAAAGCCAGCACCAGAGGCATGCTTTATCGCTGACCCATCGTTGTATACATGGATCCAGTTATCTTTACTGTATAGATCCGCAATCGTTTCCAAAGCAGCAGCCTTCAGGATGTGGGGATCACTAATATCCTTGAAGTCTTTGTGATTCAGAAGCGACAGTCTTCTCTCTGGTAATGAAGGGTAAACCATATGACAGGTTGGGAATTTAGATGCTTGCCCCAGTTTCAGGTTGTATTTAATTCCAAGTTGCTCTGCATAAATTAGTGGTGATATTTGTGTCTTGAGTCGTGACGTCGCAGGTTTATATCTCTCCCAGTGTCTGTAGTTGATTCTCTCTGCCCTCTCCCAGAACTTGCGTACTGATTTCTCTCTGCGGCCTTTTAGTGGCTCCACCTCCGCTTGCAATTGTATCACAGATATTGGAGTTGATGTTGCTCCACCAGTTATCTTTCGCAGTGTGTTGTTCTGGACAACCTCTAATTTCCTCAAGTTAACATCAGAAGAGAGAGCGATGACTTCAGTAGCATATTTCATAACTGGGCGTATATAGATTTTATAGGCTGTCGTCATCACATCTTGCCTTGCACCCCACTTCGTAGTTACCAGTCTCTTTAGGAGGTTATTTCTCTTTGGAGCTTTTTCAGTTGCGGTTTGTATTAGCTTGGACCAACTAAGTCTGTTGTCAAAGTTAACACACAAGTACTTGCAATGTTTGTTTTTTTAAGCTCTATTCCATTGTAATTAAGTTTCAGATTGTATTGTCTAGTGGACAGTGTGAACAATTGAAACACTGTTTTTTCAGTATTTACCTCCATCTTAATTATATTTTTATTGTTCAATGTTTCCTCTGATCCTGAAATGTTACTATCCGTTGCCCATATGGCTATGTCATCAGCTTAAAGGAAGCTGTTAACACCGGGTATGCTTTTAATAGTGTGCTGTACGTCGTCGATCATGATGTTAAAAAGCAAGCAACTAAGCACCTTGGACAGACTTTCTTGTACTTTGATACATTATTTTGGTATCTGGTTCGGATATATCTTTCGAGTAGAAAGTGCTTTATCCACTTGTACATATTACCAGTCACATACAGTCGACTGAGCTTGTGGAGCAGCATAGATCTCCATACTTTATCATATGCTGCTTTTAGGTTGATAAATACTGCAAGAGTGGGTTGTTTACAGTGAAACCCATCTTTTACCGATTGAGTTAGTTTGACAATTTGGTCGATGGAAGAACAATGTTGCCGGAAGCCAGCCTGGCAATCTGAGATCGCTCCAATACCTTCCAGGTACTGACACAGCCTCATGTCCACCATTTTCTCAGCTGTTTTACAGACCAGACTTGTAAGGGAGATCGGTCTAAAATTGGTAAGGATGTTAGCAGGCTTTCCCTTCTTGTGGATAACAATGATCTCTGCTTTCTTCCATTGTTGGGGGATCTGAAAGAACATACTGTTATAAATGATACAAATGGCCTACTGGCGAGAAATTACACAGGAGATCAGTGAACATCATTCATTACACAGGAGATCAGTGAACATAATTGAAAGTAAAAAACCATTCAATTACATTGGCAACATGTAATAAAACGTATGTTGCTTTTATATCTCAATTGAAGGAAAATAAAATATTATTTACTAGGTTCTTCTCAACTGGTTAATGGAGATGATAACCAACATTGGTTTTTCGCTAGGAAAAAATCATCTGGTTAACTTAATGACCATTGCCTTCTTTTTCTTGTTTAAGCCTCACATTTTCACTTTTCCTAAAAGTTAAAAATATTACTTAAAATAAGCACCATTTGATTACACAGTCATGATTTAAATTGAGAAAATCTTCCATTTACACAGTGGAACTAGAAATCTGCTTTTACTTTACACATCCTCAACTGCTTCTGTCCTGGTTCTCTGTCTTGTCTCTACGAATCTGATGATCTATCTCCACTATATGTGTACTCTAAAGGAAGAGTTCAAAATTTAGTAACCATTGACAGTAATAATGATACTTTTTTAAAGTATGTTATGAATTTATGAACATTCTTCAGCCTAAGTTTTTATGGTTTTGAAATCAGGTTAATGTTTACACACCTACATATAATTAAAAGTATATAATTTGACTTTAATTATTAGGTTACTATCAAATAACAATAAAAACTCAAATTTTGTTGCACATTTGTTCTTTATTAACTTTGATAATTATAGTTTTAATTTGATTAAACAAGTCAAGTTATATCATTCTTGAAGTCAGAGCTCTTACACACGAAAATAACCTCACTGAAAGCACAATTCCACAACACCACAATGATAATTAATATTCTTTGATACAACATAATTATAATACAAACAACTAAATTACCAAATCTATAGTTTTAAAGTGTATAAAATTGAAATATGTGATGGAAATACAATTATGATTTATTGTTGTATAAGTCTCATAAACTGCGGTTTGTGTTACTTTCTGTATTTCAATTACTTGTATTGTGGTGCAAGGTTTCTCACATCAATTTTTAACATTGAAATAGTTTTAAAATTATTCTAATAAATTGGTACTGCAGTTGTCAGAACTAATATAAAACTTTGCTGTATATTAATTTATTAAAATATATATCTTCAATTAAAGTATTAAGGTTAATTACTTCACTTATTTTATTCATGAATGAAATTTTCAGTTCCATATCAATAGTAATGAAAGAAATAATTACCTTTTTTGTGTTCTTAAAAAATGTGATGTTTCTGCACTTATATCAAGTATTCTTCAAGATGTGGTTGAAGAGATGGCCTTGAAGATTAAACTCTTAAATTTAATTATAACCTTGCCATTTGCTTTATATATTTTTATTATTTTAGGTATTTAGGTCTTTTTAGGTATTTTGAGGGTGCTTTTTAATTTAGATTTTAAAGCTTCAAGCATCAATTTTAAATATTTTTTTGTAATACCCATTCTTATGGCATATAATATATAGATAAAAAATCTTACAACTTAAACAAAAATATGACAATTTTTCTTTAACTACAGAAAAATTTCATTAAACTTCGAAATGATTGTATTCTATGTTTACTTTATTGACAACAAGTTTTTAAATTTAATAAGAAATTGTCTGAAATTGAAAGTATTTTCAACCCTTCTGTAGGAAAGATAGTGTTTTTAAAAAGAAATTTATACAACAGCACTCTGTTCTAGTATTGCCTCATATTTCACCATTCAGTTTTGACTCACCAATATTTGCTGGTCAATCAGCTCAAGCTACATGTTTCGTATCTGAAGGTGATGCTCCTTTAGTTATATCTTGGAGTTTCAATGGTCGTACAGATTTATACAGGTATGGAATAAACACGCTTACTGCAGGACTGAAGACCAGTTTCATCACAATAGATTCAACTTCTGCTAAACATAGTGGTCGATATACATGTACTGTGAACAATCCAGCAGGTGTTGTCAGTTACACTGCAGAGCTCGAAGTTAGGGGTAAAGATGAAAAAAATAGCATGACGAAGGAGCTTTTGGCATAATTCACTTGGTTGGTTGTTTCCTGCTTTATATTGGCTTTCAGTGATTTGCTTTATTTTGAGTGATTACTTTAATGTTTATTTTTACTGATTTGTGGGAACTAACAATATATTTGATTTGATATTTTTAAATTTATAGGCCGTAGACTTGAATTTATATTTTTTTAACATCCCTACAGCAAAAAAGTATGTACATTTTAACAGTAATCCTACATGACACTTAGGCATGACTTTTTGATACTATATGAAAATTAATAAAATCTCAGAAAAAGCATTTTCTAAATCACGATATAAGAAATAAAATTGTTTTGCATTTGAATTTAATGCCTATTTGTATACAAAACACTTTTTAATTTCTAGTAAGACCGCGTGTCCTACCATTTACTTTTGGTGAGTCTCCTATCTTTGCTGGACAGTCTGCTCAAGTTACGTGTTTCATTACTGAAGGAGACTCACCTTTAGATATCACTTGGAGTGTTCAAGGAGTAGGCAATCTGGCACAGTTAGGCATAAGCACAACAAAAGTTGGGAACAAAGCGAGCTTGTTGGTGATTGAAAGGGCAAATTCACAGCATCGAGGAGAATATACATGTACTGCAAAAAACCCTGCTGGTGTTGTTAGTTATACAGCCCAGTTAGAAATACATGGTAATGATCAGCATGGAGTGAATGTACACCATGCATGCTATACTCTTACTTGGATATTCTTGAGGGATTATTAGTAATAATACTCGGAGAGTCAGTAGCATGACAGTTTAACAACCTATTTAGAAGTGTTGTAGAAGTTGAAAGGGAAAATTATACCCTCTTCCAAAAGCTTATCTCAATATACATTTTTGTAATTGAACCTGTCAACACTGCAGTATTCTTTTAAAATTTCCCCTTAACTGCTCACTGTGTTAATTTTTATTAGACTAGAAACTACACAGCCCTATTGTTAACCCTTACTGTAATCTTGATTAGCATTTCCCTCTCTATTCTGGGAACCACTAATTAGGTTAATATTTGTATATACAATCTATTCAAGAATTATTCAATGTTTTAAAAAATTCAGTTCCAATTTGGCGTCTAGTTTATTCAAAATTTTCAACTTAGACAAATATAGCAAGCTAAAACAAGGCATGTTAGCTCATAAAACATTAACATGCCAATTTTATTTTATTCTTTACCTTTCTCTTTGTTCATTTTTAATGAAGCACATACATTTAGCAGTTAGAGTCCAGTTTATTGATAAACTTTGAATTTATTTTATTTAATATTAATATTTTACATCCTTGATTGTAGTTTGAAATGGAATAGGTTTTTATAAATTTAAGAAAGGATTGGACAGTAATTATATGTGCAGTTTTATTTTTAACCTCAGTAATAACTCAGTCAGTATGAGACCTCTTAAGCCAAAGGTGTCAATTTATTCCATATAAAAGATTAGTTTACTAACAGTCATATTGCACATAAATCTCAACAATCTCCTCATTTAATTCTTCACTTAATACAGTCTTCCTAAACAATCTCAAGAGCTATATATCCAACGTGACTTGAAATTTTCATATATTAATTTTGTTGTTATTTTTGTTGCCTTTTAAATTTAAACCACAAATTTTAAATTGTATATTCATTTCTTTTTAAGTTTTCCTTATTTTGAAATAAATTATTAAATTCATAATTTAAAAAAATAATTAATTTTAAAATGTATTATGAAACATTCTCAAGACATTTTAAGTATATTTAATGATATTTGATCAAAAATGGAGGACTAGAGGTCGATGTTTTATATTATTTTCCTTAATCTGTTACAACTTACTAAAAACAACCGACCTTCTTGTTGACATACCGAAATCATTAAATTTTAGAGTGACTCACTCAACTAGTTTCTATTGGGAGAGGAATTATTTCTTAGTACATTTTCAACTCTAGTAATTTTTCAACTTTGTCTTTTAACTTTGTATTTCTAAGTAAAGAGATGTTTTACTAATGAGACTCAATTTCAAAGTTTGTAATTATGAAAACAAAAAATTTATTTCCATACTAGTTATTACACATATACACCATCACAATACTTTTCTCTATTTAAACACAAAGATTTTGAGTTTAACCATTTGTTAGTGTAAAATGGTTAAACTGGCAGTTTTATTAAAAAAATTATTACTACCTTTTATGAAATAAAAAGTATAGTTCAGCTGATTTCTTTTTTTAGTTGTTCCCCGCATATCGCCTTTTAGTTTTGATTCACCGATCTTTGCTGGCCAAGCAGCTCAAGTGACTTGCTTGGTTTCTGAAGGTGATTCTCCTTTAGACATCAGTTGGAGTTTCGATGGACAGAGGGAAATGTTTCAGTTAGGGATATCCACAATGAAAGCTGGGAAGAAAGCTAGTATATTACTGATAGAAACGGCACGTGCTGAACATCAAGCTAACTATACCTGTACTGTAAAAAATCCTGCGGGTGTCTCTAACTTCACCACCTTTCTGAATATACACGGTATAAAAGACGGGACTGTTACAAATTTATTTTCTCCCTGCTGTTTTAAATTACAGTTATTCTTGCTATGACAATTGTTTATGTGATTAGCTGTGATATTGTAATACTGTTGTTATAATTAATATTATAAGACCAGATATGCACTACTTTAGTAGAAAAAATAGCACTAGTGTTCTTGAAACTAAAACAGTTTATGAAATTGACACAAATTGTATAGTATTTCTAAAGCATTGTTTCTCGAAAACATTTTTCTCTTTCTTCTTTGTGACATACATGGGCTTACAAGAGACAAATTTGTTGAGCTAATTATTTGTAAATTATAGTATGTTTATTAAAAAACATACTATAATGTCAATCAACATTCAATATGCTGATTTAAAATCATTATTTTGAAATATAAAGAATACAAAAATTGTAATGTTTAGGTACCAGAAACAAGATTTAAATGAACACCTAAATAATAAAACTAATTATTTAACAATCCATAGTGAGTATATAGTAATTGATGTGTATTCATATCTTATTGCTCCCTTATTCAAATGTAATCTTATATAACCAATAATAACAAACTCTACAGAATAAGATATATACAATGTTAAATTCATCCTTTTCATCCACACTACTTCATATGTATTGGTATTTATGCATTGGTATTTGTGCAGTTTGAGATTTTTTTATTTGCTAAACATTACCATTACTGAATTAAATTCAGTCATTGTTAAATGGAAATGCTCTTTATGTTATTAAAGGTAATTTATACAACCTAATTTAAACACAGATTTTTAAAATGTTTCTAAAACAAAAATATAATTTCAGTTATTGTTGTTATTTCTTTTCCAAAAGTTTATAGCTTTAGCAAGAGCTTTTGTTACAAAATTACCTGCCTTTTTATATTGCTATTGATTTTATTTATAAAAATCACTTTGTAATTAAAGCCAAAAAAAATTAATAATATATATATATATATATATATATATATATATATATATATATATATATATATATATATATAAGTAAAATCACAACAGTATGTCTACAAACTGCTTACTAAAATTCACAGCTAATCACAGTTCCAGTTGTAGTCACAGTTGTACCTATACTCATTACTCTAAAAGTCACCACAACCAAATACTTTGAATAGTGGATGTGATAAATTTTGATAAATGTAGGTGCATGTACCTGTCCAGCACAGTTTTAAATTTCATGTTTCCATGATAACCATTTATATAGGTAGAAACTGGAGGTAATAGAGACAGTTGTTGTGGTCTGAAAATATGGATATCGCAGTCAGGAAAATACCCATTGTAGTGTTGGCATAAAAGATTTTATTTCGAATCATTCGTGTTAGATAGAATCTTCTTATTATGTTGTTTCTAAACAGACTTTTAAAATTGGTTAAAGAATTTATAGGAATAGAAACGGAGATATTATGTGTTTCTTTTTTATAAAACCCTAAATTTGATTTTATGCACACATGTTGTGTAATCTTTATTTGTTACTTTTAAGTTTGGAAAGTTATTTTTAATAAATCTTGTAGTTTTTTAGTTGTACATCTTGAGGCTTTTAAAATGTCGTTATTGATATCACTTGGAGAAAAAATACTACTTACTGATATTTTTCAGCAAACATGTGTAAAATGCAAGTAACTCATAGCATTGAACAATGCACTGATCTAGTGCTAAACATGTCATACTGGAAAATATCAGAAAAAAGTGGTGTTTCACCATGTGATAACAATAAAAAAATTTTAATTTTTGTAGTTTTACTCTTATAAGTTTATATTTGTTCAGTCAGTCAGAGAAGGAAGGGGTTTGATGGCTCCCAAGCCTATGCCCTGTCTGTCACTGACAGTGGCTGCGGTTAGGAATATGGGAACAGGGCTTTTGGTAAGGGCTGGAATTTATATTTGTTGTGGCACATCTGTTACATTTATTCATTTCTGTAAAATGTATGAAAGTTTTTATAAGGAGAAACATTTTACAGGATTTTAACCAAACTTCACTTGATAATTATTACTATTCATCTCGAATTAAAAAAAAAATCAGTATGAAATTGAATAAAGTCTTAAGATTCACATTAGATTATTATTAGCTATTTTGATAATATCAAGTGGAATAGTGAACTTATAAATAGTATTTCTTATTACAACACTTCAAACAGTTAGATTTACTTACACTTTATATGGAGACACAGAGAAAGGACTCAAACCTCTTAAACAGATGGACTATGATTTAAACAACATACTGGAGTTAAGCACTCTAATCATATGACCTTAATCTCCAGTATTAATCTCAGCTGTGTTTCTTTTTATTTAATTATTATACAAAAAATAAATGGATAAACCATTTATAATATATTTATATACCAAAACCTTTTATTATATAGAATTGGCTTACCATACAATGGTTACACAGAAGTTAATTTTTGTTTCTACTGAATTTATTTCAGTTGTTTCAGAACGACTTGTTTTATTCTGAAACAGTGTTATAATAGCTGCAATATGAGAAAACAAACTTGTTATCTTTCAGTCATACCTCGAATATTGCCATTTTCTTTTGGAGACTCTCCTATCTTTGCGGGTCAGTCTGCACAGGTTCAGTGTTTTATCTCATCAGGCGACCATCCTCTAGACATTAGTTGGAGTTTGAATGGTGACAATGATATTTCC
This sequence comes from Prosapia bicincta, assembly GCA_036971475.1. Lineage (NCBI taxonomy): Eukaryota > Metazoa > Arthropoda > Insecta > Hemiptera > Cercopidae > Prosapia > Prosapia bicincta. The sequence goes on from JBAIZL010000005.1 coordinate 166,760,943, forward strand.
AATCTTGGTATTTCAACAATGAAGTTAAATTCAAAGTCAAGTGTGCTATCAATTGAATCAGTGGGTGCACAACACGGTGGTGTATATACATGCACAGCTAAAAATTCAGCAGGAGTTGTAACTTATTCCACCAACTTAGAAGTCCATGGTAGTAGACATAAATTATTACAAAAGCCATTGATTGTTGTTTTGATTTAGTCATTGTTTTCTGACATTTTTGTTTAATTTTTTGTTATTTTTATTGTAGAATAACATTTGTCTGAGGTTCTCTATTATGTAGTATTTTAATTTGATACAGGTTATATTAATATGCATTTTTTTCCATTATAGAGTAGTATAGAGGTGTTGCTTATCAATAATTTTTTTTTAAATTAAAAATCTGATTTAAATTACTTAATTCTAATAAATGAAGGTATAATTAACTTCAGTAACAGGCTGCACTACACCGTATAATATTTTCACTATTTGTAAACTGCCCAAACACACAAAAAAAAAATTATTTGAGTTATTATTTATCAATATAAATTTTCTTTAAATATAGTTTACATTAAAGTGTTATGTTACTAAGGAATAGTTAAATTCAATAAGCAATTTATTAACTCCATTAATGGTTTAATATTAGTTGATTATAAAGTTCCACTTCTGCTAATTACTTTTCCAGTTACAACTTTTATCAAATATCCTACACTATCTAAGCTTTTAAACCTTTTTTTCTGTTACGACAAATATTTTCATTGTTAGACTATTAATAATGATACTACATTCATTTACCTATATTTTATTAAATAAAGATAAGATATGGTTATATTTTTCCAGGTAAACCTTAAATAAGTGATAGGTAAACCCCCATCTTAGTGATAGTAGTTTTCAAAATAGTAAAAGTAATTGATATCATTTTATTGTGTTTACCATTGATGTGAAATAGTTTTTTAATATGTAACAGCAATGCTTTAAACTATGAGAAATAAAACAATTATTCTTGAATTTTCTAGTCCATTACGTTCGGTGAATCTTAATCAATCACTTTAACAATAGTTTATGACTATCCGAACTTTAATTTTGTAAATTTGTGAAGACACTGATGAAAATCGTCACATAGCAATCAAAAAAGTTCTGTCTCAGTAACTTTTCACAAATTTACAAAATTTAAAGTTCGGATAGTCATAAACTATTGTTAAAGTGATTAATTAAAACAATTATAATAATCATTAATTAAAAATAATGGTAATGAAACTGTATAACATTGTCTTGATTGCATAAATTTTTCTCTCTGTCAGTTACACCTCATATAATTCCTTTCGATTTTGGTGATGTTCCGATATATGCTGGACAGTCGGCCCAGACCACTTGTTTCGTCTCTGAAGGGGACTTTCCACTTGATATATCTTGGAGTTTTCAAGGATCACAAGATTTGGAATATTTAGGAATAACTGTTAGTCGAGTTGGTAAAAAAACTGTTGTACTAATAATAGATGCAGTTGATTTTCGCCATCAAGGAAACTACACGTGTTCTGCCAGAAATCCAGCTGGCATTGTCGTCTATTCTGCCATGTTAGAAATACATGGTATTTATCTAAGGCCAAGAATTTTCACTGCTTTGCTGCTTTTTATGTTTTATGGGGAGTAATGCTTCTCTTTAACAATAGGATGCTTTTAATGGGGCTTGTGTTTATTAACTTTAAAACTAAATATTACTTTCTTGAAAACAAATTTTAACATAATCAGGATGTATTAAATAATTATCGATTAGGAAATCCATACTCTAATTATTATTATTGTTGTTGTTATTATTACTTTTTTCTTGATAAAGAAAGGTTACAATATTCAAAGAAATTTTAAAGGTTCAAAGAAATCATAATGGTATATGATTTAAAATGAAATCCATTTATATTGAAAATGTGTGCAAGGTTATACAATAATAAGTATAAAACATATTAGTGTAAATTATATTTCATTTAAGTTCAGTTGTAACCTTTGATGATGCTGTGTTACCGTAATGTATATAGAGGTTTTGTACTGTTTTTTTTTTTTTTTTTTAGCTAAGAACTTTTATTGTTTATATTGCAAGGTTATATAGTTCAATTTTTTTGCAGAATATAAAATTACCAGGTTTTATATATTTTTCAAATATAAAGATTGAAATCAAACTTGTGTTTGTTTGTGAACAATGTTAGGTAATTATTTATAACATTTTCTAAGAATAGGGAGTAGTAAATATGGACAGGAAGTTAAACATTCAGGATGACACTTTTAAAAATAAAGAAATGCTTAAGTATTTCTGATCTTATTAGAAATAAAGGGGTAATCAAGCAACTAATCTGCTCAACATGGATATTGAGACATAATTACAATAACAAATTTTTTTTAACTCATAGCGCTGTTGAGTTCTAATGGTTGAGATAGGTCCCATAGGGTTGTTTCTTACTTAAATAGATTGGTCTAAATATTCACTACACTTAGGAGGGATGCAAAACATTCTTGAATTTTTAATTATTTCTTAAACTATACTTTACTTAGAAAACCAGTATTTTTAGTTTAATAGGTAGTCTTGAAATATGTGCAGTTTATAAACTGCTTAATTCAGAGAATAAAGCATTGACTTGAAAGAATGATTTCAAAAAAATATGATGTGGAAAATATATATATATATATATTTTGAATACTTAGAAAATTATAAGTCTCAATTTAGTATAGTATACCCTTTCTTGAATTTCATTATTTTTCACAAAAGAAAATAGTGAACTTGGTTTTATTTATTATTATTATTTTCTGTTGAACAATATTATAAAATCTAAAGGATTTAAAAGACAGCTTTAAAATTATTGCTAATTTTGAAACCTAACAACTAGAATTGTTTACAATAGAACCACCTCAAATTGAACCGTTCAACTTCAACACAAACGGTCATAATGGCGGTGGTTCATACAGGCTGATGTGTACTATAATTGCTGGAGACCTTCCTGTTACAATATCCTGGTTAAAAGATGGTGAAGTGTTGAGTTCTAATCTTGATCACCGGACGCAACAGCTCGATGAAACTACTGTTATTTTATCAATAGCAAGGCTTTCATTGAATGATGCCGGCTATTACACATGTCGTGCTAGTAATATAGCAGGCAAAGCAGAACACTCATCATTGCTTCAAGTTAAGGGTATATTTTCTTTTTGTTTTTATATGTTATAGCACTTTTTTTTAGAATTGCACTTTTGATTTTCAATCGCTATTAGAGAGTTCAAAGGGGTGTCCTTTTATTTTTACTAATGGATTTTCTTGTCCATGACAATTAATAAGATTTGAACCTAATAAAATTTCAACTTGCTGAACTCATAATTAAAATGAATTTATTGAAACTTAGATGGAGATTTCTTTGTATAATTGAAAACATTATGTCTCAGTGCATATTTTTTTAATAAATTTACTTCAATTATATGTTCAGCATGTCGTAATTTCACTACGTTCAAGTGTTAATTTTTTGTAGTCAAAATACTTTATTCTATTGAACAGTTCAATAAAAGTTTAAAATAATTTTTTGAGAAAGAGAATTTTGAAAATTTGGTTTTTGACTAATTTTTTATGAAGATATATATAATGTTAAGCACAGCGTACTTTGTCCTCACTTTTTATAATAACTGGATTTATTTCTTCAGACACTTTGCTTTTGAATTATTTGGAAATTTAAAAAAATGTATATTCTTCTCATATTATTCTGTACTAAAGTGTTTAATAAAGTGTCACATGCAACTTGAGGGCTGAAGGTATTTTGAATTATCAAAGGAATTTATTTGACAAACATATATTGATATATCAATGAAGTAATGGCGCATTACTCATCATCAATAAGTAGTATTGATAGTTGAATTAGAAAATATAACCTTATTTACTTTTCCTCTTTTTATTTAAAGCCAGTTAGGAATTAGGTTAATTTTAAAAGTGATATATGTATTTGTATCTTTAATGTTAAAAAAATGTGTTGTACCTAAGCTATGTTTGGAGAAATATACCTTTCTTAACCATGTTTACCCTCGTAGAGATTATTGTTTAAATAAATAAGTTGATTAGTGACTCAGGTACAAATGTTTATTCAATCAGGCAATGCTTCTATATCGGCTACATTGTCGTCCTTACGCAGCCTTATTTCTCCTTCATTCCATTAAAAAATAGCACTGTGATAAAACCTTTGCACACTTGTGAAAGCAGCGATATACGCTTTCATTAACTCGCTACATTTATGTCCGATTGTATGTACTTGAGGCATTCAATCTTTCTTGAGTGTATTATAAGTACATAAGATCATAAATGTAATAAGTTAACAAAGCATATACACACTGTTTTCACATGTATACAAAGGTTTTATCCCAGCACTAATTTTTAATAGAATGCAGGATAAATAAGCCCTGATGGCGATAACACAACCTTTATTGAAACACTGCCTACCTTAGTTCAACAAATTTTTTTACCTTACTCGCAATGTAACATTATTTATTAAAAATCATTAATAACAATAAAATACTACATTATCTGCAATAAATTAATTTCTGTTATATTATTATATATTTCAGAAATCTAGTAACTTGAAGCGTGTGTATTCGTAACTGTACATGAATACATATTATATTACAAAAATGTTTCTTTTACATTACAAATACACCTTTACCTCTTTAATACATTTTTATAAAGTATACGTAAATATGCAACATAATAATTTGTCTTTTCAAGATCTGTACACAAAACTGTTGTTACACAATTATTAATGTTGTTCAGTTTTTGTTGCTAAAATTAGTTTGTTTTTTTAACAGAAGCTGCCTATTACAGCAAATGTGTTTGTAGGCAACCATGTATCCATGTCTAGGAGAAAAGAAATAAAATTTAGTTGTATAAAATTCAGTATTTCATAAAATTCAGTATAAATACTGCTGAAACATTAAAATTTATATACCATTTTCAAAATATTTGTATTTTATTTTGAAGACCATTTATACCTTATCTTATGATTTTAAAGCTTTTACAACAAATATTTGGAGAAAAGTTATCGTTTTGGTTGCACAAACTTTCTTACTTGTTGAAATATAGAAAAAAACTGTAACAGTGATTGTAAGAGTGTACAATGGTTGTTATATTAATTAATACATTGTACTTTTTATGACATGTTTAATATTTATATTTTAGATTGTCTTTTTTAGTTAACAAATTTTGTTAATTCAATTTTTTTTTAATTTGCTTTGAAAATTTTCGTTAAATTTTGAAATTGCTTCAAACCATAAATTGTTTATGAACATTTTATTATTTTTAGTGTAAAACAAATTATAATAGGCATTATTACATTAAATTAATATAATTCTATCCTGTGAGGTATATCTTAGTACATATTTGTGAGGTATATCTTAGTACAGAGAAGAGAATTTGTTTTGAATGGATTCCTGTTTAAATTTTGTTTTAAACATATCGTCTTTGAATAACTTGGTGGTAAAGCCATTGTTGTAGTTAGTTATAAATTTTTAACTACAGTTAAATCTTTTGGCTTTGCTTGTATGTATATGTATACTTATCTTAGTACATGTATAGGATATATTTAAATTTGAACTTTTTTATCATCTTTGTATATAACAAGACAAGATTAAAAACAATTCAGAAAGATTGAAATCTGGTAATTGTTTTTCCTTTGCTAAGAAACAACTGTTCAGATAAATTATTTTGAAAAGTTGTATTTGTTGTCATAAATTTTATTAAATATAGTGATTCCTTGTTATTCCTAGGGGTTACGTTCCCTGAACTTACCGCAAATACTAAAACCAACTGTATATGAAATGGGAAGGCTTACATTCCACATCCAAAATGTTAACATTAATTAGAGCTATACTGTACACTTATATTACGGTATGGTATATTTACATACAAGATAATTATAAACATATATTTATTGTTTATTTACGTTTTCCTTCAATCTGAATTAAACACTTCCACAAGTCGACGCAACATTTCCAAAACTAGCAAACAAGACAATCGAATGCAACACCAGTTTGTAACTCACGGGGAAACAAAATCCGAGTTAGTTACGGGCGCCTGATATGATTATCGATCTTTGGATTTCGAAAACTATTAAATTAACAGTAAGTAAATAGAATTGCTGCTAAACTTATGCATGGAGTTTGATGCGGGCACCGGATTGACTCATCATTGTTTGTCAGTAACGATAATGCCATTTGTTATAAATAAATAATGCCTACCTTTTAAGTAGTAGGCCTAGTAGGCTACAGTATAACGGATGTTTGAAAAATAATCAGATTTTTTTGATTAATAACTACAGTACTGTACAAAATAATTAAGACGGAAACACATTATCCTATAACCTGCACCATAATAGGGTCTACTGTAGTTCAAGTTCAACATTAACATTTATATATTATTTATTAGAGTTCAAAATATGTAGAGTACATACTTGTAAAGGATAAAACTGACTCATTTATTGAAAACCCTCTAATGACTTATTCCACTTCAGCCCTGAAATATTTATTGCATTTTTTACTTTGCTAAAGAAGAATGAGGAGCTGTAGATTAAATAACACCCCCACAGTCAATGGGGGTAAAACAGGAAACTAAATTATAGAAAGTGCAAAAAATTTAATTTGTTAAAAAATGCCGTCTGGTTTTACCAGATTTGTTAGTGAGTTGAGACACCAGTATATTTTACCACAATAGTTAAATCAAATATACCTGGAGAAAGATAGAAAAATACTCATGTTTTAAACTATTACAAATACCTATCTTTAAGAATTTTTACTATAAAAATAATTAGTAATTTTGAAATTTAATTTTAGTATGTAATTATACTTGGACAACTTTTCAACAAAGGGCAGTAAAAATTTTTTATTGCTATTTGTCAGCTTGTGGTAACAATTTCTAAGAAACACTTCTATGTGAAAGCTGAGAAGCAAAGTGAGCCCTACTGAAAATTTTTACAACGGTATTACTTTCAATACAAAAAAAAACTCTCCCATTTTCATTTATGCCAAATTCAGCAATATAATTTGTAGGTGTACAAATAATACAAAAAAATATGGGTAGATGTTGGGGGTCACGGGAGCTAACATTTATTGGCATATTTCATTATGATGCTGGGGGCACATCTCACTATGCGGGAGGAGGTGTTACTTATATCAACTTCTACTGATGCTAACTATCATTAATTTTTTAACTTTTAATTAAAATACTACCTATTAAATACTACCTTAATAGTTTTTGAAATTTTATGAAAGTTAATATTTAAAATTTAATTAAGTAAATGATTTTAAAAAATTAATAATTATAGTAACATGGTGCTAATATTGACTTCAAAGGAAATATTAGAAGACTTATGTTTCTGCAACTTCTTTATTGTCACAAACAAAAATAAATTCATCAACTGTCATTCAGGAAAAGCTTTTTATAATTTTAAAAAAGTTTTCTATTTGGGGTGAGCTGTAATATGAAGAGTATTTTAATCGTTAGCTTATACAGTGTTATTTCTGTAATAAAGTTAAACACCATTCACACCTTTTTGATCTTACCTATGGGAAATGATATTTTTAATCGATGCAGTATAATTTTGAATCTTAAAAATAAGTATAGAAAATATTGGCTTATAGAAGAGGTGTATATGTTTACCAAATTTATATAAAATAAAGAGAAAAGGTTTAATGAGATGTGTTATTGTCTAATAATGTATCCGTATAAAGTGTGTACTTTTGTCACTATAAACAAAGAACCATCATTGACTTATGGCTTTCTCTATTTATTTCAGTATGTTTCTAATTGCAAATTAGAACCTCCTCCATTTAATATATGAATAACTTGATAGGGTTATTTATGAAACATGATATCTACTTTGAATCTATTAGATTATTCGGCTGCGTTGTAGTGTCTTGGTTTTTCTAATTCGATACAGCGTTGCCTTAGGGTTCTAAAACTCCTATCCTGTTTATCCTTACTTACTGTTTAGGCTAGGTGCCAAAATATCCTTCCTTCATCTTCAACCTTTTCAGTTACATTTTTCTGTTTATTTTATTTCTTGAGCATGATTTCTGTCACTGTGTGATGCATTTTTCATTATATCATCAAATTTTATCTCCATTTAGAATGTAATAAAACTTTTATCTAAATAACATAAAATTTGATGATTTACAAAATATACTTGCTTGCACGTTTTTGGTTTTCCTAATTTTTTATATTATTTTATTGCACTTTAAACGATTTACCTCTAAGCATGATTTCTTGCATTGAAGCATATTATAAAGGGTGCATGATTTTATTGCATGTTGTATTTAAATTATAGTAATTTAAGAAATAATTCTTTTATCATTTTTAAAAATCACAAAACATTTTTTAAGTGATAGTATTAGTTTATTTCTTAAAAAATAATCAATATTTCAATAAACCAATTAAATGATTGTGTATCTTCAAAACAAAAATTATTATTTAAATTTCTGTTTCTGAATTTTAAATTTCTGAATAAATTTCCAGTTTTTTTTAAATTATAAAATTAGAAAACATTGAATCTAGGAAAAATATTGTTTTGTGATTTTTCATTAACTTTTTTACATGTTTTTAATATAATTCATGAATTAAATATAAATTGGCACATTTTTCTATAAGTTAAAAACTTACTTTCAAATTAATATAAATATTAATTAATATAAAAATTAATAAATATAATCATTTTAACATATAAATATTATTGATACTTTCAATTATTGAGATCAGTAAATTAAAAATTATCAAAAATGTGCCACTTGCTTTTTTTAGTTTATGTCCATAAAATTTATTTTTCAAAATTTTGTATCAATAATCAATTGTTATTTATTGAAATTAACTACTTTTTTTTAATTTTTAAAATAATATTTTAAAAACCGTTAACAAATAACATTGATAATAACAATGAATTTTTTAGTAAATTTGAAAAATTGATTTGATTTTTATTTTAAAGGAACCAATCAAATTTTAAAATATACACCATTTCAATTTTATGTAAGTTTAATTACTAATATAATTAACAGAATTCACTACTTTTAATTTCAGTATAATTGATAACTTTCAATTTTTATTGACTTTATTGGAGAAAAAACTGTTAATGTAATACAAAATAATTTCAGGAATAAAACTTTATTCAACAAAAGTTAATACATTACTCACTCATAGAGCTTTTACTGCATAAAAAAGCAATAGATAGTTATTTTTATAATCACATTATGCAACTTTTATTAATATTCATCGATTTAAGCTGTAAATAAATGAATACTTTATCTTTAAAGGTAGGGGTTTGACAAACTTGACTGAGTAATACATCCATTGAGAATTCTGTTAGTTGTATTGATTTTTCTTGTTTATTTAAGACAAAAAGATTTGCTGTTAACTTTTTCTGTTTTAAACTTTACAGTCCCTCCTAGATGGATTCTTGAACCTACAGACAAAGCTTTTGCACAAGGTAGTGATGCAAAGGTAGAGTGCAAAGCTGATGGTTTTCCTAGGCCTTCTGTTACATGGAAACGAGCTGCAGGTATGAAAAAAACTGAAAACGTTGATATTTTAAAGAACGAGATGGTATTTTTATTTTCATTACATTAATGTTTACAGTTTACAAGAAGTAAGTACATCAATTCTTGGGAATAATATAGCGAAGAACAAAAGACTGAAGTCTTTAGTTTCGGTCTTTCAGTTGTCAAAAAGTTATGAGTAATTATTTTGTATCTAAGGGGTGGTAATTTATTTATTTATTATAATGTAATCAGTAAATTCAAGATGATTGCAACAAGCAAATGTCAAAAAAAATCCTATCTGAGGTTTTCATTAATCTTAAGATCTTCACGATTTAATAAACTTTATTAAAAAAGAATATAATCTCAAACAGTGCTTTGTTCAAATTTCAAAGAATTTTGTTATTAATGTTAAGATTTCTTTTGATATTTATAGAATGTATATGTGAATTTTTATTTAAACCATACTAACCCCAAAAATCAGTCCGTGCAATACCTGTAAATCAATGCTACTTTTCCCATATCAATCTCACTAATAAATAAATATTTATTCATCAATAATAAATTAGCTGGCTTTACTAATTAAAGTAAATTATTGCGAAACATTGGTATTTTCTCTTAAACATTCTGGTATTATTACTACTATAGATAAAAAATTATAATTATGGAGCAAAATAGTGTGAACTTACAGACATTCAACTCTAAAAATTATTACAAAACATTTTTACATTTTGCTTATATAGTTAGCAACATTAAAGGGTTACAACTCCTTTGAGAAACAAGCAGGTAAGGCTTTATTCAATATAAACAGAAACATCTAAATTCATATTACCACTTGAGTTTTGTAGTCCATTATATTCGGTGAAACTTATTAATCCCTTACCTAATTTTTCAGTTGAGTTGTAACCACCTGATGATACTAACTGTGTTAGGAAAATGTACATAAGAGTTTTGTAACAGTTTCATTTTTGTAGACATGAGTCTGTATTTGTTAAATTACGATTTTAACTCAAAGCTCTTTCCCAAATATTAAAAGATGTATAAAAATATGAATTGAGTAGAACCTTCTATAACAGTATTAAACAAATTCTCAAATATTGTCATTAAAAGAGAAAATCTACAGTAACTATTGTTTTCTATCATTGTTCATCATTATGATGTCATGTGATTGTAGATTTGGCTTCATTTATATTAATAATCATTAATTTTTACAATTTGTTAGCAATTTGGGATTAAATATAGTAGAACAATGGTTCTAGGCCTTGTGTTTCAAAAGTTATATTTTCCCAAAAAATTTCATTTATCATATTTTGTTAAATTCGTTATATCTGTTTTTATTACTTTTAACTATTCTTGTATTATACTCCTTTACTCCTTTGTTATGATAAAGTTGTTGACTAAATTCATTTTATAACTGTATGGCTGGTTGTTTTATTTTTATAGGTGACTCACCAGGTGATTACAAAGATCTTAAACCAAACAATCCTGACATTAAAGTTGAAGATGGAACATTAACCATCAATAACATACAAAAGACAAATGAAGGATATTATCTGTGCGAAGCTGTCAATGGTATTGGTGCAGGCCTGTCAGCTGTTATTGTTATAAGTGTTCAAGGTAAGCATAAAGGAAGTAAAATTATTTCTTTGAGAAAATTATACGATTTTCATTTGAAAAGACATATGTGGAAGTTAAATCCTCCTCTTCCAAAACATTTTATAATTTGGTATAATCTATTTTATTATAAAAAGTAACACTATCCTAACTATTAAGGGGTTATGTCACCCATCCTAGGCCACACACTAACTAAAGTCATAATAAATTTAATGAAAACGCCTTTCTTTAAATAAAATAAAGTGCCCATTAGCTCAAATTAAATTTTATTTGAATTAATGAATATAAACTCATTTTCAGTATTTAAATTGTGGTATGTTCTTTGAAAAACATGCCGAATAACTTAATACCTTAGTGGCTAATACAAAGATATGTCTTTGTTGTTGTCAGAAGCAATTATCGATACTCGTTAAACGTTTGAACTTAGCAAAATTATGATTTGCCAGGTTATAATTAATGTAAATTTACAATAAAGCAATTAATGACACATTATTGGGTTGACACATTGGTCATTTTTGAGTTAAATGGTAGGGGTTTTATAATGTGTTCGCAAAGAGTGTATGTTATTTGTATTGGGTTTTTCATTTCATATGATATATTTTATATACTGGTGTATCTTTACCCAGTGGCTTAGATAACATTCTCGACAACACCCCATACGTAATGATACGTGTCATAATTCATAAGCTCCAAAACCCCCTCCCACCACTTGACTACCCATATTTGTTTGTATTCCTGCTACCGCCTTGACTTTGATGTAAAGGGGAGTGGGAGAGTTTTTTCTTGCTATTCACTCTAATACCATTCTAGAAATTCCCACCAGGCTCATTTTTTTAAAATTTTGTGAAGTCCATTTCTAGGAATTGTTGCTGAAACCTGACAAATTCCATTTCAATAGAGACAGAAACATTACTGCTTTTTGTTGGAAGGTGTGAATGTTTTTAAAAATATAATTATGTCCAAAAATTAAAGTTCATATTTAGAAGTTGTTTTTGTACTCAACATTAGTAAAAGTAGTGTTTTGTTATGATTATTTTTCTCCATTGACTTAAAAGTAACTAATATGGTGAAACCAGACAGAATTTATAACAAAATTTATTTTTCAAATTCCTGTAAAAATTTCCTCAAGTAGCCCAGGGCATACCCTTGACCTATCGAAGCATTTGTTCTCTGGGCTTTGCAGAGACATTATCTACACCAATGTTTATATAATAAATACACTTAACAAGTACTATTTCATTCAGTATTTCTTAATTTTTGGCAGTTGATCATTAGTGGAGTGCATAAACCTACATTTGGTCTGAAAATTTTTAATTTCTGTATGTAAAAATGCATAGAAATCGTAAATTTTATAAAAATTTTTAGAAAATTACATATTAAGAGGTCATTAATCAGTATTAATTAATATTTATAATACTGAGCATTAGTTCTTTATAAAAAATATATGTACTTTTTTTAAACAATATTAAAAATTTGTTAGTTTAATCGAAGCAAATTAATTCATGAATTGTAAGTCTAACCTAAGAAAATAATTCAGCTTGTTATTAGAAATAATTTGTATGGTGTCGCTGGAAAATAATGATATAGATTGGCAAGTCTTGCTTTTTAGTTTGACTTTGTAGTAGCTATTTTTTTTACTTATAATACTTTATTTCATGTAATTTTACAATCTCTCACAACTTTTCCCCCAAATATTACTACAAATTTCTATTATATATTTTATTTTTTAATTTAATATGTAGCATTCAGAGAGAAAGTAGACAGTTTTTAAATTCCACATTAACAACATAATAAGTATAAATGCTATATTTTACAGGGGAAAGTGAACTATAGTTTTAAAAAAAATAAATAATAGATTGTAGATGTCTGTTTTTTAAAAAAGTTTTTTTTTTATTCAGAGCAGAATTGAATTAAGTCATGCATTGTATATTTCTAAAAATCATTTTATAAAATTTAATGAAATACAGGAGCCACTGTATGCAATTAAAGGTCACTAATAGAAAATAAGAAACTACACATTGTTTATTACAATACATCACCTTATTCACCATACTAAAAAATATCAGTAAGTAGTGTTTTTTTTAGCCAAGTGATATCAATACAAGTAATTTAAAAAATCTCAAGTTATACAAGTTTTAAAATAAATGTATATTTTGTTTTAGATTTATTGTATTTTAAATAATGTTTTTTAATACTTTTGTTTATACTTATTGTATTTTATTTGTAATAATTACTGTGATTTTCATCACTCTCTAGATTGAAAGCAATAAAATACCTTGGTTTAATTTTTATTCAATTAAAGTTCTTATAGATTACAAATGTTTTCCAATAGTTTATAAAGTTTTCTTGAAACTATTTTTAGAGTAAACATAAACCAGGTCTAAACTAAAATTACGGGACATTCAATTAAAATAGTTACTAATTCTATTTAGATATTTTAATAATTGAATGAAATCTTTGAACCAGAATTAATGACAGGTGTAGGACACTAAAGCCTATAGGGTCTATATGACTTGGTTCACTTTTCCTTTGAACTGTCGATATATAATATATAAATTTACTTTTAAGCAAATCAACTCACTGATGTTTATTCTGACACAGTTACAGCCCATCTTAACTCTAATGAAATGTTTTTTACAAACAGATAAATTTAGTAAATCATTTTCCTAGATAACTGTTTTTCATATTGTTTAAATCCTTTGCATGTATTTAAATCAAATTTCCTGAAAGTTTTCATTATTTCTTATATGATCTACAATTTTAGTTTTAATTTTTGTATTAGAACTCAATTAAATAATGCCGAACTTATAATTTGAATAAATTTAGGAAACACTTTTTTTTAAGTAGGATTTTTAATAGCACTGAGCGATTTTCATCGCTGTCAAATTTGGCTGCTCTGATAAAGGTGTTGATCACTTAGTGCAGTAAAAAAAGAAATTGTCTGTAAGTTTTTCATAAATTTACTTGAATTATAAGTAAGAATTATATAAGAAAATCATTATTTTATTAAGTTCAATACGAAAAAATTTCTTCAATGGTCATAAACAATGAAATTTATGAGGATTTTTAATTCCTAATACTTTGTTAACTACACAGTTGTTTTAAATTTGTTCCCAGCCCCTCCACAATTTGAAATAAAACTGCGTAACCAAACAACTCGGCGAGGCGATCCATCAGTTCTAAGATGTGAAGCCCGAGGTGAGAAACCTATTGGCATAATATGGAACATGGACAACAAGAGGCTAGACCCAAAGAGTGATAACAGGTAAGCATCAAAGTTCTCTGTAGAATTGTTCAAGCAATAGTGGCATATTTTTATTGTATAGTGCAGACCACGTAACCATACACTTGGTCTTGAGAGATCGTAGTAGGCGAAACGGGAGGGTTAGTATAAATACTTACCTACAAAATTGTTAAGGATTGTAAAAAATCTGACTAGCATGATACAGTCGATATTGGATAAATTTGATGATAAATTAGCTTTGGCATGAAATAACAAACAACCTTGAAATAAGTGTAGACATATTGGATCCAGAAGCTGTTGATGTATAGAACATTCTGAATATGTAACATGTTTTCAGAAGTGGTAGTACATAAGAAATCTCCTGCGATCTCTCACTGCCAAGTGCACAGTTACGTGGTCAGCACTGTACTAATTATTAATAAATAGAAATTTTTAATAACATTTCAACTAGGTAAAGTATTGACTTACCAAACTTGAAAACTTGCTTTATAAGTTTGGTAAATGATTATTTATCTATGTTCAAATGAAAAATTTTGCCAATCGTCATGGATAAAATAATTCACAATTTTACTATAATATTTTTATAAAATGTTTAAATAACAAAAAAAATTTATAAAATAACAATTAAGTAAAGTTATTAGGTATTCTAGGGAGCTTAAATATGATTTATAAAGGATTTTAAAAATTATATAGCAAAAATTTTTAATTTTTTCAATCATATTCTTCATTTGTAATTTTTAGGCTACTCATTAAATTAAATATGAATTAATCAGAACAAGTTTTAATCCTCTTTTACACTACCTTCTCAAGACTCTAAACATAGATGTGTTTAGATCTATATCTATCCACATTGAAATTCAAACATCTATAGAATCATATAGTATTCATGTTTTTTTTGTACAAACTTGATTTTAGGTTGTCTATATTACACCTAATCAGAGGCAGGTTTAAGTTCTGACGTTTGAGTTAGTCTGATTTAAATTGACTTATTAATTGTTATACTATAATACCATACTATAATAATTAATAAATATGCCACAATGTAATACATAGATTGTTTCTGGTTTAAACTGTAATGTAATTTATGATGTAAAAAAAAACAATTTTAGTATATGGTAAATGAAGCTAATTAATTGTCTAATGTCACAGAACAGGCCTATAATTATTTTCCTCCCCTACCCACCTACCCTCCCCAAAATATGTTTCTGTATCCACCACTGCCACTAATATAAGTTATCTACATTAAGTTAATGTTTGCAATTGATAGGTTTAGGCTTAATTAAGCTATTAATTACTTAATTTAAATAACTTGTTTCACTCCAAGTTGAAGCTAAAAATAATATGGATTGTCATAAAAGGAAGGACAATCATGCAAACAGATCGTTTATAGGAATTATTGTTTCCAGGGACAGTAACCACAACTTTGCTGTTGAAACTAACATTGGACCAATGTATTTTTTAATTAATACTATTATTATAATGTTCGATCAATAACTTTTACTAATAATTGTTCTCATTAATATTAGGGGTAGAAGTAGGCCAAATTTATTATTAGATAATTAGTCTGAATACTTCAAAGTTCTAGGAACTTCAATGACTGAAATTGAATAGGCAGTGTTACTAACGAACATTGGAATTTGTAGCCAGTAACAGAAATTACAATAACAGAAATCATCAAATATCTAGAGATCATTGTATGGAATTAAAAAGAATATATGTGAATCAACAAAGCTTATATCTGAAACAGATGAAGATTAAACTTAAGACTTTTGAAATTTTTTTATACTGACTTTATATAAAATTTTATAGACACAATTTATTAAAACTATATTGTTTATAAAGAAGGAGAATGGGTTATGTGAACACACAAAAATATTGCTTCACA
The DNA here is from genome assembly GCA_036971475.1 of Prosapia bicincta. NCBI lineage: Eukaryota > Metazoa > Arthropoda > Insecta > Hemiptera > Cercopidae > Prosapia > Prosapia bicincta. The sequence continues at coordinate 166,777,193 of JBAIZL010000005.1, forward strand.
TTCTTAGATTAGTACTGAGGGTCAAGGTTAAATAATAATCAAGTGTTATTATTTGAGGTGTAGAAGAGTTCAATGAAGCTTCTAGTATGTATATTCAATTACTGAAATAGTACTATAAAGGTCCATTAACATCCTAATACTGCTATAAACTGAAATGTAATATATATTAGCTTATAAATGATTGTTAATCACTTAAACAATAGTTTATGGCTATCCGAACTTTAAATTTAGTAAATTTGTTAAAACTTACTGAGGCAGAACGTTTTCGATCGCTATGTGCCGATCTTCATCAGTGTCTTCTGCTTGGAGATGTTGGGTCAAGCGGTGACGGTTTTAAAGGTAGGTTTTCGATAGTATCAAAAAGTATGTGTGATTTGTATTGTGTTTGTTCGTTTAATATGATACTATCGAAAACCTACCTTTAAAACCGTCACCGCTTGACCAACATCTCCAAGCAGAAGACAGTGATGAAGATAGGCACATAGCGATCGAAAACGTTCTGTCTCAGTAAGTTTTAAGTTTAAGTGATTAATAAAATTCACTGAACGTAATGGACAAAAAATTCAAGAAAATTATTGTTGTCAGTTGCTGTCTGACATGCAAGATTTTCTCTATTTACAGTGAATTTTCTCATGATTCTAATGTGTTAAAAGCTTCTTTTTTCTGGTGTAAAATTTATTTGTAATGTTACAGTTGTAGTATTATATTTTATTTTTATAAATAGGTATACAATAAGGGAAGAAATTTTACCTCATGGCGTTTTGTCTGACTTAAGTATTAAGAGAACTGAGCGTACAGATTCAGCATTGTTTACATGTGTTGCAACTAATGCCTTTGGAAGTGACGATACAAGTATCAACCATGTAGTTCAAGGTTAGTAATGTCATGATTGATGAAATACATATATTCAGTTCCTTTGGGATAATTAACTTCGATTTAATTTATTATCATATTATAAAAAAAGTATTCATGTAATGTTTAGACATAAATTTTATTGCAAAAAAAAATTATATCTAACAATCTAGAAAATTTTAAGGGATGTGAAAAAAATAATAAATCCTTCAGGAAATACCCCTAAATTAAAATTTTGCAAACAATAACCATTTAACCTTACAACACAAAAGAAACTTTATAAAATCAATTCTTGTTATAAAACAGAGAAATAAACCACACTATATTACTGTATAACAATATTATAATATATTACAAAGTATCTAGGTATAATAGATTTGTTTTTTTTCAATAACTTGTCTAAAATGTAAGGTAAACAAAAAATGCATGAAGTAAAACAGAGCCTCCTTTTTATTTGTTGTGAAAAAATAACATACAGTAGAGTCTTGAAATTCTGAGTCCCGATTTTTCGAGCTTCTATTAAATTTGAGTTAGCTAAGCCGTGGGATAAATCAGCTAAGCCGCCGGAGTTTAAAAACATTTCCATGTCATCATTGCCAGTTTCATATAAGAACTAGATTTGATGGATAGAAAACTATTCAATGGGTGGTTTTTTAATCAATTTGTGCCCAAAGCTGAAAGTTTTTTAAAAGCAAAGACTTTGCTTTGGAAACTTATTTTACTGTTAGACTAAGCACTGTCACATCCCAATGAAGATCAACTGAACACTGATGACATCCATGCTTTATATCTTCTTGTAAATTTTATGAGCCTAATTCAGTTGATGGATCAGTGTATGGTATCAACAAAAACATACACACATTACCTTATACAATCTCTCTTGAAAACGACTTAAGGAAAATAAAGCATTGTAGGCTTTCTAAAAATAAGTTACAGTTAAGAGGGTTGTGTACTGGATAGCCAAATCATGGAACAAAATAAAAAAAGAAACATCAAGTAATTTATGGCATAAAATCCTTAGTTATAATGCAACTGTTGACTGTGTTATTGATCCACAAGTAGAAACAGATAACATCTCTTATCAAGAAACTTTCAGGTTTTGAAAATTCCGATGTGAACCATTTGAGATAACGGATGTTACAATTATTATAATGGTACAAAAAACTACTGAAGGCAGTGATGACAAGAATAAAGATGAAGGTTTGACCGAGACAGTATAAGAAGAGAAAATTAGTCACAGTGAAGGAACTACCAGTAGTATTACTTGCAGCTTGGAAATTGCACTACACTATAATTAAACAACAGACAGGCACCACTTCAACGGATGCTTTTGCTAAGACGTCTACGTGACACCATAGCACGAAAACGATCTGATAAGCAAACGCAAAAGCCCCATAACTTTTTCCAGAAAATGTAGCAACCATGATGAAGAATGTATTCCAAAGCAACATTAATTTATGTAACTACTGTAATCAATATAACAAACGTATTTTCTGCATTCTTAACTATAGTATTGAGGTTTATTATTATATATTGAGGTTTTCTAATGTACAGGAATGTATTTCTGTGTAATCCGACGAGATCTCAGTTCCATCTACCTCTAATTACCAAGACTCTACTGTATATCAATATGCTTTATTATATACAGATATACACTTTATTTATCAACATGCAAGCTTATACTAGCAAACTATTTCTTTACCAGGTATGTTTTATCGAAATTGTAGTATAAAGCATTGTTCTCTTTTGTGAAAACATCTTCAGTTTATAAAGTTCTCTATGTGTGTGTTTTGTAAAGTGTAGCTTTTTTTTGTAATAATTAATTTTTTGAGCAAATCCCCAATTTTTTATTATTTTTTTTTATTTTATAGAACTTATCACATTGTCTGCTCCTATAATTCTTCCCCAATGTCATTTAAATTTGAAAACTAGATAATATCATGAAACGTCATCTATTTGTAATTGTTGGTTTTTAAAAAAATATTATAAAAATTTCTTGAAATGAAAATATTTTGTTTATATTGACTAGTATGTCATTTTGAAACCACTGTTTTGATTATATTATAAATTTTCCTGTAACAGAAATAGTAATTACGTATGATGATTTGTACCTCTAAATAACACCTTATATATCTATACATAATTTTGTTCATAGAAATCAGTTGAAAAATTATAGTTAGAATGCATAGTAAATAAAGTCTTACAGTTTAGAAGTTTTAATGTCTGATAAATTTATTTTGGTAACAATTCTTTCTTTATTATATTGTATAAATTTCACAATACATTTCTACTTTGTTCATTTGACCATAATGGTCTTCAATATATTTGGTTTAGTTGTTAATTTATTCTATATTCTACGTACAGAGGTTCCAGAGGTTCCATATGCTCTAAAAGTCCTTGATAAAAATGGTCGATCTGTTCAAATGTCTTGGAATGCTCCCTTTGATGGAAAGTCACCAATAAAGAGATATCTTATTGAGTACAAAACCAAAGAAGGTAAACAATAGTGTATTAATCACGACTCTTGTAAATATTATTGTAAAACTTTTATTTAAACATTAATAAATTTTTGTTAAGTTTTGTTTTAAACTTCTAATAATAGTTTAAATAGCTTATTATTGTGAGTCTTTTACTAATGATAAATAATTACAGTAAATACTAAATTCTAGTAATAACTAAAAGATAAACAAAAATATAATAAACTAAAAAATCTTTTTACTTAAACATTTGTACATAAGACTAATTTTAAGATGAAACAAATAACTCTTCTAAAACATTTTATTTTATAGGAACTTGGGAAAATGACATTGATAGTGTTCAAGTTCCCGGTCTCCAAACGGTTGCCGGAGTTGTCAACTTACGTCCTGCCACTACATACAATATCAGAATTGTTGCTGAGAATGAGATTGGAAAATCTGAGCCTTCAGATACAGTTACCATCATTACTGCTGAAGAGGGTAAGATTGGAAACATTTTCTTCAACATTTAATGAGATACTTTTGTCTCTTGTCATTGTGACTTTACTATTTCTATTTTGAGACATTGAATCTTACCTATATCTTTGTAACGTTTTTTAATACAAAAAGTGTTGCTGGTTTCAATTTTAAAAAGCTAAAGCCTACTATTTTGTTTAAAGGCTTTCCTAAATTTACTTACTCCTCATCTATAAAACCTCAAAATTAATATTTAAGATATCCAGTTGCACCAAATTCCATTATTTTTACTTTACTCCTGAATCAGTAAATGTATTGTCTACATTAATCCTCCTTTCCTATACTCTATATAAAAATTCCGAGTTTACATATGAGCATTTTATCTAATTTTTTTTCTAGGCATCACCACATTCTTCTGCTTGTCTTGTTTGTTTCTTTTGATATCTGTGTCGCTATTATATTCATTTTAAAATTACTTATTTACAATTTGATATCACTGAACTAGTCCAATACCAGAAGTTTTCTAATTCAGAATTGTTTGAATAATTTCTGTATGTGGCATAGAGTTATTCCGAAACTCAGCTTTAAATAATGATAAATAGTCATAAGCATTCAATAAGTAGGTAATCCGTTGAAGACCATAACATAACACCAAGCTTCAAATAATCTAACAAATTTACAGAATCAAGTACTGAATCTTATGTTTTTTTATGAGTTAAGTATTGTTGGCTGTAAAATGTGTCTCTAAAGATACGTCAAAGAAAATGTTTTAATTAATCTTGTCTTGTTAATAGGTATTTAATTTACTCAGATTTGTTTTGCTTGTATTGAAAAAAAAAATATTTTTTTAATTAGAAAAACTTGACAGATTTTTATAGTAGTATTTATTACTAGCATCCCAAATTTCTCTACATTGTGTTCTACATTAACTAGAATATTTTCTACATTTCTCCTCCCTCAATGGCTGAACTAAAAAGAAACAATGTTATCAACAGCAATGCATCCCAGCAGCTTCTGTGGTAGAAAAACCCAACTCTGGTTAATACTGAAACTTGTTACCCTTTCCAGTACACGATAAATTATTCAACTAACTTCAAAAATACTTAACTAAGTGAATACGTAATTGCTTACTTGCTGACGTGTTTCAAAACATTCGTTCCTTTTACAAAGTTAACCCTCTACTAGCGGCATCGGCTGTGTGCAGAGGCTCTAACAAGAATGGATTTATGACAGTGGAATGTGGTGGCTTGTTTGAGTTGTGTGTCATATAATGGAAAAGACTGTTGGCTTCGAAGTGTGTGTGATCATTTAATATGTTTTCTTTATCTGTTGAGTAGTGTTTGTAGATTTCATATTTTTCTAAGGTCGTTAGTTTTTTACTTTGTTTTAATGTGTGTAAAACATTTAAATTAGTGTGTGTGGTGGGTGCAAGTAAGCAATTACGTATTCACTTAGTTAAGTACTTTTAAAGTTAGTTTAATCAGTGAATTCAAGATGATTACATCAAGCAACTTCAAATTATTCAAGTTAATAGACAAACTCACCCCTAAATGCAGTAGAACCAAAATTATATTATTTACCATTAGAACATATACACAGCCTTTTCAAGACACCAGCCAAATTCAGTACCATTGAAAATATAGTTACTGCATATTACCTCCAAAAGCTCTCTCTCCAAAAAATTAATTATCATTTCTAGTCACCAAAAGACATGAAGTGACTAGCAATGTGTTGAGCTGTCGGCTTTTCTACATTCCTAATTCTAATAACATGTCTGTGACCATTCATTTTGTTAGGTGTTACCTTACAAACTTATATTATATAATAAGTATAATTGTAGGTACATAGTAATCATCGTAGTAATCCTAAGTTACAATGCTACTGAACCCAAAATTTGTTTAATTGAATTAATATGAAAATTACATGAAGTATTTTTTTTACTTTTCTGAAAATTACAAAGAATTTTAACTCGCCTTGTCAAATAAAAAAAATCTTGCATGTTTTTTACTTTCCATCTCATGATAAAAAAATACGATGAACTGAACTCTTGATGATCTACTTACACACTAAGCATCTCTTTATTGTAATCAATCACACACTTGGACTTGGATATCTTTTTTGTTGCTTGTCATTTTGAGAAGTCTCCTCAAATACATTCAGTTCTTTAACTGCAAAGCTACAAAATGAAATAATACATCTCAAATTTAAAAAATATTAGGGACTATAGAAGTCAGTTCAACCTGACAGCATATACATAGCAAAATATATGATACATTATTTGACTCTGAAATGGTCTAACCAACTAGAAAACTAAATGTATGCATTGCAATACTTACTGAGGATATTCTTTTGATATCTATTAAGATATTTTGAGAACTTCATGAATTGTATCTGTGAAACAGAACAACAAGCTTGGCTCGTGGGAAGTTTAAAAATATAATTTAGTTTGTGAAAATATAAATAGAGTATTTAGGGTAAAGTAAATAAATGTATTATAGGTGCTAACAGAGGTTACTTTGAAAACTTTTTCAGTTCCAAGTGGACCACCAACTGGTGTCAAAGTAGAGGCTATAGATCAAAACACTCTGAGGGTTACATGGAAGCCACCAGTTAGGGATCATTGGAATGGGGAAATTTTAGGTTATTATGTTGGCTATAAGTTGACCACACATGATAATTATGTGTATGAGACTGTGGAATTCAGCAAGGAAGATGGGAAAGAGGAACATCACTTGCAAATACCTAATTTGAAGTAAGTAGAAGCAGTAGTCTCTAGGTAAAAGTTTTGAAAGAAATGTTTTATATTTTTGTTTATAGTGTTAGATGTGTCTGCATTATTAGTCCATTTATTTCAGTTAGTTGTTATATACCAAATTAAACTAACTTGTATGAGTTATTTACTAAAATTTTCAGCTGTTTTTACTTTATTAATTCAACTTGAATTGAACACTTACCATATAAACATATAACATGAAAAACAGGAATACACGACTTGTCCAATAAATAGACAACTACTCCAATATGGCAGCTAAGCCTTACACTGCTCACATGTAGCCAATGAGACGTCATTACTGAATGTCAAGCTGTGTTTATTTCTGTTGTACTTGTTTTTGCTGTTTGTGTTGAAATAACGATTGACAAAATCACTAAGCAATGACTCAACATAGATCTTTTAGTGAGGTTTGGCAAAAGGTGGGCTGTTGAGGGGTGGGCTGCTGGTCTTGAGGGGCTGTTTACAATGATAAGCAAAACATCTGATTTTAAGTACATTTAGGGTCTTAAAGATCACTAAGAAGTTGACAATTTTAGTTCAAGGAAGAGACAACCTTCAATCTCCTGTGTTAATGAAAACATTGATTGTATTCCAGTACCTTGTTTTTATTGATCATTGAAAAAATGTGGGAATAATTGCTGATGAACTTAATTTAGGTAAATCAACAGGTTGCAGTTGTACCTAACTAAAAATTCCGTCTATGATCAAGTTTTAAATTTATTAAAAAGTTAATAAGACATGATGTTTTCAATCTTACTAAATAATTTTAATTAGTATCTAGGTTAACCTATGGGAAGCGTTGTTGACTATGCAGTAGCAATTTTTGTGACAAAGGTTATGGTTTACAAAACAGAAATAAATACAAATTATAAATTTTTTTAATGCATAATGGATCGCCAGCCTTTAAAACACGTTCTATCTAGCTTAACAATGCCTAGCCTTCAAACTTTTTTGTCTCAAAGTAAGTTTTTTAATACAGATTATAAGTTCATAAAGGTCTAATTTATTAAGTTTATTAGAAAAGTTTCACTAATCATAATGGACAACAAAACCCATAAATTTATATACTTTTAAAGGGTTTTGCACTCTTGTAAATTTATTTATTCATAAAGCTTCTAACACAAACAGTTAAAATAGTGAGTTTTTAATATAGGTAAATTTCTATCATTAATTCTGTATAAAAGATCACAAAAACAAACTTATAGGATAGCATTATATTTTCAGTGAGCTAGTAGTATTTACTAGCTACTACTGCTACCAGCTATTAAACTAGTATTTTTATTATTTTATATTTAAAGTTGACCTGTAATCATGTCCAGTAAATGTTCAGTTCTAGTTAGTTTGAAAAATTCTAATTATTCTATTAAAAAATGTTTAGGACATACAAACAATACTCAGTTGTTGTTCAGGCTTTTAATAAGCTTGGAAATGGTCCTTTATCTGAAGAAGTGCAACAGTATACAGCTGAAGGAATCCCTGAACAGCCACCCCAGGATACAACATGTACGACGTTAACATCACAGACAATAAAAGTGTCTTGGATTTCCCCTCCACTTACAGCTGCCAATGGAGTCATCAAAGGTTATAAAGTGGTTTATGGACCTAGTGAAACTTGGTATGGTACGTAAAGAAGTTGTCATTCGGTTTAGTTAAGTGGTGCTAAATGAATGGCTTTACAGTTGAATGAGAATTATGTTTAAAATTTGTATGTTGTTTGTTTTAATGTAGGCAGTATACAAACCCTTCAAATCCCTGTTGGATATTAATGCTGGAGAGGTACAGTGGAAATAAACATCATAAATGTAGGGAAATTAATGTCCCTTGCATAGGTATGCCGTGTGTAATGTATTGTAAACTGTTAGGTGAGAGTCAGGGTGGGCTACTTCCCTAAAACAAAATGTTGTTTTCAAACTATAAAAACTTGTTCTGTTTATTTTCTAAGTCAACCTGTATATTTCATCTTAAATGACTTTTTTTGTCTTAAATATTCATGAATTTTGTAGTCTATTAACTTAAATTTCATAATTATGTAATAAATGTTATACAATTGTTTTTATTTTATTTTACATGAATGATTGATGAAGTAGAATAATATATTAACACCTGTAACGTTTCAATAATAGTTTCATGAATAAAGTTTGATTAATCTCTTTTCTTTCAAATCTATGATTAAAAATTTCAAAAAAAAATATCTAAATATATTTAAATCAGAAGCTATTAAAAGGTTTGAATTGAGAAGCTGATATTTTCACATATAAAAGATATAATTTTAATATTTATTTCATTTTTATGAAATGTTAAATTTTCTTAATCACTTCCCTAACATATGTATTTGTTTAAAACATTTCAATAGTAAATTACTATTTCAATACAAATCACAAATACTCTGTGTTAGTATCGAAAACCTGCCTTTAAAACCATTACCGCTTAACCCAACATCTCCAAGCAGAAGACACTGAAGAAGATCACCACAATAGTTCTGAAAATGTTCTGTCTCAGTATGGATTTGCCTTTTGAAAAATTTATTTTTCAAAGTAATTTTAGACAATATTTCCTTCATAAAATAAATTATTATTTGTTCACCAAATATCTATTTGTTAGTTGTTATACCATAATACACACATAAAACTGATATCTAAGAAAAAACCAACACCCATACTTTTGTAGTTTACTCTTATCACTAAAGTACTGTTGGGCAACTTGTTACAAGCAAATAAACATATGACAAACATTTTCTTAATATATATCTAGCACTCAGTCGACTCTAATTTTGGTATAAACATTAAGTTTATAAACAATTTATATTAAGAATTAAACAAGATTTATAGTAGAAAAGTAACACAATATTTACATATGTATGTATTAACTTATGGTTATAAAAAGCATATTATGCTTGAAAAGTTGATCATTTTCTTTTTTTGCAAGAGTTTTCAATGCAGACATCTATATGTCAAGTTTTAGTGTACATGTCTGATCAGATTCTTCTTGCTTGTTTTTCATAATGATCTGATTAAATTTTATAATGACTTCAGTCTATTCTGGTATAAAATTTTAGTTTGCTTTCGTAGTAGTGAAGGTTAATCATATTTTTACAGTAGTAATATATTTATCTATTTAACCTTTTGCACTCCTTAGGCGAACTGAGTCTGGATCATTAAAAATCCCATTCCGCTCCACTGTTGGACTCAGTTTCACATATTTTGCGGCACAATTATTACATACTTTAGAACGTCTTACTTAATGATAATGTGTAAAATGTTCATTTGCTATGTTATGAGAAGGCAGTGTTTATGTTTATAACACTGATTGGCCTTATTTTTTATCATTTTGTCTGTAAATAAACAACTGGTTCCAGTTATTTACGATGTACTACATAGTAAGCCTCAGACATCTGGCTTAGTTGATAGATCGCTGTTTATGTGAACTTATCCTTATTCATGTGTTTTTTTCATTTATTTAGAGTTTTTCTTAAATTTAAGTTCTGACATATATGTTGTTATATACATATAGTGGTTTCTAATAATCTTACAACGTGTGGGCTGAAGTCTACTGGGAGACTTGTCCAAATAACCCGGAATTACAAACATTTACTTTGAAAAGTTTCACGCTATCAAAAACTAAAAACAATAAATTGAAGTGTTTTTTAAGTGGCCAAATAAAGGAGTATATGTAAATAATTTCAGCCTAAACCAATTACATAATTTTCAATAGGCCTAAATGACATTTTTCAATAATTTATATTTAGACCTATATATTTTTCGTGGTACCTACTTTTGTAAATATATTTTGTGCTTGTAAATATGGTGTTTAGTGCTTTTGTTTTAAAATAATTAGATCGAAGTTAACTATTATTATATCACATTCAACCCTAGTTGCAGCTGAGTTTTATAGTAGGTACACCATTCTTGGCATTTTTATGCATGTGCATAGTTTTACATTTTTTGTAGTAAATATTACAAATAGATTTTTGTAATACTACTTATGCACATATTTTTATTCACTATTACTTTGGACTTAAAATGACTCTATAATTCATCATTAAGAAAGTGCTATTTCATCAACAAAGCTAAATATATTTTTTTCTATAACAAAAAACTTTTAAAAAATGGCATTTTATCAGGCCTACTGAATTCAAACTCCAAGTTTTCAACATGCAATCCTCATATTACTGTTCTTCATTCTATTCTGAACAGAGTGGTATATAATAATATATATTTACTTAAAGTCTTAATTTCTTAGTGAATAATTAAACATACGTGTGCAAAACACATGCTAACTAATTGGATCTGGTGGAGCGTCGGGTGACCAAATAATTGGAGTGCAAAAGGTTAATGATTAATTTTTCAAAAATAAATAATATAAAATCTAATGTCAATTTGTTTCAGATGAAAGTACCAAAGACACAATGATTTCATCTCTCAGTGAAACAATATTACATGGACTGAAAAAGTATACGAACTATAGCTTGCAAGTGTTAGCATATACTTCAGGAGGTGATGGGGTAAAAAGTGCTCCAATAAATTGCCGGACGGAACAAGATGGTGAGTGGTCATAGTATACCACTTCTGATATGTTAAGTTATTTACTGTCTAATATATTCTGTAAGTCTGTCGGTCTCCATAAAATCTAAATATTCTCATATATTGTTACCCTTATGTTACCCTAAAATATTAGGTAAAGTCCCTGTAGCCATGACTCAGGTTAATTTTAATTAGTTTAATTAAATACAGGGTTTAAACGTTTTTTAGCAGAACTTTTTTCATACCTACACATTATCTTAATTCTTTATATTTTTTTAGATTTAAGGCTGTCACCCAATAAGACTATTAACACATTCACTGCTATGGGATTCACCAGATCTTGATTCTGTATTGTTGTATAATGCTGCAAGGCACATTCACGTCATATTTTACCATATGAGATATCCGTGGCCTCTGTGTGTGTTTCTGAAACGTGGCATTATTTTTTTGGTACAAGAGTATAATTATTGGGAAACTAGAGTTTCAGAATTACAAGTAGTAGCACAAAGAAATAGCTTTTATTTACTATTGTTAGAAATACAGGTTTAAAAATAACTTTACATTTGAATTGTTCCAAAAAAATATTTACCTCAATAAACTAAACAATTCCAAAATTAAAAACTTTAGTTTTAAAACTCCAACGTCCAATTTATAACATCATTTAAAATTCTTGAAAACAGCTCAATTTAAAACATATTTGTATTGAAACAACAACAAAAATTAAAAAAATAATATTCAGGCTATATTTACATTTAAAAAAAATATTTCCAAACAAAAAATAAATACGGAAAATTGAAATAGTGTATCTATAAAATATGTGAGAAGCATCTAGTAGCTACATTTCTTATTTAAAAATGTCTGTAATATACATTATTTCTATATATGTCTTGTGGAAATACGTTGTAATAGCAATTCAATCATCTCGGTTTTCAAGTGGAAACCATTTCACGTACATTTGTTTTCTTCCATAAGTGGTCAACAATTGCTTTACTATACTGAACTACTAATAGCTTTTTTTATTGGAATCTCATGTAAAATTATGCTACTACTCATCTGAAAGATCGGTTTTAAAGGGAGTACTTAAACGGATTAGGCCACTAGGCCATCTGCCCAGCAACTTGACTGGTGTGGCGGTTGTAGTATAAATATTTACTGGTCAGCAGTGTCCAGCGACATTATGAAATATGCTAGATTAAATAAATAAACACAAAATATCTTTATATTTTGTCATCATTTGAACAAAAATTACAAAAAAAAAGTATTTGAAAGTTTTTGAAAAATTTGTTGTCAATGTGTGAAAAATAGGAAAATATCGTACATTTATATTGGACATAAAACTCTTTAGTACTGAGTATAGAGGATGTATGGTATCATGTGGGCAGGATAGCATACCTGATTAATTAATGGCACAACATGGGTAAGTTAACTAACTTCAAGTGAACCTACTAGTTAGTATTGTGAAGATGATAATAATAATAAATAAAAACCTCTCTATTAAGGACACAAAGAGGTGTCTACTCATTACATCCCCTTGTAACAAGAAGGATAAGAAAGTTTTAAAGAAATTAGGTAAAATAAAGAAAGGACACAATCATTCAATGGGAATAGGGAGAAATTATTGCATTGAATGAGCAAGGTTGCTTGTAAATGAGTATTGGAACAAAATGAAGTATAGAATAACAGAAATATTACTGCAACAGAACTCCAATTATCCGAACTCGGACTATCCAATTGGTGATTATCTGAATCGCTTTCAGATTTTCAGAAAAAAACCAAGACAAAACGTACTGTAATTCCCAAAATAATTATTCTGTTTACTTGTACATTGACCTTTTCTCTGCAGAGCTTGTGTAGGCGCAGCACAAACATTATAGTATTTGGATGTTGATTCACCATCTCAGTGCATTTCTGTGTACCTAGTTGAATATTGCTCGTCTCCAGATGGCTGGCTGTGGTACCCTTTCGCATTGGTCCATTGTTTTCATTGTGAGTGTGTTTCATCGCTTATCATGGTTTCTGAAAGAAAAGGAGTTATTGTTAACATATAAAGAAAAAAATATAGATCAATCAAATAAATGAGTTATGGGTAAACATTAGGTTGAGATGTAAAATATTGGACAATCAATGATTTCAGACATAAGAAGCAAACTTACACTTTTAAACTTCGTATCAATGCTTGAAAACAAAATAAAAGTCTTTCAAGAAAATCAATAAAGGTACCATCAAACAAATAATTAGAAGATGTTGGTTTCAAGTGATTTTTGCGACAAGTCCTGTGAGAAATCCAACTTCGAATCCAATTCTTTGTGGAAAAGGTAGATCTTAGCTCAAAAGCTTAGACAATAATATAAAATTATAAAAACTACAGTGCAGTATGCATACAATAATTAATTAAAGTAGACCGTTTTTTTTTCAAAAAAGATCTAAATTTTAGTTTATCTAAATGGAGCCAGGCCCCAATTGATTCAGATAATTGGAGTTGTACTATAGTTTCATTAATTATGTATCCTATATAATTCTAATTTATATGTTTATTAAATTATTAAAGCCTAAAGTAAAACCAGATATTGCAGTGAGTTTTATTTCACAGTCCCCGAAGCACCATCAAATGTAAAAGCTTTAGTGATGGCAGGAGACTCAATTCTAGTAAGTTGGAAGCCCCCAACACAGCCTAATGGCCTGGTTACACAATATACTGTGTACGTGAGAGAAGACAGTGAAGATGCTAAAGATGTAAGTTGAATTTTTATTTATTGTAATTTTTTATTTAGTACTTAAATCATATTTGTTTGCTTTCTTGAGTCGATGTGCTATTAGATTTTTAGTATAAGTTACTTGTGAACTCAGTTTGATCAGACAAAATGAAAACTAATCAAACACAACACATATTTTGTTTTCTGTAAAACAACATTTGAGTTTTCATTGCATTAGTATTGTAAATAGTCAACAATTTCATGAGGGCAATATAATGCCTTTTATATATCAAATTTATATTATGTTTCTTGATCTCATGTGTTTATAATAAGATTACTTTGAACAAAAATTATATTGGCCACAAATAAGCAACAATTCAATCCCTAATATGTAAATAAATCAAATGTAAGTATTCTTTATTAATTTAAAACAGTTTTTTAAACAGTTACTGCGGTCTTCTATAGAAATAGAAATGATATATGGCTTCATTTATTTTTTTTATAGCATTTAAATGAGTACAATTTTTTGTAACAGGAAGAACCAAAAAGTCAGAAAGTTCCTCCATTCCAGATGAGTTATGAAGCATCAGGTTTAAAGAAGAAAGAGCGTTATGAGTTCTGGGTGACTGCATCTACAAATATAGGTGAAGGACAGCCTTCAAAGTCCGTGCAGCTCTCTCCTAGCAGCCGAGGTAACAAGTTCTGTCGTACTACCATTATACCTCAATAAATGTATAATCTTTCACCCTAAAGAAAGTTATTTGTTATCTTGAAGTGTTGTATTTAATTTGTCAAATGAATATCCATGATTTTTTATTTTAACTTCTCTAAAGAATAGTAGTAGGTTTGAAACTTATTGTACTGGAGAAATTGTAATACATGTGTTTTTGTAAAATAAGATTTTTTAAAATTTTTACAACTATAATCTCAGAAAATGTTTCCCTAACATTCTAAAAATATTTTTTTAAAATTATTTAGTTCAAATATTGATGAAATAGTTACAGTAAAGTCATATAATTACAAGGATTGCCCAGAAACTATTGTATCTTATGGCCTCCCATGGCAACTTTTGATCATGGAAACACTACAAAGCATTTGAAATTATGAGCAACTTTATGAAGCATTTAGGAATGGAATAATGAGTGAATGTGAAATGATGTAATGGTGGAATTTTTTAAGTGTTAATAAACAATTTAAATCTATTCTACTAGAAGATTGATGAAAACTACTGATAAAGAATTACAAAATGTTGTTTCCAACAAAAGTTTTAAATTTGATAGATTTTGTGAAAGATTCAACAGCTTCTTGATCATATCTGAATTAAGAATGAGACATAGGTAAAACTATTTTAATTACTAGACAAATGGACTCCATCATGCATTGGATAAATAGAAATTGTCTCAGGAAGCCTAATAAATGCCTATTTTATCAGTAAGAAAGATTTCAGTTACAGTTTTAGGTGATAGTGTGTTGCAATTTTTTCTCTCGATGAATCAGTAAACATTTCATGCACAAACTAAGTTATGGTTGACAAGCTATTAACAACCAATGTGAGGAACAGTTTCCTTTTTTTTTGGTAAAATGGAAAAAAGGAGGTTGTGAAAAGATATTTTTAATATTTTGTTTTAGTATATTTCCCAGTTTATAAGAAAAAAATTTTTTATTTTAAAATGTGTTATGCTTATGTTACATTTTTTTGATTTTTTAAAAACATCTTCACAACACTCAGAATGCAGTTAGTAGTTGGCTCTATTCCGAGCTACATGTGGAGGGTTTAGTTTAAAAAAAGTAAGTTTTGGATGATGTTTATCATCACAGTAATGTATGTAAGTTGAAACTCAAACCTGCAGTATATTTGTTTCAGTTCCTGCCAAGATAGCTTCATTTGATGACAAATTCACAGCTACATATAGGGAAGATGTGAAACTGCCTTGTCTTGCAGTTGGAGTACCAGCCCCTGAAGTTACATGGAAAGTAAAAGGAGTGGTGTTTGAATCCAATGATCGAATGAGACAGCTTCCTGAGGGTTCTCTCCTGATTAAAGCTGTTACCCGCACAGATGCTGGAGAGTACTCTTGCTCAGTTGAGAACTCTTTTGGTCAAGATAGTGTTACTCATCAACTTATTGTCTTAGGTTAGTAGTTAAGGTTTTAAAGACAGGCGTCAATATCTGTTTTCAAATCAAAACAAAAAAAGGAATATCTGTGTTAAATAAAATTAAACTGTTAATTTTTTCAATACTTTTATGTTTGAATTAGTAAGTATTAAGAATGAATTAAAGGAATGGTGTACAAATAAATTATTACTAATTTATTTGATCATGAAATTTTGATCACTATTTATTTCTCTGTCCTCACATATTAAGATTTCTTTATAAAAAATATTTTACTCGTAATTATTTTAAATATTGTTATGTAGTTCTTGTTTAAATGGTAAAATAATCATAAAATTTAAACTAAGAATCCATTATAAAATTGGAAAATATGAAAATCTTTATTTATTTGCTTTTTTATCAGATTTGGAATTTTATATAGTGAAATTTTATCCCGTTATGAATATCTAACTAGATTTGCACTCAGTATGTCAAATTAATTCCTTGTGTCAGTTAATGTTCTTACTTATAAAGAACTAAATATTATATATTTTATTATATTATTTATTTATAATTTTATATATATTGTAGTATTATATACTACACTAGCGCTATTTTTTTTTTTTTTTCATTATTTTGACCTTACTTAGTTTATTTTTGGTTAATTGATGATTATTTATAATCATAATTAGTAAAAATAAATTAAAGGTTTCTTAAAGTTTGAAGTTTCTGTTATTAGTCTTTGAAGACTATAGGCTGCCTTTATTATTTTTTGCTTTGAATATACACAAAAATACTCTAATTTAAAAAAATATTTACAGTAACAGGATGGTCAACAAACATAAAGTACTGAGTGAGGTTCACTTCACATAAAAACTTGTGAAAGGTTCTACCATGTCTAGATCATCTCATAAAATGATAAATTATGGGCTATAAATATATATACTTATCTATGCTGCAAGTTTCCAGAGCTGATAATTATCACTTAGACAGCTCAGACATCTAATCTTGTATAAGACAGACCAGAAAATAAACTCTCTTCAAGTAAACAAAGAAGGGCAACATTTGTGAGAAAATAGGCTTATCTGTATGCCCACTAACAAAATTGTTGTTAGAACAAGCTGAATTCATCTTTGAGCTCAATAGTTAATTTGAACCTATTGGCAAAATTATTTACCTTTAAGTATGTTTGAGTTTGGTATGTTTTATCAATGAAGTTTTAATTAAAGTAGATAAGAAATTGCAACTTAATTTGAATTTTTGAATACAATTATGCTCTCATTGAAATTCTGTCTACATTTTTTGTTTGTAACTTATGTACAAAGTTCATAAAGAATACCATAAAAATGCTTCTTCTTCCATTGCGCTAAAGTCCAGTATGAACCTTGGCCTCCTCAATGAGCCTTCACAAGGTGGCTCGATCCTGTGCTTCTGCTTTCCAGATCCTTTTATTCACCTCAATAGAAACCTTATTACTGGAGCTGACAATGGATGCCAGATAAGTGATTCTTTCAATACTTCAAATCTGAAGGGTCGCAGCTCAACAAATCCACCTGCCTGTTGGGTTACTTGAGGGCTGTCACATGATAGATACTTTGTTTTGCCTTCAATAATCTCAAGTCCCATCTCCCAGGTCGCATGAGATTTACAAATGCCTCTTCTAGGGCCCTGAAAGATCTAGCTATGAGGTCTACATCATCAGCATATGCTAGTAGTTGGATCAGTCTATTGATAGTTGTGCCTTGAGTTTCGATCCCTGAGTCCTGTAAAACCTATTCCAGTACGAGCTTGAAAGAAAGCATGACTAGGATTCTCCTTGTATGTGTCCTTTATGGGGCGGAAATTCGGGGGAGAGATCACTCTGGACCTTGACCTTGCATTTAGCATCACACATTGTCATCCTTATTAGAGCTATAAGCTTGGATGGTATTCCGGGATCTCTTAATGCAGCATACAGCTTCCTCACTATGCTTTTGTATGCAGATTTGCAGTTTATGAACAGATGATGCATTGTGGTCTTAAAATCAATAGTTTTCTATAGGATGATTCTTAAACTGAAGATTTGGTCTGTCATGGTTTTCAGTTCAGAACATTGCTTTTTTTAAGTAGCAGACAGATCATTTCTTCCACTGTTATGGGATTTTTTCTTCAGTCCAAATTGTGAAGATCAGGTCATATAACTCCCTATGATGTTATTCATCTCTTTTTTTCAGGAGTTCTGCTGGGGTTCCAACCTCTCCAGGAGCTTTAGAATTTGTCATTTTTTCAGTAGCCAGAATGACATCTTCAAGTTCAGGGGGGGTCTATATCATTGCCAGGTGCTTTATAGATTACCTGGTCTGTATGCTCATCCTCAGCCCCTTGATTCAGCTCAGGGTTATAGTGATGCGCCCATCTCTCAAGGATAAGCTTTCTCCCAGTAAGGAGTTGGCCTTTTTCACTTCTACAAGTTGTAACTCTCGGCTTGAATGCTGCCCTGCTTTCATTAACTAGATCATAAAATTTGTTTAATAAAACTCATATTAATTTGCATTAAGTGCTCAAGCTATCTGTGTTCATCGAGGTCTTGACTCTTCTATTCTTTTTTCTCTCTGTTGCTCTCCTTGTGTTTCTCTTTTGAATCATAGCTTTATATGTTTTGTTTTTCTCTCTGTTGCTGCTGCAGAGTTGTCGTCGAACCAGGAGAATCTCTGGGGACAGTCTCCCATGCCCAAAGTAACTTCTGCTGTCAACTTGATCGCATTCGCATAGTGATCCCAGTGATCTTGCACAGTGTTCTAGACTGAAGTTTCAGTGTTATGAAGTACATTGTTCATGAGTTCCTGGTACTGCTTACTTATAACAGGATTTTTGGTCATACAAATGCTAAGGCTTAGAAATTCTCACCTAAACATATAAACCCTTCTGCACAAAAAAAGAAAGCTTATTTGTAAAAGCTATAATGGGCAACATTCTTGTCTGATTTCAGCACCACCTCACACACCCAAGGTAACTTTGACAGCAACCACAACCACTACCATCACTTTGAAACTTAGTCCACACCCTGGTGACACAGAACCAATCCATGGATATACAGTAAAGTATAAGCCTGAGTTTGGAGAATGGGCTTCCATACAAATACCTGCTACTTCAACCAAATATACTTTGGAAAATTTATGGTGTGGCTCTAGGTATATGATCTCAGTGACTGCTTATAACAGGTTTGTTTACAGATTTTTATTTGTTTTATAAGCTTATAGGTTAGACACACACAACCTAACTTTATTATGCTATGTTCTAAAATTCTGTTGTGTCATTTTTAAGGAAAAAAATTAGGGGCTGTTAACACTTTCAACACGGCGGCGATATTGTGGATCTCATCAAACTACTGACTGTTTTTACGTTAACTTCCACATATGGGGCATTGTTTTATCTCAAAATCTTTACTTAAATGTTTAGTTGTAAACGGGAAAAATAGTAAAAAAAATTTAAACATTATATTTAATTGTAAAAATCGAGAGCGTGCTAGTACGCACCCGTATTGGGCAGTGGAATTATTGAAATACTATGTGGGTTGCATAGCTTGTCATTGCATATAATTATTGTGTCTGTTGTTTTCATCTCAAAAATTTTATATCTACCATACACAGGTTTATTTGAGACATTAAAACAGTGTATTAGACATTAAAAAGTTTTTTTATTTATTGGGTTACAATAAAAAAAAAAAGGAAATTTACATAAAATATCAACTAATACAAATGATAAAATACTACACAACAAAAAATAAAATTCAATAAAAAAGACAGAAAAATAAAAATAACGCATACAAATTCAAACTACCTACTACTAAAATAACCACTCAACATTCAATTCAGAATGTTTGTTTCTACTTGTGCCATGTGTGTCACAAAGCCATAAAGATCGATAATGTATATGACAGACATGGATAATGCATATGTCATGTCCTAGACTATTTATAGCTAAGATTAGCTGACATTTGTTTACAATCTTATGATACACATTAGGTTTTCGGGCGTCCAAGCATTTTGTCATTGTCTCTTATATACAGTAGTCTGTTCCCACCTCGAGTTGGTTCATTCCCTCTAACAAGACAGTTATCGTTTATCCTTGCGTTATTTGAGAAAGCTTAGTTTATTTTTATGATCGTTGTTTTTACCGGATATTGTCCCGCTTAGAGTGGTTAAAAAAAAACAATAAAATTAAAAAATTAAACATAATTAAAACTGTTCATGAAACTCCCTAAAGTAATGTTGAATGCAAAGGGGAGGCTCCTCGGGACAAGCGGATCAATTAACAGATGTCTCTGTTCTTTTTTTTATGTAAACAAACCTTGCACCTCTTCCGAGTTTTCCTACTTGATCCTTCAGGGGCTGGGAAAACTGCAGGAAAATGTTCATATTTCTGTCCGGGTCTCTTGAGAGGTCAGATAGAAGAAGGAGAAACCGAAGTTGGGGGAAGTAATGATTTTACAACTTAATTTCGAAAATCTTAAAAGGACACTTTAGGTTTATATTTATTATATAATTTGAAAGAATTATATAGGCAGATGTGGAGTAGGTGAATCCCTAATTTTTTTGACTATTTCAGGGTCTTTATTTCAATGGGATAATACAACATCATTTGATCGAAATTGTCAACACCACCTATTGAATCATTATACTTTATAACCGCAAGTGGTTTTTGGACAACTTGTCCTTGAGCTGACCATCAGTACATCCCTTTTACTATTCTATTTAAGTACACACATTCCATCATTACTATATAAATCTACTAATTCCCCCTTTTTCAATTTTTGGGAGACCTCTTGTGGATTGTCCTTCTGGTGGTTACTCCTTTGTGTCCCTGTAACATAGGTATTCCTCTCCAGAAGTTCGTGGACCAGATTTACACTAGTGTAGAAGTTGTCCGTAAATAGTGAATGACCAACATCTAGTTTTCCAGCCATTAATTTATGGACAACCTTTTCGGTGTGACTTTTTTCACCAACTTCTAGATCAGTTGCCCCTAGTGTACACTATAAACCATAACACCAATCCAGAAGACTCATTTAACATATACATTTTTATCCCATATGGGTAACTTTTATTTGTTTATATATTGCCTGAAGAGTAGCCGACCACTCCAGAGAACCACAGATTCATCAATACATAAATTTCTTGTTGGAATTACCAGAGTCCATGATTTTATAACTTTGTAAAGTCTATCTTTAGGGATAGGTTCATTAGGTTCAAGATTTTTGGCAAAATGCAAAGATTGCAATATCCCAAGAAACCTATCCCTAATCATCACCCGCCGATAGCATCTTACATCAAAGAGCATAGGATCAGTGTTCCAATAGTCACTGATCTTACACATTGGAATCGTACCCATGTGAAATAGAAGAGCAAGAAAAATCTTGAGTTCTTCTACTTCCAAAGGCTTCCATTTCTTTATCAGGGCTTTCGGCTGGGAAGATTTGCTTTTTAAAAAGTCAGCGTATAAATTGGTTTGAGTTATAATTAAAGTCATTAGCTTGTCAGTTATAGCAGAAGGTCAAAAAAATCCCTAGGGGTTTGTAAAGTATTTGGGTCGATGGTTATTCCGGGATTACAGATAAAAGGTATTTGCTCTCTATTAGTCGGTCTTTGTCTTGTCCATTGTCTTGAAGTTAATCCCCCTGAAGGGTCAAAAACATTTACCTGAGGTGCAGATGTACTGACTTCTTCTTTTTCAGATTCACAATCCTAATCCTCATCCTCCAAGTTGAGTTCATCATCGTCCTCCCCATCTAGTTCTTATCTCTCGTCTTCTTCATCTTCCTCAAACAAAATTGTGAGAAGTTCATTTTCTGTATACACTTTGCCGTTTTCCCTCGCCTGCTGTCAACCTACCATAGATCTGAAAAAGTCACTTGTAAATTATTATAAAAAATAAGTAAATCGTCTCTATGATAATTATTACTAAATAACTATTAATTTTGTTTCCTTAGTAAGCTATAGAAATTATTATTCTGCACACTTTGACAGATGCGTTGAAATTCCAGATGTGGAGGGCTGTGAATCTCCAACTTCGTTACGATTAACAGCAGAGCTAAAAATGCACAAACAATAATTAGTATATTAGAGATTTATAAGCATTATGGAAAAAAAATAATTTTAAATGGGATACAAACCTTGATGGTCCTGATATAACTGAAGTCGTGGAAACTGACGAAAAATCTCCACGTTCAGCCTTTTGTTTTTCGACCCTGGCTCGCACCATATTCTGAAATAAATCGTATAAATACAATAATATTTTTAATTAAAGTAAACAAATGTTAAATTTATTTATTTATTGCAAAAATTCAAATGTTTTTGTGCATAAGAAAATACACAAAAATGTAAAATTTAATAACAAATGCACAAAATAGTACGTTTATTCAAAAACATTAGAACAAAAATAAACCACTACTTTTTGGGAAAAAATAAGTGTTTACAAAAATGCAATTATAAAACATTGTAAACGTTAAAATGGTTTAAAATTAAGAGACATATAGCACTAATAACTTACCCAATATTCGAATCTACAGAAAGTTAATTTGCGATGGTCAGATTTAAAAACGACTCAGGCACAATGTTCTCTTAACTGTTCTGAAGCACTGACGAAAAATCAAACCTTTATACAGACACTTATCGACACCAGAGAAGTTTGAATTAGACTGAGAGTGAACTTGCTGGAGTGCTTGCCGTCCTTTGGGAGAGAAGAGGGGAGCACACCGGCATGCCCTCAGTGAGTCGCAAGGGAACCCAGAACGTGCTGGGACGCTCACCGTGCTGAATGTGTTAACTACTTTGCACATATTATTTAAATTTTATAATAATGTTAACTCTGTCAAATCATTATTTGTTCAATGATTTTTTTTACAGCAAAAATTAATTCTTAAAAATTTATGATTTGCTAAGAGTGTATATCATTGTAATATATATGATAGCGAATTATATACTTCTTCTTAATTTTATCATTTTACTTTAAATTTTATAGGAGATCTGAAAATATTAAACAAATAATAAAACAGATTAAAAATTATGTGCTTCATGCAATTAGCAATAAGGTTCAAAATTTTACCAATAATTACTTTGAATTGAGTCATTTCAATAACATAATTTATTTAATATATTCTTATATAATGGTTAACAAGAAACATATTTTATTAGAAATCTAGAAACTATGAGACTTCTAATTACAGTTTATATAAATTGTCAACAGTACATATATACTACAATTTTTTATTTTGACAGCATTGGAACCGGAGATGAATCTGATATTTTAAACACTAGAACTAAAGGTTCTAAACCCATAATTCCAGAAGCCAGCAGATTCATTGAAGTGTCAACCAACTCTATTACTCTTCACTTAAGTGCCTGGTCAGATGGAGGTTGTCCTATGATGTACTTTGTCATTGAACATAAGAAGAAGTAAGTAAGAGGTTTTTTCTATATGATATTTATTATTGCACAAAAACATTTTATATAAACGGCATTTAACACATTGTGAGAGGATGTATCAGATCGACGTTCTAGCACAAGATCTGTTCCAATCCATAGTGCAATGATAAAAATAATCTACAAAACTACCTTATCTCTTAATGTTGATGGTTTGTGTTTGTTATTCTTTGCTACTATGGTTTTTTGGTAATTATGATCTATCTTTGTTATTTTACTGGTGATCTTTTTTATTTTTTGAGGTTTTGTCTTTTGTGTGCAAAGGTAAAACAACACAAACCTTATTCGCTTATTCAGCTTTGCCACATAAAATGCTGACTATAAATAGTGTTTTGACATTTATCACAAAGACATACAGACATATCCCAAGTAAGTAATTTGTGGGTTTATAATATTTTGTATATAGAACCTAAGTTTAAACATTTTTTTCTGGTACAACAATATTTATAATGTTAATAAAAAATTCCGACTACTACAAACATGAGAACTCAATGAATTAACGCCTTGAACTCAGCGCAACATTTATAACGTAATTAATGGAATCAATTGTGGAAGTAAACTAACTTTATTCATCATTATTTATATTATTATTGATAATATTAATAAATTTATAATTCCATTATTAGAATGCTACTAATCCATGCCACACTCAACGTGTTGAAATTTTTAACCACTATGGTGATAAATACAAATGTAAATGTTTTAAAGAATAAATTATTTTAATTTCTTATTGTTTTAATTTACTTTGTTTTTATACTCATAAGAGGATTTTAATATATACTCTTCTTTGTGTACTGAACTTCACAAACATCTTCTAATTTTACTTTCTCTTGTTATCCATGAAATTTTTATGTATGACCTCGATAAATTAATGTTAATCATCAGTGAGGCACTCTGATAAAGATCAATCACTCTTTCGATCAAAAATATTGCCTCAGTATTTTTTTCATAAATTTAGTTATAACGTCCACTTATTGTTAATTTGTTGAATTCAAACATAAATAATTGTTATTTGTGGCACATTGAAGCTGGTTTCTTCCCTTTGTTCATTGTCCTTGTATGTTATGACAAAATGGTAAACCCAACTATATTGTAACCAATCTTACTCAATGTTATTTGGAAAAGTAGTCTGAAGTTTACTATCTAGACTAATAAATTAGATATAACATGTTTCACTATAAACAAAATTAACGTATAAATTAAAAAATTATCAATACTTGTAATAATAATCTTGCACAAAATTTGAAAACCCTATAAAGCAACTGACTAAATCATTCTTCATCACAATCCTATGAAATGTCATTATTGTTATAACAAACAATTAATAATATATAAATATCTAAGAATTCAGTTAATAGTTAGCTGGCTATTCCAAACCACTTTAAACTAAATATCTATTGTGATAAAATTCTCACCCCTTCTGTAATGGGAGGGTAAATGCGTGTTCATGATTAGAAATGGACTGTAACCCTATACACATTTATAATGATAAGATTATATAAATAAAGCTTAGTCTTATTCTTTTAAAAATATATGTATACTGAAATGAAAATCTGTTATCATTATACATTAATAAATTGATCAGGCTGTTTAAAATGATCGAGTTATTTAAGATTTATTACATTTTCTTTAGAATTTCTTGTCATAATTTAAAGCTTTCCCAGCACGTTCGTCTTAAATATCTTCGTCAGCAGTTTCAAGAACATCTTTTAAATCATTTAAAATTACATATCACTGTTAAAAGTACTAAGAGTTACTGTACAGATTTAGATTTTCTTCAGTAATTATAGTCTAGGCAACAGACACGTGCTAAGAGCCTGTAACACAAACAATAGTTGGAAGTTGCTTGATAAACCAATTTACTGCTCTATGAGAACTTCTAAGCAGTAAACTAAACAAAAATATATGAATAGATTACGGTTAGATTCTCCCCAATAACACACTACAAGTTTTAGTATAAATTATTTTTCAAGCACCTATCCTGTTTGATTTCAATCAATTAAGGAATTTTTAAGCTTCAATTTGACACTTATTTCAATACACACAGTTCATATTGTAACTACAAAAAACCTTTCATTTTTCAAGGCCCATTCAGTAATTTTAAAGACAGACTTATGAAGAAGAAAACTGTATTTTTACAAACCAAGGATTTTATTACTTCTCAGCATAATCTCCACCAATGTTGAAACACTTCTTCCAACAATGAACTAGTCTTTTTACCTAATGCATCGCTTTTTAAGCCACATTCCCACAAACTCTTTTATCCCTTGTTACTGGTAAACATTTTCCATGTAATGTCCCCTTGAGTAGACCAAAAAAATGAAAACCTTATATAAACGGGTATATACAATGTGTATATAACATTTCGATTGTTTGAAATATAATTAAAGTATTTTTACATTTAAAAAATTATATTTCTGCTAATAATGCATCCGTAAGTGCCATTATCATTGAAGAGTAACTATTAACCTTCAAATCTAAAAGTTCTTTTATAATTTCACCCCACATAAAGCTTGTCTAAAATCCCTACTTAAAATAAAAGTTATAACTATTTCATTTATTTATTATAACTACCCAGCTGAATATGAATTAAATTAAATCTATTCCTTTTCATGGTAGAATTGAGAACTGATGGCAAATGGACATTTGTTATTATAAGACATAATATTGAATTCATGGGATTTTTATTGCAGCGTATACAAGAAATTATTTACAAAATGTAATGACATTTTAAATACATCAGAGGCTTGTAAGGAAATAAAATATTTAATTATTAATTAATAAATAATTATTTTTTTGTTTTCTAGATTGCAGATGGAATGGAATCAAGTATCAAATAACGTAAAACCAGGAGGAAACTTTGTTGTGCTTGATTTAGATCCTGCAAACTGGTATCACCTCCGGGTAACTGCTCATAATAATGCTGGCTTTGCAGTTGCTGAATACGAGTTTGCAACTCTTACTATTACTGGAGGTGTGTCCACTTTACCCTATGTTGTTTAAAATTTGTTATCAAAATTATATTTTTTGGATTTTTAACTATCTATGATTAATAAATGATTAATCTTTAAATATTGTATACTGTATAAAAACACCATAAAATATGCCTACAAAATAGTAATAAATAACAATTATATTATAATAATAACAATAAATATTATAACAATTAATAACTATTATAACAACATTTCATGCTTATTTGAACCTTCAAAAAAGGTATTGAATAAATGATAAACCAGTTGAATATCGAGTCAAAGAAGTTTATTTAATTATTGCAATGTTTCAGCAACTGATTTGTTGCCCTTATCAACCCTGTTGGACTATGAAAAACAAAGTAATTACATGTAGAGTTCAAGTGAGTAATGCAAAGAGGCAAAACATCAAATCCTGTACACTTCACCAAAACTTTTCTGCAAAATTCTAGAGCATAGACTCATTTGTGTTCTGCTTGGTTTATTTAGTGTTTTGTTTTTATGGATTTTGGAGGTATCAGTAATGAACAGTTTTATACTGTATAATTTAGTAAACAATTTACCTCCATTATGCTAACTAAACTACCGCAATCAGCTCATTGAAGCTCTTCCCACTGACGTTCAAGACATTCATAGAAAACGGGGTAGGTCTTTTTCAATGGAAGGTGATATTACAATAAGAATCACTAGATTATATCATTCTATATACCCCATGATGAAAAAAATCATAGACTGTGCCGAATGCTCTATCAGAAAAATACCAGGAGATAGGAAAGAGACAATTTTTTACTGTGCGAATTGCCCAAAAAACCCCGAATTACATCAAAACATTTGCTTTAATAAGTTTCACACTGTCAGAGACTATAAACAATAAGTTGAAGTGTTTTTTAAGTCTTAAAATAAAGCAATACAAGTAAATAAACTCAGCCTAAACAAATGACACAATTTTGATTAGGCCTGTATATTTTTTGTGCTACTTTTATAAATATATTTTATCCTTGAAAATATGGTGTTTAGTGAAATTGGTTTTTCTTTTAAAATAATCACACATAGTAAGTGAACTATTATCTCATGTTCAAACCTATTTGCAGCTGACTATTATATTAAGTACACCATCCTTGGGATTTTTACACTTGTGCATAATTTTACATTTTTTCAATAAATGTTACAAACAGATTTTTTTATCCTACTTATACTTATATTTTTATTCAGTACTACTTTGGACTTCAAATGACTCCATAATTCATCATGAAAAAAATGTTATTTCATTAACAGAGCTAAAAATAGTTTTTTTCTGTATTAAAACCAAAACAAAAAACATTTTATCAAGCCTACTGAATAAAAACTTAAAGTTTTCCACGTATAAACTTTATATTACTATTATTCATTTTATTTTGAACACAGTGATATAAGATAATAAATATTTATTTGAAGTCTTAATTTTTTAGTGAATAATTATACTTACATGAGCAAAACACCTACTAACTAATTGGATCTGGTGGAGCTGCCAATGACCGAATAATTAGAGTCCAAAATGTTAAAAATGAGTGTTACATTAATTAAAATATTTCTTTTTATAATCATGCTTAATATTACTTAAATGTTTCTCCACCAAGGTAATTTAGATGTGAACACTATTTAAATTATGTTATAACTTTATATATAAAGATGTTATGTTGGTTTGTGTACACTTCAAAAACTCAAAAAAGTCTGCAGCAATTTAGGTCAAATTTTGACAGACATGCAACCTGATTTGAAGATTGTTTTTATGAATTTCTTGATCAGTTCCATACCCACAACCTCGAGAAAACAGCTTTTTTAATGTTTATCTGTGAACCAGCCACTGTGGTATCTGCCACAAGAGAAGGGAACACTCCCCATATTTAATCTTTATGTATGAAAATATTATGTTGGTTTGTGTACACTTCAAAAATGTCTGCAGAGATTTAGATCAAATTTTGACACAACATACAACCCACTTCAGAGATTGTTTTATCTATTAAATATTCACCTTATTCAAGCTAGTTTTGTTCATGTTGAGATCAAGCTCCGCTGTTTGCCAAATCGTAAGTTTCGGTTATTTGGGAATGTCAGCATCCTCCCGAGCTGCGACTACTTCATTTGATGTGGATTTGCGCTGTGAACATGAACAGAGTTCCAATATCTGGTGATCTCCAGACATATGTCACCAAACTAATGCATGAACATAAGGGCATTTAGGATCACATGCTAATGATAAATAATGGAGTTGGAGAGAATTTCTTGCATATGTCTATCAGAATTTCTTATCAGATTGATTCTGGCAACAGTTCATCAAAAAAAAAACATAGTCTTAGAAGTATTGCATTAAAATTTCTTCTTTTGACAGTTCTAATTACACCCTAACATTCTCCGGCAGTTACATGAAACTCGTGCTTAAATATAAATTTTTATATATATATTATAATATAATAATTGGGAAGTATATAATTAACATTATAATTTTTTAGTAGTTCGTAAATGTATTGGTTTTTTTTTAATAATATAGTATTGTAGTTTTGGATTTATATATTCTATGTGTTCTTCCATTTCTTTACTTAAAATTGCTTAGCAGTGTTTGGGCAATAGTACTTGAAACCTATACATTTCAGTGCTTTACATTCCGACTCTATTAACATATAACTCCATGGTTGATGGTTTCAGGTACTATTGCTCCAGCACGAGAGATCCCAGATGGGATGGGAAACAACGGATTTAATCCTGATTCATCGATATTAATCATCCTGGCTAATTTAAACCTAGTAGTTCCTGTAGTGTCAGCCATCTTGGTTATAATTGTTGCAATCATTGTCATGTGTTTCTTACGTGGGAAAGGAGATCAGCACAAAGGTAAGCAGTTGTTTAATTTTGCATTCTTTTAACTTTCAGGTACAATTGCACCACCAATACGAGGTGGAATACCAACTGTTCAACATTTCTTCCCTTGGATCCCATCTTGGGTGGATTTGAATGTGATCGTTCCTGTTGGAGCAACCATTGTGGTGATTTTGGTTGGCATTATTGTCATATGCGTAGCATTTGCAAGACGGTCACGAGGTCCTGAACAGACTCGGCTGAGAGGTGACATATGTAATGTCAAATTTCATCATTCATCTCATAGTATTAGTTTAATTAATTTTAAGTTTTTCTTCACAGTGGTTTTTATTTACATATTTTATTTATTTATGTAACACATATTTTAAATTTTCGTTTACAAGAAACTTTAAGTATGTTCAGTGTATAAAATAATATATTTACTATATTTGTATAAAGTTAACTATAAATTGTTTGCTTTAACTTTTTTTTAATTATTATTTTTAATTATTTATTTTTATATTTCCATTTCTATCACTCATTCACACACCTTGATATATTTCTTATTATTTGTTTGGTAATAAGCAATTAAGACCATTTTACTGCCTTTATGTGTATCTACTGTTTTGTAAAAGATTTTAAGGTTTTCATTTATATTAAGTGTAGGAAACATGTTCTTGTTAGGTTTGTTTCTGCAGCTTATTTACAAAAACGTTGCATGTGAAGAGAGGAAGAGATTTTGGACTAGATAGGAGACTGACAGTCTTACATTAGTAGAGCATATCTAGACACTAAAATAATACTTTATTCTTTGTCAATCAGAAATATAAATTGAAGTGAGTCACAAAGGTTAATAAAAGTATAAATATCCAAAATGTTGCAGGTGCGCAGATGTTAGTTTGCAAAGGTATATTGCCTCACATATTGTTTATTTAAAGTTATAGATATTGATGGCTATAACTTAAATATTTGTTCAAAGTCTGGCAGAAGAAAGGGGACTACAGTTGCCTGGTGCTGAGGTAAAAGGAAAGGGGAATGAAGTTATCTAATGTTCAGGTTGGGAGTTCTACAGGTTTAGTGTACTAGTGGTATAACTTCAATCGTTTCAGTTCCGAAGGGTTACAATTAAGAAGGGAAGAGCTTTAAATTTTGGCGTGCTACATCAGTCATTGAAAGATACAATGTTTTGTTTAGCAGCATCTTGATGTCTTGCCCTGTCTATATTCATGATTCTAATGTCATGTCAATCTCATATACTTGTATAAATGATACATCTGTGCATCTATGACATTTGGATAACAATATTTCTCAACACATCTGTGACTTAGTTTCTCTATCTGATTGACATGGGATGTAGTGTGTCCAAAATATATCATTATTTTAGTGATTATGTGTGTCTATTTTATGGTGACAGACCAGATTATTACTAGGCTCATATATAGTCCAAAAAATCTCAAACAAGTTTTAAGTTTTATCAGAACTAAGGTAAAAATTTGTGTATATAAGTATATAATGTTTTGTAACATAAACAGTTAATCAGGCATACCAGTTTTGTATTCTGATGTAACAGATTAAAATATAAAATTGTTGCTTTTAGAATTAAAATTTAAACAACAATTAGACAGTGTAATATAACACGTATTTTTTATGTAGGATTTATTTTAAAAAATATTGGTCCACCAATGAAATGGGACGCTTAAATAAGGTAATTGATTGTTTTGAAAAAACATTTTTTTAATTTTCTGAATACTATGCCCCCCAAATATCTTCCTTTATTGTTAGTGCATTCTTGGGGCCCACTTGGAAGTTTTATTTGACCTCGTACAGCATGTTGACAGGTATTGCCACAATCTAGTTCACAATTTTTTTTAAAGGCTTGAATTTTGTTGAGTGGATCAGCTTAAAAAACACTTTAGTTTTTATGCATCCCCTTACATAAACTGTCATGACTCGGAAGCAAACACTTACAGTATTCATTACGATTGTTGTGGTAGTGGCCCCATCTTGTTGGAAATGTGTCTGATCCTTCATTGGAAAACTAGCAATTTGTATGGTGAGAAGGTTGTTATAACCATTTCAATTTGATACTTAGAATTAACTATCACTATGTTACCAGCCTCATCTCCAAAAAAATATGACTGATAATCCCAGTCACTGAAATAATACAACACACTGTAACTGTCTGAGCATGAAGAAATGGACCATTCTTGAAGTAAAAGGGAATTTTTTTCTGTCCAGTATTTGAAAATTTAACAAAACCTGACAAGTGGAAATGTGCCTTGTCACTTATCCACAAGTTCTCTTATGTGTCATTTTCTTCAAAAATCAAAGCATTTTTTTGTAAAATTTAATGTTTTGTTGATCTGGATTAAGAGATTGAATAATTTGAGGTTAACAAGAGGAAAAATTAAAGTCTTTATGGAGAATCTTTCTGACAGATGTATCACTCATTCCAATAAGAAGGGCGTGAAGTTTGGTTCATTGGCATGTACTTTGAATGATAGCCTCTTGAAGACCTGCTATGTATTCAGCTGAATGAACAGTTTTTACACTCCTGCCTCTATTTTTAGAAGTGTATACTGTTTACTTAAGGTTGTTTATCCATATTCAAATTCCGTTATTTAAAGGAACAGATTCGTTATGCAGTATGTTAAAAGGTAAATAGGTATGCAGAGTTTTCATAAAACGTTCACCATTTTGATAATACACTTTAGCTGTTTAGTCTACACAAGGAAAGACACAAAAGGAACTGCCCCCCCCCCCTACTTCCCAACTTTGTCTCAAAGCCATCTACAATCATCCAATTAATAGCAGACCCTGTATTGTCAGTGAGTTAACTTTAAAGTGTTTTTTTTCAATCTATTCTATTTTAGTATTTATTTTGAAATGCTAAATTTCATATTTAGATTTAAATAACTGCACTTTTATTTTTTTAATTTTTAGATGATATTGTCTACAACCAATCCATGGTCGGTGGTAATACGATTGACAAACGCAGACCAGATCTGAGGGATGAACTTGGCTATATTGCTCCACCTAACCGTAAACTCCCGCCAGTTCCTGGCTCCAACTACAATACATGTGATAGAATTAAGCGAGGTACAGCTATAAGTAAGCGATTTTACAATTATACCCCTTGTTGCACAAGATATGGAGATTTACTACCCTGTTATTGCACGGCTTCAGTCATCTCATCATTGTTCATTTATTATTTGTTATTTTTATTTTTTTCGGTTTTTTTATAAATATATTATATTTCATTTAAATATTTTCAAAACTAATTGAACAATACTACTTTAAAACTAAAATTAACATATAACACACACACACACACACACACACACACACACACATATATATATATATATATATATATATATATATATCGCAATATGTATTCTTGTGTATTAATAAAAGAAATAAGTCAAAATACAAATACAAGAATAATTATTGAATTTACAATTCAAAGCTTTTCGTTGGCAAACAGTACCAACATCATCAGGAATATTAAAGAATTAAAATTAGAAAAGCTTTGAATTGTAAATTTAATAATTATTATTGTTTTTGTATTTTGACTTATTTCTTTATATATATATATTAAAACAACATAGGTTATTCAAATACAAGAATATTTATTATTTTATATTCAAAGCTTTTCATTGGCAAACAGTACCAACATCATCAGGAATGAAAATTACAATAATGTAATTACAATTCCATTGCATTATTGTAATTTTCATTCCTGATGATGTTGGTACTGTTTGCCAATGAAAAGCTTTGAATATAAAATAATAAATATTCTTGTATTTGAATAACCTATGTTGTTTCAAATTATTAAACAAGAAAACGTATTTTATATTTATATATATATATATATATATATATGAAGTTAATATATTACTATTGTAAGTAATTTTATCCACCATTAAGTGTATTGATTTTACCTTGTGTGATGTGGATAAAATTTTACTTAATGGTGGATAAAATTACTTACAATAGTAATATATTAACTTCATAAAGTCAGTGCAACGGAAAAACTATGGATAACGTAAAATATCAAGATATATATATAAACACGTAAATTTTTAAAAGACTTTCTGAGATGTAAAAAACCTTTTGGTCACTTGACCATTGTCGAATCACTGTCCATTGACGGACAACGTTAAGTATCAGTTAAAGTACAATTACTTTATAAAGTCAGTGCAACAGAATAATAATGGTCAACGTTAAATATCACAAATATGTTGTGTGTGTTTCCTTCTAGATGCAAGCTGTATGAACTTAAAAGAGTACAAATGAAAACACCAACAAATAAATTAATACAATTCATACCCACCTTACAGAAATGAATGTAGTAAAAATAAAATTTATAAATCATAGCATAAACTTCAAAACACAACAGAATAAGGGAGAAAAGAAATTTATTATATTAATTTGCATAAACAAAACCTCAAATAGGATTGTGTACAAAAAAACACGATAAAGTTTGAAACAACTGCAACCTAAAACAATATAAATTTAAAAAATATAAAATTCAACCACTAAATATATACAAACTAAGCATTACAAACTGTAGATAATATTAGTGGGGCGATCAAGCCTCATACTTCAAGAAAGATTCAAAGAATTAATGCTCCAATTAAATATAACATCGATTTGTGCGTTGTTAACAATGTAATAGAAACAGGTCACACTTGCGCAGACTTCAACCACACCATGAAATTCTCCTCAAGTATCTCATAGGTCCCCATTTCAACACTAGAGCATAGTGAAATTTCTCTCAAACGTACTAAAACAAAAAATTAAAATATATTAAATGAACAACCCCAATACAAATCGTATTCACTTTTGTA
Organism: Prosapia bicincta; assembly: GCA_036971475.1. Classification (NCBI taxonomy): domain Eukaryota; kingdom Metazoa; phylum Arthropoda; class Insecta; order Hemiptera; family Cercopidae; genus Prosapia; species Prosapia bicincta. The sequence goes on from JBAIZL010000005.1 coordinate 166,811,173, forward strand.
CCACATTATAGACCTTAACGTTTGCCGATAACATAACCGAAAAACTCGGCATGTTGAAGTTTTGTCAAGTTTTAATGTCAAATTTTTGCTGATCATTATGAATAGAAAAATTTACAAAAATAGTTTTAACGTCACAAAGGTTACAAGATTTTATTTAATTTATTTCTTAGATAACGGTGGTAAAAATCCTTCTATTGGTCAAAGGTTTGAGATTATAATATGTGGCATGTCATATATTGATGTTAAAATTAAGTCATTTAAACCAGTTCTTTGGCAAAGCAGGATATAAATGCTACAAATTCAGAATCAGTCATAACCCAGGTTTAAAACTTTTCAAAGTATTATACTTTTTCTAATAGCGTATTCAGTTGATCATCAATTTCTGCTGTCTTAACATTGTTCCCTTGAATTCAATAATTGGTGTATCAAATCCCTACAATAAGAAACTATCAAATATTGAGCTTCAATATTACTTCTTATTATCTGTTTAACAGAACCTCATTTAAATCTACAATTCCAATTTTACAAGATCATCCCATTTTTATATTTTTAATCTGTATATCTCTCATCTGTTAAAATTGTATCTTAAATCTTAAAAACTTTTTATTATTAAAATATTACAAATTATATAAATTAAATACAATTTTTAGGTTCTCAAAAAAACTGAAATACAAGTTGTAGTAATTATATACACTTATTACAATTTGAAATTACATGCGACCAGACATTCTATTAATGTAAGTTGTTACATTGTTAACTTACGCTTGGAGGAAACGTTTTCGTCTTACGACTTCTTCAACCTCTCGTTTTTGCCGCTAGGATTGCTGCAGTTTTACTTTTCGGTTCCGATTTTTGAAAGTTAAAAGTGATCAAAAAATTATGTGTGATCTGTATTGTGTTTGTTCACTGTAATCATTTTCAAAATACAGATCATTGTATATCTTGCAAACACAATATAGATTACACATACTTTTTGATCACATCACTTCTAACTTTCAAAAATTGGAGCTGAAAAGTACAATGTACTTGATCTTATCAAGTAAATTGATGAATAAAAGTATTATAATAAATCCAATATTAACCATGAAATAGGAGAGACGGGATATACTAGCTATTTTAGTTATACAATATACAAGGTAGATACTAAGGTATGTACATTAGGTTTCACATACTTCGCTAACTGCAGATATTGTTTTCCCCAAGCTGAAAATGCATTTTAAACTTATCAATATCAGAAATCTAATTCAAGATCATTGGATTGATAATACAGCAGCCTTCTCATTAGACCACTAACCACCATTCTAAACCAATACCTGAATTAATATACCTATACTTGTAAATAACCTATACAGAAAATTTCTAGTAACATAAACACTTATTTTCATGTCAAATTTTTTTCTAATTATTTAACAATAATTTATAATGTTTGTACTTAAATATTCCAGTAAAAAAATATTAGATCTCTTTGTAGTGACAGCTTTCCAAAAACGTTTTAAGTATTAAATATGAACATTTTCCAGAAAGGAAAGGACAGTTGGTCAAATCAGTGAATGTGATGGTTAACTTCAATCTCTGCTTCAAACTAGTCTGTGTTGTTCATTCACTATACCGGCTTTATTTTAAAATGTTGCATTCCACTATTATTATTTGTTTGGTTTTCATATCAAATGTCCATTGAAATTTACAGGCAAAATAAACAAGTGCATGGTAAAAATTCAATGGACGAATCTGCTACAAAAAAATGGTGAAATCAATTTAACAAAGAAAGAAATAATATACACAACAAAAACGTGTTACCTACCCACACGTTTTTTTAAAAACTTGAAAATTCAGGAAAACAGTTGCCATACCTTGGACTAATTAACACAAATCTTCCTCAGGAAATATATTTTGAACTCTTTGATAAATCTATTTAAAATCATTCAAAACAAATTATAACCAGCTACTGAGGTTCCTGTAAACCATGTTGTTTCTTAATGGTGAGAATGCTAATTTTTCTCAGAAGATGTATTCATTTTATTTTTAAATATGCTTAAATAATTTATTAATCCTGCCAGTATTTTGTCAGTATAACTTTTTATTCCAGGCAATATTTTGAAAAAGTGCCATTGGAATAAACAACTTCCTGGCAAAGAGTTTCACTTAATTCATACTATGAAAAGGAAGTGGGATCAACCGCCATTCTCCTTGGCAGGAGATCTGATTGTAGCTGATGCAATTGTTATTTACTTTTGTAGTAAAGACATTTTTAAGATTTAAAGCTTTTGAAATATTTACCAATGAGTCTAACGACAGGGATACAAAACTATCTCATAAAGTTTAATATAATGGATAAGTTTTGTTTTACATGCAACTTGTCACTGGACCACATCTAGGAATTATGTTTCATACTTTCTTATAATAAACAAATTCAACTGTGTAATTTTACAACTATTTAATTTTCACAGTTTGATAAAACATTTAGTCAAAAATATATTTAGCTACTTACAAAAATATATTTATTTACAAAAAAGAAATGCAAAGGGAACAAATTATCACTGGTATAAGAAATCAGATGATCTCCTAAAACACTTCATTTACAGAATTTTTAATTACTTTAAAAACAGCAGATAATGGTTACTAACTGAGTAATTATTAACTAATTGGTTGAGATTTTTAAAAACTTTTAGAAATCTTGAAACAAAATTTATGTTTTATTAATAGTTTATTTAAATATTAAGTTATTTTATTTCTGTCATATACATCATTTTCATCAGTAGTAAATGTTTTCACTTCACCCCTTAGAAGTAGTATTTATAACTCTTTGCTTTGTTTTTTTTTTATTTCATTCATTTATGTTTACCAAGGAAATATTTTGAGCAATATTTTTAAATATAAAGATTGTTATTTATTTGAAACATATATGAGGTGATTTTGGCATTCGGTTTTTGTATTCAGCTAATAATTTCATTGCTGTTTTTATTTCTTTACATTATTTGTTTTACAAAACAAAACTGGAAAGAGGTTTTACTAGTTGTTGGATTTGCTTTTGTGAATTTCAACTTGTAAACACACAAAATTACGATTTCAAAACCCTTAGTGAAATTTTGTAGACCCTTGTTTTGAAAATTAATTATTTATCATTCGGCTTGAAGAAAGAAAATGCACACTCCTATTTTCAATAAGTTTTGTTAACAATAACTTTTTATTAGAATGTTTATGTACCATCTTACACAGATTTGCAGAATTTTATATTTTAGATGATTCAAAATTAATAACTGAATATTTCATTCCACAACTTTTTCAATAAATACTGCAATTTTATTCGTTAATAAGAATACCACTTTAATACATCTCACAACTTTGCAATGTACAAAAATTATAAATTCTAGAATCTTTTATTTATCAGTATTGCTCATAAGATTTCCTTGTGCTGAATGGTTGTTGTAAGGCATTTGTACATTAGGTCACCACACAGGCTCATACAGAGGACATACCACATGGGATCCACGCAGACATTTGTATGAAGAACTGAGCGTACACTCAGGCAGGGGGAGATTGCCTCCTTGCCCAGGCTCAGATGAGACTATGTATCATAGATCAGGTAACAACAGACTTTATTTAGTGTTATGAAACAAAAATAATCTGAGCGTTTATTTTAAACAGAAACAGTGTAAAAGAACAATTTCATAAACATATCTAAGCAATAAGGCCTGTGTTGCTGCTAAAGATAACCAGAAATATTTTAAAATAAATTAATTTTCACATGAAACCCTGAACCATCATCTACTTTCCTGCACGTTTTATTGTATTAAGCCATTTGCCAAATTGTGTGATTATGTTGTGTTTTTTTTTATAAAATCAACCGCCCAATGCTCAATTTTTACCAACCTGATCATTAACATAAATACTTTTTGTATTTTTATCTAAGATTTACTTCAAGGTCTAATTTTTTAACTGAGCATTTATCATCTCTTTCTTTCACTGAGATTCTTGAATTACTACATAATTTGTAGAACTTTTATAATAAAAAGGAATTATACTACAATCCCAATGTATAAACCAAAGAAGAAGTTCTTATTTAATTTATTTTGTGCAGGTAGTTGTAGATGTACAACTTTACTAAAGTGCCCTATATAAGTCAGTCATCTATAATAACTATCTAGCTGGATACTTACCCTTTTCGCGCATATAACGTGATTTCTCGTTAGGCTGAAATCTCTGCTAGCTCGTATCCCGAGAAATTGCGTATTTACAATATTTTGTTTATAGAAGTCCTAGTTGTTTGTTTGAAGTCCATTACAATGCGTGACAATGTTTGTTTGGTGTAAATAAACTCCTTTGCTACGTTTATTGTTCTTGGCCAGGTGCTATCGATCCACATTCTGTTTGTTGTTTTAGCAACAAGGCGCCATCACATGGTCTATGCATGCGTGTATGACGGGTAGTTGGCATTGTGATTGCTATAGTTCTTTACTGTTTACGTGAGTGACTTTTGTTTGTACTGTAAGAATAATTTATTTTTTTATGATTTGGTGAATAATAATTTTGGATACTTTAATTTTATTTTCAATGGATTTATTGATATCTTGAATTACCTAGTGTAAAAATATAAAAATTATAAAAATAACTAGTTTATAATTTTTTTTGTTCAAATACATCGTTATATTCTAAATACAACTCAGAATTAAAAAGAACTTTAACATTTCGCAAAAAAGGTTTTTTTATCTAATAGCACATAATCTGTTACTTGCCCTTTACATGTCCCGCATGCTAAGGGTTAAATTTCTCTGAATTTTCCTGTTCTCTGTCATTCACTTTGTCTATATATATATTTGTTTTCTAACCCTGAACTATCTATATTCACCCTTGTTGAAAATTAATTAGCAAGTTTCCACTATTTTCTTTCGAGGTTACTGAATATACTCATTTTTATAACCCAGGAAACAGCAAGTCTACTCTTATATGAGCTGTCTTCTCCGACTAAGAGCCATATTCTACCTTTCATCTACTTAACCCCACTTATCCTTTCTTGACCTTCTTAGGAAGTGTATTGGATAAACATCCCTATATCACTGTTGGTAAACAAGTTTACTTCAGATTTATGCCCATGGACAAATAATTTTTCCTGGTCTAGACTATAAGACATATTTTATGTTCTTACTTTAGTCCTATTTATTAATTGACAGTAATTATAAAATTGTCTGATTGTTTTAAAACCATAACGAAATATTTTTCAAAAAGATAATTTTGGATTTGGCTCATATTTTGGTATTTATTTCATATATATCTTAACAATGATATTTATTTATAATTTATTAATGTAGATACATTCCATTAACCCACTGCACTTCACAGACAAGATCAGCTCCTCACAACACATTATTGGTAACGAGTATTCTTACTCGTCATGAATGTCATCGTTGCTTGTTTGCTGCAAGAGACTTTTTTTCTGATACGTCATATTCAATACTAGATGTTTATGCTCTCTAAGGGATATTTATGGATAAAGATGTTTACAGCCCATAATTTGAACCTCTGTTGGGCGTTCTAATTGCAATAAAACTTTTCCTTAGTTTTTATGACAACAAGAGTTAGAAGCTCAGTATAGCTTTTACTCAGTGTCGTTCAGCAGCTTATGTTTGTTGTGTGCCGTATTAATGTGTAAGGGTGGAAAATATGGGGTGGGTCATTTATTGGAAGAGAGTGAAAGTGCACCTTGTGACAATGAGGA